>CM060247.1:11406857-11487591 GCA_030684275.1 Acipenser oxyrinchus oxyrinchus
ACACACATACACATTTACGTTGATTTTTTGAACATTTATTTAAAAAAAAAAAAAAAACATTGACCTTCTCATTTCACCTTCTCACATTTGGATTATTCACAGGTTCATACATAATTGTCCCTTCTCAGTTGAGCACAGCACACCCTCTATTCCCCAAACCATCTGAAACAAATCCAGTTGGTGCACCAGTCTATAATAGGTGAACTCAAGTCTGATTCGAGACAACACCAGCACCTTAAACACCAGCACCACATCCCCCATCAGCACCCCTCTCACCCGGTTCATCCGGCTCTTTAGTATTGCCAGTTTGGCCTGATGCAAGAGGAAATAAGCCAGCTGCACTCTATGCTTTTTCCCATTGCAACACATAACCCCAAATATGAAAACAGTCAGAGAAAAAGTTACCTGCAGACCAGTGAACATGTCCTTTAAAAAACATAGAAGAGGCTGTAACCTTGAACAATGCAAATAACAATGAAATATGGTTTCTCTGCTATTGCAGAAAATACTCTTATCAGAATCCCTTTGTTGGATAATTGTAAGGAACGCGTTAGTGGCCATAACGAAGTGCAACGCTCACTACTGTAAGTCTCCTACTCGCTTCTGCAGCAGTGGCTTATACAAAGCCCGCCAGGCTGGAACAATGGCCTCGTCTACATTTAATCTTTCACGCCAACATGTGTCTGGAAGTTCCTTAATGTTTTTAAAGTGTTTTATTTTCACACACAGTCTATACAGTTCTTTCTTATCGATTTCACTGAAGTGTATTCTGTAATGGTCCCCAAACTGTTAAAGCTTCCCTGGGCTGTCCTGACTCTACAGCTGGTCTAGCCTGTATCTCAAACCCTGGGGGCTCTAACTCTAGGCTGACTGTACCTGTACTCTCCTGACAGGGCAGCACGCAGCTGCATTAAAAACAAACCAGTGAATCTCACGGACCTCACCCCCAACTGATCCGACAGGAACTCAGGGCTTTTCCAAACTCGCCTGTCAAAATGTAATAGATGGGCCATCTTAAGGACTCCTCTAGACATTAAAAGTTTAATAAAACTATCAGATTCTAAAATTGGACAGGTTAAAGCCTGATTATATACCAATGGTTCCTCCAGTAACCAATACAGTTCCACTTTGCTCATATCTCGCTGAACCCTAAACATCCTCCATGCAATCAGCATCTCTTTATTAAACCCAGGTAGAACAGACAGGTTGAGCTTTTTAGTATTTATTAAAAACATCTGCCTATCAAAGTTCAGATTCCCCTCTATGAAGGAAACTAAATGCCAGTGCTCTCCAAGGGAGAGACTCAGGGGCAAACAGCAGCCTCTGCAGAGACTGAAGTCTAAACGCTGCAACCCTGCTACACACATCCACCAAGCCCTGCCCACCCTCCTCTACAGGCAGGTACAGCACACTCTGTTTAACCCAGTGAATACTGTCCCAAAAATACTATGCTAGAAGTCTTTGGATCTCCTTTACCAGTGACGGTGGGGGGGTCTACACACCTGAACTTGTGCCAAAACATTGAAGTGACCAAGTTGTTAATAACCAAAACCCTACCCCTAAAGGACAGTTTTGTAATAAGCCAACTCCAGCTCTGCAGCCTTCCTTTTACCGGTTCAATAACCCCACTCCAGTTTTCCTTTGCGACCTCCTCTCCTCCTACAAACACGCCCAGATGTTTAAAAATTTGCCGATTCCACTGCAGGTCTACTGGCAGGTGTGGAGGATCTACTACCCTCCCAGTCTCCCATTAAAAAAGCATTGCTTTTAGCCCAGTTTACTTTTGAGGAAGAAACCCTTTCAAACATACGTTGGCAATCTTTTAATGCTTGCACATCCTGAGTGTTTATCACAATCACTGTGATATCATCCACATAAGCCACCACTTTTACAGGTTCCATAGACACACCTGGAATAGACAAACCAGCTAGTAAAGTACATCATTTGTTCACGAAGGGTTCAATAGAAAGCGAGTATAACATTCCAGACGGGGCAGCCCTGACGGATACCCCTCTGCACTGGAAAAGGAGAGCTAAGCACACCATTGAGTTTTAATACACTAAAAACATTACTATAAAGCAACTGAATGTGTCCCTGAAAACTGGGACCAAAGCCAAATGCCTTAACTACTCTAAATAGATATTATGGTCTACTCTATCAAATGCTTTTTCCTGATCTATGGAAATAAGCCCTGCATTAAAACCAAAGAGCCTGGACGCTTCTAAAAGATCTCTAACTAAAAATATATTATCAAAAATTGAACTGTTTGACACACAGTACGTTTGCTTGGGCTGTACAATAGAATTCATTACCGAACACAACCGGATCAACAATGCCTTAGATAGAATCTTGTACTCTGAACAGAGGAGACTGATAGGCCGCCAGTTCTTAATGTTACACAAGTCTCCTTTTTTTGGCAGTAATGTCAACACTGCTCGATGGCAACTCAGAGGCAGTTCATTTTCCTTTATGCTTTCCGTGAACACGTCAAACAAATCTCCTCCAGTCTGTGGCCAAACAGCTTTATAAAATTCAATGGTCAAGCCATTGATCCTTGGTGCCTTTCCAGTATTCAGCCCAGCCAGAGCCTCAGGCAGTTCCTGCAATGTCAGCTCTCCCTCGAGCTTCTCTTTTTCTTCTTCTTGGACCTGAGGCAGCCCCTGGAGGAACTGCTGTGCCTCCTCCGACACATCCACCGCCTCTGTCGTGAACAATTCCGAAAAGAAATCGATAGGTTGCGGATGCAACCCCGGTTCCCTGAAAGAGAAAATAACCATCAAGTATGGGAAATTGCCGTCAGGCAGTAGGGATTGGCTGAGCTTTTATAGCAAAGCTGCCGATAGGCCTCTGCGTGAGTTGCCACGTAAGCCCGCCCCCTTGGGAGCTTACTATACGCAGCTCGCAGAGACTCACTTCCTCTTTTGCTCTTCAGGCCGTGAAGGCTTCCGGAGCAACCTCGCGGCTTGATGGTTATTTTCTCTTTCAGGGAACCGGGGTTGCATCCGCAACCTATTGTTCCCTTTCAAGTCGAAAATAACCATCAAGTATGGGAACAGTGTACCCAAGCCGTCGCGAGGGAGGATTCTCGGCAGTAGGACAGACTTACGTCATAACGCAACTGCGTAGGCAATACATCTATGCATAGGCGGAGCTGCGCCTCAGCGTCTATGCTCGCAATGACACTTGTCCTAAGGTGGAATAGTCAACACCATGCTGTCAACCACTCTATACGTCCACATCCTGAGGCATCATAGAGTGTAGTACAGATGCTCCAAATAGTGGAGCAGAGGAATCCAGTACGTTTAACCGGTAAAACCTCATGAAAGTATGCGGTGTAGCCCAACTGGCTGCAGCGCAAATGTCAGACACCGGCACCCCTCTAAAGAGGGTCCAGGATGTCGCCATACCCCTAGTGGAATGCACCTTCAACTGCCCTGGTGGCAGAAGGCCTGCAGATTCATAAGCTAATTTAATAGCATCCACTATCCAGTGGGAAAGGCGTTGTTTAGACAACGGCTGACCCAAAGTTCTAGAACCATGGCATATGAACAACTGTTCTGTTTGCCTTACAGCCGTTGTACGGTCAATATAACACCTCAATGCCCGCACAGGGCAGAGCATGTGTAACCGTTCTTCCTCTGGGGAAGAAAAAGGAGGAGGATGGAACGCCATCAACTCGACTGGTTGGTTCATATGAAACGGGGATATGACCTTGGGTAAAAAGGCCGGATTTGGATGCATGGAGACCTTAGAACCGTCTCCTGCGAAACGAGTACATGATAAATGCACTGAAAGTGCGTGTAACTCGCCCACGCGTTTTGCTGATACCACTGATAGCAAGAACGCAGTTTTTATAGACAAGAGCTTCATATCCACACTGTGGAGAGGCTCGAACGGTGCCTTGGTAAGGGCTTCTAGCACCACATCAAGGCTCCATGACGGTAAACTGGTCGTCCTTGGAGGCCGCAAACGTCTTGCGCCCTTCAGGAACTGCGATGCCAGAAAATGGCAACCTGGTGATAAACCGTCAATGCGTACATGGCAAGCCGATATGGCGGCTAAATACACCTTAAGTGTAGAGGGAGATTTCCCTTCATCTAACAGTTTCTGTAGAAACTGTAATATCACTGCCATAGGGCAGGATATTGGGTCATGGCCCTCCGCCAGACACCAACCTTGAAACAACTGCCACTTGTACGTATACTGCGACCTAGTAGAGGGTGCTCTAGCACTCTGAATGGTCGAAATCACCGCCGTCGAGAGCCCTAAGGTTGACAGGTGCTCCCGTTCAGAGGCCAAGCCCATAGCTGCATGAGCTTGGGGTTCGGGTGCCATAGCCCTCCTTGGGCTTGGGACAACAGGTCCGCTCGCAGAGGGAGCTCCCTCGGCCAACCGTGCAACAACTGCACCAGGCTCGGGAACCATACTCTACGAGGCCACCGAGGAGCGATTAGAATCACTGTCGCTTGCTCTACCCTGACCTTCTCTAAGAAGGCGGGGAGCATCGGAATCGGTGGAAACGCATATAGGAGCCCTGGCGGCCATTCGTGAGCCAGTGCATCGACTCCTAGGGGGTTGTCGAGATCCTTCACTGAGAACCATAGGGGCAGTGCGTGGTCTCTTGCGAAGCAAAGAGATCTACCTGGGCTGTTCCGAACCATTCCCAGATCGCTCTACCACTTGAGGGTGGAGACGCCATTCGCCGGCAAGAGGGCCTCCTCTGGATAGGAGATCTGCTGCGTAATTGACTCTGCCCGGTAGGTGAACTGCACGCAGAGAGGTTAAACGCGGTTGTGCCCATAGCAACATCCGTGCTACCATCCGGTGAAGACCGGGGGACTGCAAGCCGCCCTGGCGGTTGATGTACGCCACAACTGTGGTGTTGTCTGACCACACTAACACATGCTTGCCGAGAAGCACTGGCAAGAAGTGCCGGAGGGCGAGGTCCACCACTCTGAGCTCCAGAGCATTGATGTGGGCTGACCTCCAGGGTCCTGACCACACTCCACGGGTCCCTGTCCCGTTCCAGTCTGCTCCCCAACCGTGGTTGGAAGCGTCAGTCGTGATGACCTGCCGTCTGAAAATGGGACCCAAGCGTACGCCCTGGCGGATGTTTGACGGAAATTTCCACCAGCGCAGCACTTCCCAGCAGGTTCAGGATACCCTTAGCCTGTGGTGTTTGTCTCTCCGCGGATGCAACGAGAAGGCATTGAACCAGGCCTGCAGAGGTCTCTGGTGTAGTAAGCCCAAAGGAAGGGCTTGCGAGGCGGCAGCCATCAACCCCAGCATGCGCTGACACAGCTCCATGCTGACTGTTTCTCTCAACGTGAATAGGGAGAGACACCGCTCTATTGAGGCAACTCTTTGTGTCGACAGGGTCGCTTCCATGGACACTGAGTCCAGATGTAGACCCAGAATTCGGTCTGTTGGCTCGGCACGGCGGCTCTTTTTAATTGATCTTTAGACCTAGCCGGTGAAGATGGTCTGTAACCATCACTGTGTGCTGTGCCACCTGCTCCTTCGACTGCGCGCAGACGAGCCAGTCATCCAGATAATTCAGCAGTCGGACACCTTGAGCCCACAAGGGAGCTAGAATGGCATCCATACATTTGGAAAAGGTTCGAGGAGCTAGTGATAGGCCGAACGGAAGGACACAAAACTCGTATACCCTGCCCTGAAATGCGAAACGCAGATACTTCCTGTGACCCAGGCAGATGGGAACGTCAAAGTACGCATCTGTCAGGTCCACGGTGGTGAACCAGTCGCCGTGTCAGACTGACTGAATGATGTGCCTGTGCGTAAGCATCTTGAACGATAACACCCGCAGGTATTTGTTCAGTACTCGCAGCTCTAAAATAGGACGGAGCCCGCCGTCCTTTTTGGGCACCAGGAAGTATTTGGAATAGAACCCCTGGTCGATCAGAGCAGGGTCTACTTGTTGAATGGCACGCTTGCTGAGCAATGCCTGTATTTCCACATTCAGAGCTGAGGACTGAACCGAGTCCTTCACTGCAGATACAACCACTCCCCGGAAGGGGAGGTTTAACTGGAACTGAAGGGTGTACCGGTGGATATATTTTTGTGCACCCAGATGTCGTTGGTGCATTGTTGCCAGAACTGGAGCTGGGAGACAGTGTAGGGGCGGGTTAACAGCTGCCTGGTGTTCTCAGGGCTGTTTAGGCTGGGCTCGTTCTCGAGGGGCCTGGCCAGAGCCCCGAGGGCGTGGCCTGCCACCACCTCTAGGGCGCCACCCTCCGCGCTGTGGTCTTGAAAATGGAGGTTGACCGCGCGCTGCTGTGCTTGAGGGAGAGGTCTTAGTACCCCCTGGCCGTGGCTGGTGCTGCGATGGTGCTCTACGCCACTGGTGCTCCTGTTGGTGCCTTGGCTGGAAGGGCTTATGCGGCCACATCTTAGCCATTTGCTGAGATGCCTCCTGGGCCTTAACAGAGGATTGCAGCATCTCCTCAACCGCTGGGCCAAACGTGTGCCCCGGCGTAATAGGAGCATCTAACAAGGGGGCCTTGTCAGGCTCTTGAACTCTCGCCTGTGAGAGCCAGAGCTGCCTTCTGGCGACCACCATGGAAGCAATACTCCTGCCTTGAGCCCGTGCGTTCAACTGGGCTATCTTGACCAGGAGTTGCGCGACCAGCGCCAATTCCGCCCTCAGAGATGCCGATGGGTGCTCTGGGAGATCTTTCACCAGCGACGCCTGGTAAACTGAAAGGAGGCTGGCCACGTTGGACAACCTAACCGCCTCTGTAGCCGCTAAGTAGCCCTTCTTTAAATGGATCTCAGTGGTCCTGCACTGCTTGTTAGGACATGCAGGGTCCTTAGCCAGACCCAAAAGTGTCGGAGTCTTAACCAGGGCTGCAAAGGCAGCATCGACCCGGCGGAAAGGACGCCAGACCAGCATCACTCGCTCCTGCATGGCAAGCGGAGGCCTTCCGGTTGCCGGTGAAGAAGCAGGGGACCACCAGGTGGACTGTACCTCCTTAATGAAATCAGGGAAGGCTGGGAGCGTCCTGGGCAGTGGAGACCGTACAGATGGGGACTCAAACAGCGACCGCCGAGGTAATTCCACGGCTGGCCACTCAATTCCCAGGTGGCGAGTTGCTCGCTCCACCAATGACCACAAGGGATCACTGGTGTCCAGCACCTCCGACTCAGTGTCTTGCTCGGCGTGCTGGGATGCCAGGTCAGTTTCCACACTGTCCTCCTCAAGGAGAGGCTCTCCTTCAGAAGCATCCCTGGAAATGGCATCTGTATCCCATACCCCTTGGGGTTGTTGGACAACAGGGACGGCCAGAGGCTGTGGCTGAAGCGCCGGCTGACTGGCAAGTGGTTCAGCTGGTGGTGCCCTGCTGGTAAGGGACATCAGCAACGATTGCTGGCCCATCATCACATCCATAAACTGGGGCATCTTGGATGTGAGCTCTGCCACGCCTGACTTGTCCCTATAACGCCTGTCCCGACGAGGAGAACGGGAACGTTCCCTGCGAGGGGAGGAGCCTTGGGGCCGAATAGACGGGCTATGAGAACGCTCCTGAGCACGTCTACGGTCTGGAGATCTTTGGCCAGCTGTAAGCTGGGAAGGGCTCCTGGATACCCGCAGTGTGACGGGCGGAGTCGCTGTGGACGACGGCGGGTAGACAGGGTGTAAGAAGACCCTGAGGAAAGGGAGTGGCTACCCACCGCTTTCCTCGCCCTCTGGCAAAGAGTGCGCAGTTGAAAATTAGCGCACAATGCGCAAAACGATCTGTCTGCCAAGGCAGACGCGATGTGCTCTGGTCCCAGGCATGCCACACAGTCCTCATGCGGATCTCTCGCTCGCCAGCAATTTTGCCTGGCAGGTGACGCAACAGTGGAACCCGGACATGGTTGCCACTCCGACCCTGAACGTCGAACGGCGAGGCGTCGATGCCCAGAGTGTCGAGTGCCGGCGTTGGCGTCGAGTGCGTGCACCGGCGCCGGCGTCGGCGTCGAGCACCGAGTCCCCAAGCGCAGACGCGCTAGCACCAAGCGCTGAAGCGCTGCACAAAGCGCCGAAGCGCTGCACCAAGCGGCAAAGCGCCGACACGACGCGCCGAAGCGCAGCACGCCGGAGCGTGAGTACCGAGCGAGAACGCTAGCGCAGACGCATAAGCGTCAGCTGACCCGCAGAGCGGAGACGCTAAGTGCTGGTACAGTGTCCTGGATGCCGTGCACTACCTTCCTGTTGGTGCTGGGGATTGGGCTTAGTGGTCATCTTCCTCTGTGTAGTGAATGGGAATGTATCTTTTTTTTTTTTTTTTAATGCTGCAGCAGCACTAATGGTAGTGATTATGTAACTGGGACACAAAAAATATATGGGCACAGTACAGCTACAACGCGGTTGTTGTTTTTTTTTTTTTTAACACACCACAGAGGCAGTATGTGGGAGACAGCAGTGCAGGCTCCACACACGCGGTCTAGCCAAGGCAAGACCGGGCTGCCTTGCCGAGGCTAACGCAACGTGCGTCCTTCACAAAATATATATATACACACAGAATATATACAATTTTATTTAGAAAACCCAAAAACACAACACTAATAATCAAAAAATAATTATTAACACAGGAAAGACGGAGACCACGAGACAACGCGATGCCAAAGCAAAGCGTGAAGGAAATATATATAAATGTAAACAAATTATATAATCCTTAAACAATAATAATAATGACTCCGAAGAGTATAACTGAAATAAACTCAGAGAGGGGAAAATAACCAGCTTCTCAAGCCTAAGCTTAGTGAGTACAATCAGCTTACAAGCTCTATTACCTACCGCTACCAATGCTGAAGACAAAAGAGGAAGTGAGTCTCTGCGTGCTGCGTATAGTAAGCTCCCAAGGGGCCGGGCTTACGTGGCAGCTCGCGCAGAGGCCTATCGGCAGCTTTGCTATAAAAGCTCAGCCAATCCCTACTGCCTGACGGCAATTTCCCATACTTGATGGTTATTTTCGACTTGAAAGGGAACCACAGCGCGCCTCCGGATCTCCCCAGGCTTATATAACAGTTGACCCGTCGCTGTCTGCAGACAGTGCATCATTTTTCCTTGTGCAGTTCTCTTTTCAAGTCCAAAAAAAATTTCGTTGGTGCATCCATCTGGGCAAGATTCTGAAATCTTGACCTTACCAGGGCCCCCTGAACCTGTGTGTCCAACAGATCAGATCATTTTTTTCTTTGTTTTCAGGTCCTCAAACAGCCTATTGCTGTAGCCGGACTCCAGCACTCTATGTAGACCAGTGATATCTGCTTCCAGCTCTTTTATTGCTACACTAATGCTCTGTGTGATGTTTTTAGTGTATTGTTGACACAACATTTTTATCTGAACTTTGGCCACATCCCACCACTTTCTCACTGAAGAAAAAGCAATTTTTTGTCTTCTCCAACTTTTCCAAAAGAATCTAAAACATTTTAAAAAGTGGGCATCCTGTAGCAACTTGTTATTAAAATGCCAGTAAGAAGAATGAACCTACCTTCACATGTGGAATAACCATTTCTAAAAGGACCATACTGTGGTCTGAGAATCCGTTTGGAATAATCTCTGCTTTAATAAATAGATTTAAACAGTGATTAAGAACATATAATTTATCCCTTTAAACCCTGTGTATTGCCTGATATTACTATGTGTTGACCTCCAGACATCCACAAGATCATTTGCAGTTAGAACTGAAATCAGTTCCCTGACTGACTGTGGGTGGGGCTGGGAGCCATTCCTATCAGACTGATAGTCAATAGTGCAATTAAAATCACCTGCTAATAAAACAGCCTCTTCCGGCTGACACTGTGACAATACACTGTTCAGAGTCTTAAAAAAATCCACTCTCTCTTGTCCATCACTGGGAGCATACACATTAATAAATATAAAAGTTTTGTTTTTTACACAAGCTTTTACCTGTAACAATCTTCCCTGTACCACTTCAGTAGTAGACAAAGAATCAGGTTTGAAATCTGGTGCAAATAACATTTCAACCCCTGCTCTAAAATTAGTTCCATGACTTAAAATGACCTCCCCCTTCCATTCATTAAACCAGTCTCCTCGATTATTTATATCAGTGTGTGTCTCCTGAAGATAAGCAACACTCACTTTCTTCTGCAATAAATAATCAAAAATAGCTGCCCTCTTTACTGTATCCCTCCCGCCATTGACATTTAAAGTACCCAGTTTAATGTTCTGCATGGCTAAGTTCGAGAAGGACAGACAGGAAATTGCACAGCAAATAAAAAACAAATAATCAGGATAATAAAAATAAGTCTTTACTAGTTTAACCATTATTACTTTTGTAATGAACCTCTAACTTTTTAATTAACCTCTAACTATCTTTTTCTTTCTTTTCAAGCCCCAGTGTTATAGCGTCCCGCATCACCTGCTGAGCAGAACTTAAAAACAGCGCCAAGGGCTCCCGAGTGGCGCATCCAGTAAAGGTGCTCCACATGGAGTGCAGGATGCGCTCTATAGTTTGGATGTCGCAAGTTCGAGTCCAGGCTATTCCTCAGCCGACCGTGGACGGGAGCTCCCAGGGGGCTGCGCACAATTGGCCGAGCGTCACCAGGGGGGAGGGAGGGTTAGGTTGGCCAGGGTGTCCTCGGCTCACAGCGCACCAGTGACCCCTGTAGTCTGGCTGGGCGGCTGCGGGCTTGCCTGTAAGCTGCCCGAGAGCTGCGTTGTCCTCTGACACTGTAGCTCTTGAGTGGCTGCATAGTGAGTCCGCAGTGTGAAAAAAAGCGGTCGGCTGAAGGCACATGCTTCGGAGGACAGTGTGTGTTTCGTCTTCGCCCTCCCGAGTCAGCGCAGGGGTGGTAGTGGTGAGCTGAGCTTAAAAAATAATTGGTCATTCTAAATTAGGAGAAAATAATAAAAATAATTGGCAACGACTAAATTTATATAAAAAAAACAGCGCCAAATCAGGAACGTGTTCTACCAGACTAATCCCTCTTTTTCCTTTTATAATTTCTAGAAATTCATGTATGCTCTGAGCGCTATACCCTCCTCTAACCTGCTGGCTAACAGAGAACTCATAGCTATAGGAGGAGTCTGTGTCACTAGTGCCCGCCACATCACTGTTGCTATTTTCACTCTCAACTGTGTCCACCTCACTCTGAAGTGCTGCAAATTTACTAGAACTGGAGTCTTCCACTTTTGACACAACTCTCTCTGCTCTCTCAGAACAATCGGCGCTTTGATCTGAGATCATACTGCGTTTCGCCGAACTATCAATTTGTGTTGTTTTTCTTAATCTCTTTCTCTTAGGTATTTTAAACTCTGCATTGTCTATCAATTCTACCTCTTCTTCAGTAACCTCCTCTCCCGAAACCACAGTCAATGTCTCCCCCTGCTCACTGACCTGAGTGTCGACGTCTCCCTCACCCCTGTCCCCAACATTTCCTTTGTCTACCTGTTCAGAGCCAACACTCCCTCCCTCACCCTCTACCTCATTTATCAGCACCGTCATGTTAGCATTCGAAGATCCAGCTTTCTGGCTTCCCTGCTCAGCGGCTCTTTCATCTGCTTCATGTTCATTCTCTTCAGCGGTAGGGCGTTATAATCCGTCGCATATCTGCCTGCCGTGGGACCAGAGAAAGGGCGGTTATGTAAAAAGGCGGATAAATGAATGCTGTTTTAAATACCATTATACACAGCTGTAACAATTATTACTGTAGCGACCCAGACAACTGGGGGCTCAGAAGACCTGCTGCTGTGGTTGTTATTTCTTGTACGCGTTGTGTGTATTGTTAAACTGGTATGCATGCAAGTGTGTATGCGCAGCCGGGAGTGAATGGGGTTAGTTAGATTGCACGGCTCAGTGTGTGAATGGTGGAGGAGGAGCCGTTTAAAAAGTGTGTGACAGTTTTTTGATTGAGATACAGTACCTGCCTACAGTGTGAGACTGGAAGCCAGCTACAGTTGCTTGTGGTTAATAAATAAAAGACACTCACCTTGTCACCGACTTTATTGCTGGCGCTGCAAAGAAAAGGGACAGCGGTACATTATATTCACACAATTATTGTTTTGAGATTCAGCTTTTATAAGGGAACTCCCCTAAATCCCTTGTTTAGAAGGATGCAGGGTATTAATGCTTGTGACAGAGTAGCCGTCTGCAGTGAGGGTGCGTGCATTCGCTGCTGAGTGACAGGCAGGAGAGCGAGATGGAGGTTGAAGTTGATACGCCCCCCGCAGGAAAACAAGATTTATTTACATATCAAGTCAACACACTGAACAGCTCACGTGACACTTCCAGCAATGGTTGCGCACGGAGCACTACAACACAGTGTACAAAAACTCTGGTGGATCTACAATCTCTGAACTAATCTTCTCTGTTCAGTAATAAACTAACGTTGCTGAAGCGATTGATCATGGCGGGTAAACGGGTAGGGTGGATACGTGATGGGCGGATACGCGACGGATTACTGTAGTAACTTTTTTCGCCGGAACAGCGGGAGGCAAAACAGAAACCAAAACATCATTACTAAACCCTCCTGAACAGCTGTCTGAACTAAATCTTCACTGTTCAGAAACACAACCATCGCCTTATTCATTAGAGAAGCCGATTTTATATTTTTACACCCTACTACTTTTCCAAGCTTAATTACACATTTCTCAACAGTGACAATAACTTCAACTACCAGAGCCGTACCCTCTCGGGACTCCCCCTCCCGTGGCCATAAGGCCGTCTCTATTTAACCAAAAATGTTTTGATCAGCTGTATCAGTCAAACAAACCAACCCTAGAAAGAAAGAAAAAAAAACTGGGGACAAAAACACCCTTACTTACTCAGAAATCCACTCACTCCCCCCACACACAGCTTTCTCACACCCCCCCAGCATGCACAGCAACAGACAGCACCAACAGAGATAGATAGATAGATAGATAGATAGATAGATAGATAGATAGATAGATAGGGATTGGACATAGAACTGTTATCACATGCAATATGTAACACATACCTACTTGCAAATGGGCACATGACTAATTATAATTATTTTGTTATGCAAATATAATCTTGCCATGTGTTCTCTGAGTTGTAATCAGTTTCAGTTACATTGAGCAAGACAGCAGATTTATCAGATGTTTACAGAGGGCTGAATCCCTGTGTGCATTCATATTTACAGGTAAGACTGCACAAATTACTCATAACAATAAAAAAAAAAGAATGATGAGGTATCCCTCCAGAACAGTTTAAACACCATGCAGGTTTGTCATGTCGAATCAGTGCCATTATGATGGCCCTACACACGTTATCTACAGAAATGATTTATTTGGCCTGATTGAACCAAAATATAATTTTCATGCACTTAGATAAATGATCAAGTGTCAGGGAAACTGTTGTCCATTGGCTTCATTGCTTATTGGATATTTTAACCCATGGGGAACAGTTTTCAATTATATTGGTTTTAAATATAGTTTTGACTATTAACTGGTTTGTGAAAAATAGCCCAAACTATTTTTGACCATGTTATATTCTAAGCTGAACCTAATATATACTTATTATAATCCAAGGTCTCTTAACAATCCAGTATTTTTTAGTCTTCATTTCATCTATACATGTCTGATGGAACTCTCCAGATTAAGTCTCAGAATCATAATTATTAAACCAACTTTAAGTCAAATATATGCATCCTCTATATGCCACTCAAAACTGTAGCATATGGAGGCAGTATCAATGAAAATAGATCACCAGGTATTACAAGCCCATATTCAAGATCTGATATTATTTCTGAAATGTAAATACCAGCAAATATGTTTAAAGATACACTTGTGTGAGTGCAGTCAAATATCCCTGGAACATTTAAAAACCAGACCATAAATTACATCTACTGTTCTGTTGGTGTATACTCTATTGCTATTACACTGTGGTGAATGGGAGCATGTGATTTCATTACCAAGGCAACAGTTACTTACACATTTTCATACACTGGCAAGAATTATTCTGTTGGTTTTCCAAGACGTTCTTCTTTATCCTTGACACTTACTGTATATGGCAGAAATTCATTCATGCAGTTATCTTTAAAAAGGGTATTCATTTTTTATCTTTGAAAATTGAACATTTATTCAGCTTGTGCTGAAGAAGTAAATGGTTAACATCTAATTTCAAAATTAAATGGAGAGTTGTGTATTAAAATTACTGGGCTGGGTGTTTTCACATATGCTTTTTGCATTTTATCTATGTGATTTATTTATATAAATTTTATTTCACAGTATACAGTAGCTTTCTGATTTATTAATTCATACAATTGTCCCCTGTCACAGTGTCTCATGAGAACCCCCTCCCCACCCCCTCCTTCATTCCCCTCACCCTTCCAACCCCGTCCCACCCCCAAGGGTCCCCAGTCCTCTGAGATAGCTCATCAAATGACATATCTGGATCTTTTCTTCAAATTTTACAGCAGCAGAATATGGTTATTGCTGGAGTTTGACTATTCCAGAAAAGCAACACTGTGCCATATTGCATATTTTAATTTGTACTCTTTTGAATGTTTATTTATTTATATATTCTTGTTAAATTCAAATATATAATCACAATTAAATGATTTCCGTTGACCTATAAAAATACTGTTCAGTGACTTCGACTTCAGTGTTTATTGCTGCTAGCATTTTATGTCTTTTTATGTATGGTCTTTATGAGTATGATTTCACATGGGTCAGTAGGTGGATTCCAACCAAATACTGTGTTAAGATTTGTTTATAAAGACCAGCTCCAAAACCACCAGCCTGTCTCATTTCTCTTCTTCCAGTGCACTGCTGTATCCATCAGCTATGCCATGATCAACTGTTAGGTTGTGCCTATCAATAGAAAAACACATAAAGGGTTTACTGTGACCTGTCATTTGACCACTTGCTAGCTCAACTAACAGTCACACAAAGTGCATTCACAAATGAAACAGTTTATTTGCAAGAGACAAAGGTGCAAACATCTCAAGGCTACGCTCTCAGTGTCAATTCACTACATGACAACGGTATGGTGCTCCCTGCAACATAATTCAGGTATTATAACTTTTAAAGGGATAATGATAAAATTACTTGAACAAAATACATGTTTCTGCGATTACTTAATTATATGTAAGGTTTCTGATACAAAACTAAAAAACACCCCCAAACGGACACTGGAGACCACAAGATATTTTGTGTTCTAAACCTGTTCATGAGGCACATTATTGTATTTTGTTGTAAAAGATGTGCAGTGCTTTTACAATCTATGCTGTTACTTGATTTGAGTAGTTCTCAGGATGTTGTAATGGAACTTTTGGGCAATACCAGATAGCACGGGTCAGTTCACTTCTTGGACAGTATAAAAAAATAAAAGACTAGATAATTTTGTTTCAAAGCAAACACAAGATTCCATCTATTTAACAGCACTGTTTTTTGTTGTTTTTTTATGCAAAAAAAGGTTTCACCAGACCATTCAATGGTTTAAGGTATCACTGTAGTGAAAAATTAAGCTGACAAATGGTTTTGATTCAAAACACTTTATATATGTCACGCACCAATAGGCACTGAACTGGTTGAGAACAACCAGTTGACAACAAGAAAAACCCAAACAGCTTGGCTCTTCCTTTAACTTTGGTCTCTCTCTCTCCACAGGTACTTTTATATTCTATGCTGCTCACCCTGACCCCCAGGTGATAACCGAAGGACCACAAACCAGGCAAGTAAAACTCAAGTTTCTTTATTACACCATTATTTACACACATACATCTCCCAGTTGGATAGACAGCTGCTGAAAAATGGCATAAAATCCTTTAATGGTCGAATACTAATACATGTAAAGCAAATGACTAATTAACAACACCTTAATCTGTCATATAGTACACCTAATATAGGTCAATGAAACGACTAGTTAGGGCATTCATCAATCATATAGTATACTTAATATATGTAAACAGAACAACTAGTTAGCAGCACAATAATCAATCATATAATAATATACCTAATATATGAAAACAGGGACGAACTAATTAGCAGCACAGTAATAAATCATCTAATATACTTATTATACACAACCAAACGACTGGTCAGCAACACAATGATCATTTGGGCTCCCAAGGCTAGGACAGTCACAAATGTGCATCACGCTCCTCCATGAAACCCAAAGATAGTCCTGCAGTTTATCCAGGGTCAAATCAGACCCACCTCTCATCAGCCGCTGATCCCCCAAGACTCACAGGCACCCATTAGAACCGAGGGGCTGGTGTACCGTGTATTAGATTGGTCCCGTTGCATGATCGTCTTGAAGTACTTTTGGATACCCCACAAAACCCTCGGCCTGGGTACCTGCGGAAACAATCACCCAAAACGGCAAAAGAATCAGATTTAAATATACAATCCTGTACATGCAGTCCCGGCACCTAAACAAAGTATACAGAAGGCCTGCCACAGAGTTTACTTTAACTCTGCCTTCTGTGATTCTATACGCTATTACTTTCCAATCTCCATAGCCCTCCTGTAAGGTACTTAATTTAATCACATAGATTACACTTCATCATAAGCTATGGATTTAAATGTAGATGGCATAGTACTTGTTTTACGCACAGCAAAACAGCTGCTTACAAGTCAAATACTAGTTCTTCCGCAAACTGTTTGTAAACATAAAACTTTCAAAGAAACAAGTACTTCCCATATATCATAAGATGATCCATGTCTCTATTCACAGGTCCTTCCTTTCGTCACCCGTCTGCTTTTTGACCGGTTCTACAATCGTTTCCTGTAGTTCCTGGATCACCTCCGCTCCTTCCTATGGCTTCCCCTGTTTCCTTGTGCCCCAGTGCATCGAAGTAGCAGTTTTATCTAGGGTAGGTATGCTGTGGATGGTCTGCCAGTTTGTGGCCAATGTATCTATTAAAGTGTCTGTGCAGTAATACAAACAAAACAAAAAAATGCCACTTCAAACAGTGGACTGCTTCTCCCTCATAAATCAAAAAGGGGTAAAAATAATCGCAACAAAAATCAATCAAAACACAATTATAACAGTGAAACAAATAATAAGTGCAATTAACCATAAGTGACAATAATAAAAAAAATGTGTTTCCCCCATAAACCAATTTTGGTCACTTGTGACATATACAAGAAAGGTATACCTCCCTTGTGCTTATACAATCATATAAGCACAACTTCCAAACTGACTTCGGACAAGGCCTCAGTACAGCTCAGTGCATGATAGGTTTGTATCAGAAAGCACAGATATCCATGGAGTCAATTTGAAAGAGTTGAAAAGACTGACAAAACTTTACAGTGTTTGATATTTATACCTTTGTAAGCAAATGTTGACTCCCCTTCAACCCGACTGGTTTCTGTCCAATAATCGAGGTAGTCGTTCTCTTATTACACACGTTGAGCCTACCACATACTTCCTCTGTGGGAAAGGGAGCAGTGCTCTCTGACATTATGGTCTGCCACATGCTACATGCAGCAGGGTGCATCCATCTTGTCTTTTAAAATACCTCCCCCCGTCTCAGGGTCAGCCACGTGTAATGTGGCATGGTGCGTCCATTTTGTCTTGTAATGCACCTTCTCCCCGTTTCAGGGTCAGCCATGTGTAATGACAGAATTTTAAACTGTATTACTGGACAATACTGCATTAAAGCACATTCAGACACAATTTAAACATAATGATTAAAAACAACTTAATTATAAAAGACACACACATACACATAATGTAAAACTTATAATGAATTAATACCTCATGCAGAAAGCCATTACTACATCACTGTTCTTGAGCATCTGTTGTATCTCACAATAATGACATGCGTGGGAAACGACTGCGTATCCTCCTCTCAAGGAAATTCCAGAGATATTCAACAAGGATTTAGGTCTAGTTCTGTTCATCTCACATTTGCAAACTGATGTTGGTGCAAGTCTTTAGGCACTACATCACATGCTTCATGAATAGTGGAGTTATTATGCCGATGGTGAGAACTAGGATGCCTCATAAGTTTAACAGCTTGTAATCATCAGCCTTACCTCCATAACATGTAAAATCATGGAATTAATGGTAGGAGGGAAACTAGAGGAATATCTTTATAGCAATGGCATCGTGGGAGATAGCCAGCACAGATTGAAAAAAGAGGGCTTCTGTCTGATAAACCTCTTAGATTTCTTCAAAGAAGTTACTGCAAGGATGGACATAAACCACCATCACCAGGAGGGTACAACACAGTATTAAACTTGAAGGTCTATGGTCCTGATACTATTATAACTCTTGCTATTTTATGTATTGATTGGAGGTGACTACCTATGACAGACAGATTACACTTCAGTCATCAATAAAACAGTCATTTTTTAACTTGCTTCTCAAGACGCAGTAATACAACTCAATTCAAATGTGTCATTTGATTATTCTGAAGACTAGTAAACAGCAGAAACTTCAGCTTTTTACAGTCTTTCAAATGCAACAATGTATGTACTATGATTTCCATTACATGAGAGTAGATGTTAAAACTTCATGCTGATTTGAACTCGGCTCTCGCCAAGATAAGCATAAACTAAGACGTAGCTTTACAGTAAACTAATGTGATCCATCTGCATCTCCATCCATTTGCTTTTCTTTCCATCTGATGATGTGGATATCCTTCTGCCTGGTGTTGATGGCTGAAGTGTAATGCTGGCTCCAGGGATCAGCTCATTTTGCCTTCCCAGGACATCAGCACACACAACGGCTGTGATGCTGGCTCCGGGGATCAACCACAGTGCGGTCTCCCCAGCGCATCAGCATGACAACCGTCTGGACCTAGCTAAGTAAGGTACATCTCTGGGGTCTTCAAGTGGGCACCTTCCATCCTCTGTGTTTCGTCGACTAGCCCACGACACCTCTAGAGGGCTCGACAGTGATTCTGGTGTCCCAGCATCACCCCCCTCCGTCCCTCACTCAATCAGCCCAGCTTACTTACATGTACATCAGCGTTGCTTTCTTTCTATTGTGCTTGCGATGCACAGCCAGAAGCTTTCCGTATCAACCACAGCCAGTTGCTGCTCCTTTCTGCTGCTTCAGATAAGTTCATCACTGTGCGACGCAACTCTTGACCGCTGAACCCGACATCTCTGAAAAACCGGGTTGTAGAGTGTGCCACAAATCCTCGACAACCCACCTCCACTGGGTAAACCCGCACTTTCCATTCTTGCTGTTCTGTTTCAGCAGATAGTTGAGCATACCGAAGTTTCTTCCTCTCATACGCCTCATCCACAGCATCCTCCCATGGCTCTGTTAACTCTACCAGATGATCAAGGCACGCTGATCCAGACCACAAGAAAATGTCTGGTCAAAAGTTAGTGATGGCAATCTCAGGTGGAAAAATAAGCCATTGACCAGTTAGAAATTTGAACAGATTCTTTTTTCACTATTATACAATGGGGTACTGTATATTCATTTGCTCTACACACATCAACTCAGATTCATTATAATTTATGAAAATCAAACATGTAACAAACATGCATGTGTTTCTGTAGGACATTTTTTCAGTAAAAATATACAGTACTGTGCAAAAGTTTTAGGCAGGTGTGAAAAAATGCTGTAAAGTAAGAATGCTTTCAAAAATAGACATGTTAATAGGTTATATTTATCAATTAACTAAATGCAAAGTGAGTGAACAGATGAAAAATCTAAATCAAATCTATATTTGGGGTGACCACCCTTTGCCTTCAAAACAGCATCAAGCATCAATTCTTCTAGGTACACTTGCACACAGTTTTTGAAGGAACTCGGCAGGTAGGTTGGCCCAAACATCTTGGAGAACTAACCACAGTTCTTCTGTGGATTTAGGCAGCCTCAGTTGCTTCTCTCTCTTCATGTAATCCCAGACAGACTCGATGATGTTGAGATCAGGGCTCTGTGGGGGCCATACCATCACTTCAGGACTCCTTGTTCTTCTTTACGCTGAAGATAGTTCTTAATGACTTTTGCTGTATGTTTGGGGTCGTTGTCATGCTGCAGAATAAATTTGGGGCCAATCAGATGCCTCCCTGATGGTATTGCATGATGGATAAGTATCTGCCTGTACTTCTCAGCATTGAGGAGACCATTAATTCTGACCAAATCCCCAACTCCATTTGCAGAAATGAAGCCCCAAACTTGCAAGGAACCTCCACCATGCTTCACTGTTGCCTGCAGACACTCATTCGTGTACGCTCTCCAGCCCTTCGGCGAACAAACTGCCTTCTGCTACAGCCACATATTTCAAATTTTGACTCATCAGTCCAGAGCACCTGCTGCCATTTTTCTGCACCCCAGTTCTTGTGTTTTCGTGCATAGTTGAGTCGCTTGGCCTTGTTTCCACGTCGGAGGTATGGCTTTTTGGCCGCAAGTCTTCCATGAAGGCCACTTCTGACCAGACTTCTCCGGACTGTAGATGGGTGTACCAGGGTCCCACTGTTTTCTGCCAGTTCTGAGCTGATGGCACTGCTGGACATCTTCCGATTGCGAAGGGAAGTAAGCATGATGTGTCTTTCATCTGCTGCAGTAAGTTTCCTTGGCCGACCACTGCGTCTACGGTCCTCAACGTTGCCCGTTTCTTTGTGCTTCTTCAAAGAGCTTGGACAGCACATCTGGAAACCCCTGTCTGCCTTGAAATTTCTGCCTGGGAGAGACCTTGCTGATGCAGTATAACTACCTTGTGTCTTGTTGCTGTGCTCAGACTTGCCATGGTGTATGACTTTTGACAGTAAACTGTCTTCAGCAACCTCACCTTGTCAGCTGAGTTTGGCTGTTCCTCACCCAGTTTTATTCCTCCTACACAGCTGTTTCTGTTTCAGTTAATGATTGTGTTTCAACCTACATATTGAATTGATGATCATTAGCACCTGTTTGGTATAATTGTTTAATCATACACCTGACTATATGCCTACAAAATCCCTGACTTTGTGCAAGTGTACCTAGAAGAATTGATGCTGTTTTGAAGGCAAAGGGTTGTCACACCAAATATGGATTTGATTTAGATTTTTCTTCTGTTCACTCACTTTGCATTTAGTTAATTGATAAATATAATCTATTAACATGTCTATTTTTGAAAGCATTCTTACTTTACAGCATTTTTTCACACCTGCCTAAAACTTTTGCACAGTACTGTATAAACCAAGGGATCATTTAGAGGGTGACAGTATTACTGTTTAGATAAATTATACAGAACTCAGCACCTTCCTTGATAAAGAATAATTACATCTCTTGGTGACATCGCCATTGTTACAGCAAGCCTTTGTGTAGATGTTGATAGCTTGCTGTGTGGTATGTCACAGGAATACATGCTTATAACCTAATACAGTTTCACTCAAATAGGTTTAATTGTTAACGTGAGCATACTTTTACATAACATACCTTTTAAGAATAATCAGCTTATGCTTTTAATGATAATAAACTGTAACTGACAATCAACAACTGATTTATTCAAATTAACAATGTACTTGTGAAACATGTGTTTGTGTATTAGAGGAGCATGCTAAAGTACAATCGTTGCTTTATTATCAAAGCCTCTACCGTTCTTAATTGCAAACCAAACAAAGGATGCATCATTATCAATGTTTTCATCATGTACATTTTACAAAAGCAAGATCATGAATGTGTTATATGTGGTGTTGGTTTGAATGCTCAATTTTAATTGCCTTTGTGTTTGTCATGTTGAGTAATTAGGATCATAGAGCTAGAACTCTTGTTACAAAATGGAATATCAGAAGTTGCATTTGATGTTAGTACACCTTGTTTGCATTCAAAACATTTCCACACAGTTCAGATTGATCTTGGCAGCACCATGAAATTCATCCGAGCCCCCGTCTGAGAAAGAGAATACACATTGAAAACGAAACAATATTTAAAACAAAAGAATATTTAAAACTTAATCTGAACAGCCTCTTGACCTTTGTTACTCTGGGCTTGTGTTCTGTAAGGGAAAGTTACTGAAGTCTCTTCACTAAATCTTCAGTCTCAATAGGTATGTTTGTGGTACATAATCTAAACTTTTTTAAAAATGTAAATTAAACAACAATATTAACATGTACAAAAACACAATTAAGACACCCCTCACTGCAGATAAGAGTAACTTTTTTGTACATGTTTTTGTATAATAAATCTGGTTGATTACCAGCACAGCATGGCATGTTGTTATTGTTGTTTCCAGTAGCTGCTGGAGTCATGCAGGAGTGTGTTGATGCTGAAGGCCAACCCTGACGGAGCACCAAAATAGATTGCTGAATGATTCTTGCTGAAGTGAGTTGATCCTGCAGGTTGGCCACAATAAATTGGGTGCCAAAATTAATTGGATAAAGAGGCAGTGGACTTTGCAGCAGGCATCTTTAGGTTTGCTTAGGATGGTTCACCGCAGTCGAATGTGATACAGACTGGTTGGCTTGGGTTGTTGGAGAAAAAAAAAAAAAAGTAATGATCCTTTGAGAATTTAGAATCAGCACACATTGCAGAATACACTGTAGGGCATCAAATAGGGAGGAAAAGTCACCAAGCAACATGATCAGATAAACATTAAACAAAAAACTGTAAGATGAAATAGAATACCGATGTAGAGAGGGCTTAATTGAAAAGGTGAGTAGATACATTTTAACACTACACTGAGCTTTTGAAAGGAATTATCTATTCTAGCAAGCCTTAAAGTTGTACTACCTTGTACACAGGCTTGTAATCTGACCAGAAAAAGGTATATATCCTGTTGTAGTACAAGCCTGATATAGAATTAGTCATTCCTGGTAAGTTACATATTTTTAAAGATAAAAAAAAATGTTTTTTTTCTAACTTTGGTATACAAAGTGTCCTATTTTAGTGATCTAAAATCAGCAGCGTTACAATCTGGCATAATTTATATCAGTCCAATAGATCCCACTGTCAACAAACCGTCTTTTCACATTTCTAATTCAATTACCTATTTGAGCCTGGTAAGTGATCTCAGCTTTCACATTGCCTCACTGCATACATTCTTTCCAGGGCACGTTAAAATTATTCCACAGTCCCATCCTCTGGCCAGTGCACCTCAGCAAAGACTGTAACTTCATTACAGTGATGCTGTCAAGGAATTAAGGCCAAACCTTTCCTGCTTTTTCTATTGTTAAGAATTATCTTACATAAGTCTGTTATATGCGCCTCTCAGTCTTTTCATAGGTTCCTGTTTATGCACCCCAAGAATCCTGAACTGAATAATTCCTTTATCATGGAAACTGGTATTCTACTGAAAAATGAATATAATGTTTTTAAAACAACTGCAACATAGCATTCGTTATCACAGTAAACAGGCTCTTTTTCATATGATATACTATTTATGCAAATGCCATATGTGGCATACATTCTGTAACATCTCCCTCAGTCAGTCAGTCAGTTTTACTCACTACTGACTTTGATGGATAGGGTTGAAAGTAGATGCTTCTATTAGATGCTTCTAACACAAAACAGTCTCATAAAGTGATTACTTTAGATGGTCCATTCTGGAGATCTCCTCAACTCCCCTGAAGGATTAAAAGCAGAAGTCACAACTCCCCTGAAGGATTAAAAGAGGCCAGTCACATATCCCATGAGAATAATTTAGAATAACCTTGCCATGTTAAAAAAGTACCATTCTGGTTTTTATTTATTTTTTTCTCAACCCCTGTAATTCCTTAATTTAATACAACACATTTTTTTTTAAAAGCAAAGAAAAAAATTGTGTTGAGAGTGAAAATCCAGGAATACCATCAAAACTCATAAATATGTTTTTATGCACCATAAACATTGTAACATGGTGCATTAAGAGCAGGCTGAAATTCCTTTTAAGATGACAAATGGCTCATCTTCATGCTGAAATGAGTATAAATACCCTGAATGTCAACTCTTGTTGTGGTTTTCACTTGGAGTCCTTTATAGGAAACACTTTTATCTTCCCTTCTCCTGTGAGGTCTTGTTTTTCTATCATACAGCAGGTCTGTCTAAAAGCTGACAGGGAAAAAAAGTTACTTATCATTTGTTCAGACTTTTTTAGCCTAATCAATTTTATATAGATACATATTTGCTTGGCAGTAGCACGACAAAGACTTTTTAGCATGTATAAATCCTGCCTACAGCATTTTAATTGGTTTTGTACTCTTTCCTTACGTCATTACTGTATTAATGTATTGCTTCTGTTTAGTCAACTGAAACATTTGCCAGATGGATGTTACACAATTTATGAATACCAAAAGGAAAGTATGTATACGTAGCAGAGATTTAGAGACTTCATTTTAACTGTTCCATTGCAATGGAGAAATAACCACATGTCAGGGCTGATGTAAGGATACCACATGTCAGGCCTGATTGTTTGTACAACAATTACGACTGCAAAATCCAACTGGCCTGGTGGCCAGGCAATTATTTTGCGCTGTGGCCTATGTAATCTTAAGAGCAAAGCAATTACTCAACATGCACAAATAATGAGGGCGGCAATGTGCATCAGGCTATTTAGCGGCTGCACTTACAGCCCAGAGGTGAGGTGAGTTAGGAGTACAGAGAGTAGTAAGCGCTGTATGAGATTTGTGGAGCATGGAAATCAAACCAAACAAAAACATATGTCAGAGGAAGGGAAGCAAAATCCAATTGGTGCACGGAAAAGAAAAGAAACATTTTCTGAGGAGGAGCTGAGAGTCCTTACGGCTGAGGTCACTCAGCATGAAATTGAGTTATTTGGAAAAGCCTCAGGCAACATCAGTTATGCTACCAAATAGGCCATATGGTCCTTGTGGAAGGGCAGAAGCCCTGCTGCTGTAAATAGTGCGTGTGTGTGGGAATGTAAGGTTAGCAGGGATGGGGTTAAATCTATCCCTGCCAGCAATCACAGGTGTGGCCGTTCCCCAATTAGGTAATCGAGTGCTAACTGGGGTGGCCACATGTATAAAAAGGAAGCAAAATTAATTTGTTTGAGGAGTTTGGGGGTGAGTGTTAGTGTTGTGATTTTTGTATTGTTTTGTAACGTGGTACTGAAGGTTAATGCCCAGTCTACAGGTCTGTTGTTCTTTTGTTTAAACCTTTTATTTTGGACCTTGTGCCATGTTTTGTTTGTTTTCGTGTTTAATAAACGTGTGCATACGCGCTTAAACTGTAGCTTTCTGTCTCTGGGTCTCTTTCTTTCCAGTAATAATTTGGGCTGTGACGCAACTCTGTCACAGTCTTCTATAGTGGACAACGTCAATGCTGTCGGTGTTACCAGGAGGACAGTCAACCAGGTGATGAAAAGGTGGCAGGACCCGAGGTGGCAAACTCACAATGCAGCACAGGCACACTGCAGGAACAGGAGGGCCGCCATCCACATCACAGCTGATACCGCTGAGGGCAAGCAGAGAGCGTCAGGAAGTGTACCATCTGAGGCCAATGACAGGTCTCTGAAGGTGTGTGCTTTTATACAGATCTTAATTACTTGCTTCTACAATGGTTTGCACCTTGTCTACCCCCTGTGTACAGCTGCATTCACAACACTGCTCCAGAATCAACCCTTTCCTAGCTGAGCACCATAATGGTGTGATGTAAAAAGATTTAAAAAATAATGCATCAATAATAGGTATTGATTTGTGGAGACATAGTCATTGCATGTTATTAAAATACAATGTAACATGACAGGTTTCTACAGTTCTATTTCCATTCAGCATGGGAGAGAATAAATTAAGCAGAAATAAGTCATGGAACACTTTGAAGGGATGGTCTCATTTACAAAGGTGCACTTCTTATCTCATTACAAGAAACATATAATCCAGTTTCCGTACTGGTTACATAGAAGTATCTATTTATACTATTCCCTACTTTCAAACAGTTATCATAAGTTATGCTAAGTTTGCAAGCCAGAGCCTTAATTGAACAGTCAGTGCAAGTACTTGATGTAAGAAGGTAAGAAATGTTGCAATGGCCCATCGATGCTCGGCCAGTTAAAAATGTTACACTTTTTGTTAAATACATTCAGTTAAATGTAATTGTTAAAGGAGCAAACTGGTTCTTGCTCTAAAAATAAATACATACTGCTGGGTGGTGTTGTGGAGCAACACATTACATGTAACGTATTACTGTAATCTAATTACATTTGTTAGTAACTTGTAACTGTAATGGTTCCTCTTTTAAAAGATGTTTAAAAAAGTGGTAACAGATTACATTTTATGTGAAAAAATAACTTACTGAGTTTACATTTCAAAAAAGGAATAGAGCTAAGGCATAATGTGGAAATCAGAAAGCATGTCAACAGTGCAAGTCAGGCCTTACATGTCACATGAATGTGCTATAAAATGGCATCAGAGGATGAAATTAGTGGGTTTGATTGATGACTCGTCAAAGAATGTTTCAGAGATAAGACCTTATGCATTGCTTGTATCGCTCTCAATGTATGTGTTGCGTTAGTGAAGTTATTTATAAAATATACTTTTTGTGATATTCTAGTCTGTTGTAGTTGCTAAAATGACTCTAGTACAGTGTGTTGTACCTTACAGTTCTCTAAAGCAGGAGTTTAAAAAATGTATCGGCACAAGGCCCCCCATGGCATTAGGCATCCTGACCCAATGAATCGATAGAAATGTGAAATATTGTTCTCCTTGCAATCGCCACCTATTTTTGTATAATGGTACTGTTAGCACAGGCATTTGAAAGTAATATCAACATGGTGTGACACTGGACAATAGACAAACATGGGAACAAAACAAAAGGCACGGTGGCCAAAATAAACAGTTCAAACAGAAAGACTATATATATTGAAACACCACAGTTGCTGCTACATAAAACTCCTACACACCAATGGTAATCATGTATATATATATATATATATATATATATATATATATATATATATATATATATATATATATATATATATATATATATATATATATATATATATATATATATATATATATATATATATATATATATATATATATATATATATATATATATATATATATATATACATTTAAACAGCACACAAGACACGTACCTCCTCCTCTCACCAACATTAACTATAATCTTTACTCATTATCACACCCATGATCACACTATTTATATACCTGTGGCTAATTAATCATTTAATCATTTATTCAAATCACAGCTCCAGCCACATTCCCACATGTAACACGGAGAAATTTAAACTCCTTCCTGCCAACCTAATTCCCCCACACACCCATGCACCGGCAGGGATTTTGCCCTGCCATACTGCCACACATGGGTTTAAGGCCTTTAAGTTCTGTGGTACTGGCTGTCATTTTATAGTAATTCAGGAGAGGCTATGCTAATATTTAGAAGTATTGTGTCAAGAGAGCCGTACCGTTAATTAAATGTGCTTTGTATTAAAAAGGTCATTTACAACGACTTTATAAGAATTTAGAATTACATTACAGAAAAGTTCCAATTTTACTTACCTTATCGTGGCCATCCAGGTTTACAGGGGATGTAACTGGAATTTTCTACTTGCCATCTCTGCTTTTTTAATCTTCTATAAAAGTTAAATTTTAATTGTTGTTAAATGTTTCCATTAAGATTTCCCTAAAGCAGTAGAGAGCTGTGCTGTGCTTACCAATACCACAACTACTGATTCAATGGAAGTATTTTTTTTAACTACATACTTTTAATGTGTGCTTTGTTTCATGGTTACTCAACATTGCGACCATCAGAAAAGCTCCACCGTAATATGAACTTCATAAAGCAAAATGTGTCAGTTAGAAGAAACATAATTCTTTCCTCCAAATCAATTCATTTTCAAAGAAAGGCTATAACTGCTATAATTATTATAAGAAAAGTATTCTGTATTAAAACACTTTCCAATATATCTTGACTGCAAAATAAGGCTTTATTGATTGAACTGCACAAAGAGTTCAGCTTGCTGTGGACATTTAAGTGGTTTTATCAGCGACAGCCTGGAGGGTGAGGTGTGGTGGCTGAGGCTGATCATCGCAAACAGTGGGATAATCTTTAATTTGGTTCTTCAGTGCCTTTGAAGGAAGGTCGTACTCAATGCAGCTCAAGAACACTGCAGAGCATTATGAGGAAGTATGCTAGTGGTGTTGTATCATATGAATAGAATTATACATAAGCTTCAATAGTTAGAAGCCAGCGTATATTTTTTGGGGAAAGTTAAATAAACTGTTGGCCCAATATATATTGTAACACAGCAGGGAGGGGGTTCATATCCTCTCTGCATAAAACATGTGCGTATGCACGGTTTGTTTAATTGTTTAATTTATTTTATTGTTAATTATCCCCTGCACCAGTAGTAATTGTAAATTAGAACCAGGTGCAGGGTATTTAAGAGGTGCAGTTGGTCTGCACTTGACTGCTGAGTAGAGGGAGACAGAAGGTGTGCTCTATTTTCGTGCAGTCAATATAAAAGTAAGTGTTGTGTTAAAACTGTGTGTTTTTGTTTATTGACAGGTAAACGGCTTAGCCATCCTGCGTGTTAGTCAGGGACCTGTTCAAAGTTAAGTTAGGCTCTACGTTTGAGCTAGGTGTTTATTTTGTTTTTGTTTGTTTGTGGTTTTGTTATTAAAAATAGCGCAACCGCGCTTGAAAAATCCATTTCTGTCTCCTGGGTCTGTGCTTTATAGGGGCAAACGAATGACCATGAGTGCTGGCCGGGTTACAATATATATATATATATACAGTATATAGTATTAATAAAACTGTTAGCGACCACTGAGGGTGCGTGCGTGGGGTGCCAAAGCACCGAGGGCACCACAGCACCACGGGCACCGAAACACCAAGGGCGGCGAGCACCGAGGGCGCATGCACCAAGGGCACAAGTGACGTGTTGGGGCACTGAAGCACCAAGACACAGAGTGTCTCAGCACAAGGGCGCTGAAGCACCAAGGCACCGAAGCTCTGAGGGACTGAGGGCAATGAAGCACCAAGGGCGGCAGAGCAGGGTCCTGGTGGAGGAACTCACACGTCTCTTTTGGGTTTTTTAGCTGCAATAGCAGGTTAAAAACACACAGACAACAGCACATGCTGCAGAGTTAGAAAGCAGACTACAATTGGCAAGCTATGCAGGCTGTTGAAAAGAGAAACGCATATTTAAAACAAAGAGCCACTGCGCAGTGTTTTAGCTCAGTTTCAGAGTCTGAATTTCTGATTGCGGGGAATTGGCAAGCTGAATTCCGTGGAGTGACTGTTTGTTCCCTCAGGAAGCGGGACCGAGGATGTCACTCCCCAGAGGGGCCTATTGGCAGCTCTGACATAAAATGCTCAGTAAATACCTGACCTGTGGCAGGCATATCCCAAAAGTATTGGATGGTGGTTGTCTTCGAATTGAAAGGGAACAGTCCTTAACGTTTTGTGAATAGGGCCCTATACCACAAATAAAGGAAATGTAACTGTTACCTTTGAGTCAAAATCATTATTACATGTTACAAATATGAGACATCAGCTGCCAGCAGAACTGATCAAGAAGCTTGGAGTACAAATTGGTGTCCCATAAGTTTGAAGCTGGGCTGGAGAAAGCAATTGTTGGAGTTCTGTGTAATATAACTCACTGAAACATTTCTGTTACAATGTTGTTATGCATAGTTACAATGTACTTCATGTGTAAATCTTTGTGCACGATGTAACCCTAATCCTAACCCTTTTCTAATACAAGTGTGTGCTTACGTAAATTGTGTAAACAGATTAACACTTTAAGTGCATTGTAACTATGCATTATAACATTGTAATTATGTGTAAGTACACATCTATTTACTAAATAACTACTATGTACATACACAGCAATTAGAGACACAATGTGAATGTTACAAAATTAAAATATTGCAACCTTGATAGATATTTGTGAAACATATTTGCTGCATCTGCTATACAGTAATTGTTTATATTTCCCTGATGTCTGTCTCTCACTGGGTTCTCATTATACAATTTCTGCCCACCAAGCAAAGGAAAGCAAACCCGAATATCTCAACGATAAACTACCCGCCGTGTCTCATTAAGGAGTTGGGTTGCATGGCCTGATTTCAGAGGTTAAACCACAGACAAGCCCCTTTTAATGTATTTATTTATTTATTTATTTATTGTTAGTTCATTAAAGCCTTTAAAAGCATCCTAGTGGAACAAACTCTGCAGGGATGGCCTTAATTGTATTATTAAACAAAATGATGTACCATCAAGAAAAAGTAGAATGAAGTCTGCAGGTTAGTTTCTATTGAAGCTCACATGGATTGAAATACAGCAGGATCACAAATCTAATTACACGCCTAAAACCGGTACATTATATCTCTATCTGCTACTTTAACACAAATGACACAAAAATGATTCGCCCCTTTCAGTCTTCAGTCTGTGTTGTGAGTTAGTATCATTGAAATCTAATAAGGAATGAAACATGATTATCTGTGGTTCGACTAAATGTATGTCTTATTGCTTACTGATATTTTTGTTGTTGTTTGTTTTGTCTTTCAAAACAAAGACCTGTATGTTGTCCCCTGTGAACTACCCTTTTAATTTGTATAGTTCATAGCTTGTGACTTCCTTATGTGACCTGCTGATTATAGGAAACCACTGGAATCATCGGTTGTGGATTCAACCATCAGGCTGGACACACACTGAATAAGCACTGCGTGAGAAGGCAAGAAAAACAGGGTGCCAGGACCCACAGAAATGTTCGACCCACAGGAGGTCGCTGTGACAAGGAAGGACAAGAGGACCATCTGCAGGAAAATACAGAGCCACTGGAGGCCTTTTCTGACATGCAAAGGCAAAGACAGACCTTCAACCGATTTATCAAGAAGGTGCCCAGATGGATACAATCAGTGGTTGAAGAGAGCTAATATAAAGCATATTCTTCTCATTAATGTTATTCAGCAGCTCTGGGTTTAGCACAAACTCTTACTTTTCCTTTCGGCTCTGCCAATCACCACACCAAAACTGACAAAGACAACTGAGTGTGAAGCAGCAGATGAAGAGGCCAGCTTTCAAACTGACAAAGAAAGTGAACACGTTCCCGAAAAGTTAACAATGCCGTGAAAGAGACAAAAAAGGGAAGAATGAGAAGAGAGGCTGGGATAACAAGGACAACAAAAAGAAGATGGGGATTGCAATTTAAAAATTAGCTAGTGGGAAATAGTTGAAGAAAGACAGAAAGGAAGAAAAAACTGACAATAACAAGAATAACTAGATTACAAGGAAAATTGGTGACACTTTACAATAAGAACATCTTAATGATGAATCGCTATTAAAAGTAGGGAATGTGTCATGAATAGATTTTTACTTAATGTACACATTGAATAGGAAATCATACTTTAGTTCATGGAAACATATGAAATGTTACTAGATAACAACTGTTTATTATCAAAGAAGTTATAAATTTGTTTGTCTGAATATGATATCTATACAGTCTCTATCTATCTAGATAGATAGATAGATAGATAGATATACACACACACCGTTGTAGTCAAAAGTTTACATACCCCAATGGAAATTTATAATTTCTAGAAAGTTCTTGAAAACCAATAATTATAATAAAAATCTTTTTTGCTTTTGTGGATGAGGAAAAAAAGTTACAAGAAATAGATGTCTATAATTATTTATTTCAGCAGTTTTTTTGGCAAAACTCCAAAAATGCAAAAGTATTCATACCCTGACAAGGAAAATTAAATCAATAGTTAGTTGAGGCACTTTTAGCAATAATAACCTCTTTTAAACGATTATGATATTTGTCAGTGGGCTTTTGGCATGATTCTTTAGTGATTTTGTGACCATTGTTCAACACAAAATTGTTCCAGTTCATTCAAATTCCAAAGACTTCTCTTGTGCACAGCCTTCTTCAACTCATACCAAAGATTCTTAACCGGATTTAGATTGGGGCTTTGACTAGGCCATTCCAGAACCTTGATTTTATTATTCTTTAACCATTATATATATATATATATATATATATATATATATATATATATATATATATATATATATAAAATCCAGGGCTGGCAATGGAACATGAAACAAGCAATGTGATTGGTCGAGCGAGGTTCCAGCTGTCCGTATATTAGATGGATACGACAGTTGGAACCTTGTTAAATATTCTAAATCACTGCGCTTCCACACAGAATTTAAAGTATCAGTCGGTAGCCATCTTGCTTTTATAGTTACAGATGCACAGCTGTAACTATGAAACTGAGTGGCCAATTACCTGCAAACAAATCCTGAAGTAGTAAGTAGATATGCCAATTTGGATGAAGAACAATTAAATGAACTGGAAGATAGCAACAAAAAAAAATCACTGTCTTTATACTCAGTCACTCTGACTTTGTCACTTAAAATAATGTATTTTTAGTGGTTTGTAAATGCTACAGAAAAACCAAAAAGACACTTTTGCACATTATCCACCCCTCTCAGACACATACCATGAAAAATTACTGAAATCCGAGACATGGTTGTATTTATTTTTATTCCTCCCGTCTGTTCTGCTCAAACAGTGTGTCTGCACTGTCCGTGACAGGGGGGAAAAATAATTTGGTGTCATCTCAACTCCGCCCCCCTGGTGTATCTTTTCAATGGCTATGTCCACAATATCAAAAATACAGATGTACTTTCTTTTGCATGTTACAATAAAATTAATTTACTCAGCTTAACTTAGTGTGTGGTTCAAAGTTATAAATGGGACTACTTCATTGGCGTAAGGATATATATATATATATATATATATATATATATATATATATATATATATATATATATATATATATATATATATATTTCTTCAAATCCACAGTTTGATCAGTATTATAAATGCAATAAGGGCCTTCAGGGCGTCCGTATACGTTGAATATACAGACTTCTCGGGGGTTGGAGGCACTCGAGTGGAGAGGAGGGCTATAGTAGAAAAATATTGACCCGAGGGAAGACTATTGTTGCTGACAAGTCTTCCCGATGGGCATTTCATTTTCTACTGTGGCTGAGTCTGCAGTACATATTTGATATATGAATCAGTCAAGAAAATAAGTGGGGCAAGTTTGGATAGTAAATACGACTATATATTTTGTTTAAATATAACTGATACAGCATACGCAAATAAATACGACTATATATTTTGTTTAAATATAACTGATACAGCATACGCAAATAAATAACAGAAAATGTATTTGAAGTTCATACAGTATACATACATGAATTTAGTATTTTTAAAATAATTATTATTATTATTTTTTATTTTGTAAATGTAACACATTTTCACAGAACAACCATTCATTCGTGCCTCTGTCAGTCACATACCTGAAAACACAAGACAGCTGAGTTGCGTTTACCATTACAGCTATGTACTTGGCTTCCTGTACTTCTTTTTATTGCATCTAACAAAACCTGAGACTCCGAAGAGATTAAGTCATTCTGAATCTTGTTAGCGGTACCTGAGAATACTGAGGCTATTGACAAGTGATTGCTTAACATGCTGCTGTAGAAAGTATAAGATAAAGTAATTCCACTTAATTACCTCTATCTGAGGAATTGGTGCCTTCATCATGCCCTCTGAAAGCCAGTTCTTGCTTGCTCATTGTGATGTATTGTATCCCTATGCTTTTGCTCATTCAGTTGAACATCAATTCCCGTTTATCCAAAAGTTCTGAGTGTAACAGTGGCTCCCAAGTGACTTTGGGAACACTCATGTTTTTGTGCTGACTTCGTTAGACATCCTAGTTTTTTTTTTTTTTAATTGACAGCTACCGGTACGCCACGGATACCTTTTAATAATTTAAATTTTGGTAGTGCAGAGTATATCCCTTCCCTTCCTGTGTCGGTTCGTGTATTTGTGGTCTATAACTCCCTTTTATAGCAATCTCCAATTTTTCTTCTTGAAAATTGTAACCAAATCAACTATGATGCCTCCATTGTCTGATGACATTTAGTTTTTTTATTTGTAAAAAGTTAATCGAAATATTACTTAGACATACTCAATATAATTCTCAATAACGCTGTATAATAAGCAATATCGTGCAAAATTCAGCTATTGTTACACCTCTTAGGGCCTATATATATATATATATATATATATATATATATATATATATATATATATATATATATATATATATATATATATTATGCAGGCTTGCTACTGTGTTGTATTAAGTCATTACTTATTGGATTTAGGAAGCTAAATACATTCTCATTCCACTCTTCATAATGTATTAATTTAACATTTATTTTCATATTGCACATCCATTAAATTGGGGTATTTAACTTTAAAAATGAGCTGTTTTAACAAGCTTAATAAGGAAAGGTGGAACATCTAGTTTTTGGAGTAGCAGAACTTTTTGACTTTCACTTACAACCAACCCCTTCAATAACACAAACATACAAGTTATACATAGTAATGTATCAGCTACAAAGAAAAATAATACCACTTCTGTTCTTCAAATTATTTATCTTCATTCCTGCCAAGCAATCTGTCATTTGTTTAACCTACTGTTCCAGCTCTAGAATCTATCGAAATAAATACATATTTGAATTCCTATGTTTGTCATTGAATCTAAAAATCATAAAAAATGTGTATTCCAACAGTTTTCTTTTATGACATAAATATCCTGATTGACAGAATGCTAAGTAGCCTCTTCTTGTCTGATATGCTACAGTGTTTACTAACTCACTTTCTAACTAGCCTTGGTTGAAATGTTCACACCAATACCTTAGTCTTAGCCTGATTATGCCAATCATTAAGTTTAATGACTTGCACACAATATCAGATCTGAAAGATCAAGCTTTTCCAACTTAAAACTGCAAGTTCTTCTCTCACTGCTATTTTCTTGCACATTTTGTTATCACTCTCTGTAACACAATATTATACCTTATATTCAGCTTCTTATCCAGACAGATTTAGGGTCTGCCTGAGGGCAAACGTCACACATATCCAAGGCCATCTGTATCACTAAATTGTGCAATGGAATTGATAGCAGCAACACAGATTTGCTCGGTAGCAAATGATTCTGATGTGATGCATATGAGATGAAAAGGAATGGAAAGCATGCATCAACATCTGCTATGATTACAGCCATTTTGCAGAATGTGTCCTTAAGTAATGTAGCAACGAATGACCATGCTTGCTATGAACAATGTGTTTGTACTGGTTGCATGACAGTTTCATGATTTCTTGTTACTGTTACAAATGTCAGTTGTTTGTGCTGCCGTAATTATGAATACTACTTTTATATTCTGGGTGGCAGATCTAATTTATCAGTATGTTTTCCAGATCTCTTAATGCATTCCAAATTAATTTTCACACTTCATGGCTGTAGATGTATCAACTTTCAATTCTACCTTATTAAATTCCTTTCACACATAAATGATGAAGGCCAATGGAGAGTATTTTTTTATGAGAGCTCAACAGAGAATACTACAACTCTTGTTTAATGTAATGTAATGAATATTTCATTCACACTAAATACAGTCACAGGTTTTCACTAAGGATTTAGCCCAAGAACTTTGCTTACCCTTTATATTTCCAATGACTTTTTTAGATTTGCATTTATGCCGCACAGATTTAATATTGTATTAGACCCAAATCTTTTATTTTAAAACAGAGCAGGAACTATCCGGGAATCTTAAGGTCATGTGGGATTTGCAAATTTAGTGGCCCGCTAGTTCAAATAAGAGCTAGTGTATTGAGGGTTTAAAGGGTACCTTTTTATTTTATTGTGTTACATGTTCCCATGTGTTGCTACAACTGTTTACATAAGGTGTGTATATTGATTTAATTTAATTTTTTTTTTTTTTACATTTTGACCACTTTTTTAAACTTTTAAATTGCATTCAAGATGGCTGCACATGTACCTGCATGGACCTCTCAGAACTACATTTCCCATCGTCCTTCTGCTCACATATGTAACTGAGATGGATTTACAAAATATTGCATTGTTATGATTGACATCAGATCCTTGGGTTCCATGATAGTTCTGAGAACTGACAATGACAAATACTGACTGGAAAAATACATGTTGCAGTTATATGGTAACATTATATTTAAATATGGGGTGTCGTTCAGGAAATAAATATCGGTTTGTAAATATATATTGGTTCAGATATATACATTTGTTCCAAATTTGTCTACCAATGTGTGTGTGTGTGTGTGTGTATATATATATATATATATATATATATATATATAACCAATGTATCTCTACCAATATACAGTGCCTATAGAAAGTCTACACCCCCATTGAACTTTTTTTCACATTTTGTTGTGTCAGTGCCTCAGAGTTTCATGCATTTAAATGAGGATTTTTTCCACTTATCTACACACCATACTCCACACCTTTACGGGGAAAACAGTCATATATTAAAAATACAAAACTGAAAGATCATAATTGGATAAGTCTCCACCCCCCTGAGTTAATACTTGGTGGAAGCACCTTTGGCAGCAAACAGCTGTGACTCTGTTGGGATAGGTCTTTACCAACTTTGTACACCTAGTTTTGCTAATATTTGACCATTCTTCTTTACAAAACTGTTCAAGCTCTGTCAAGTTCCTTGGGGAGTGTTAATGGACAGCAATCTTCAAGTCATGCCACACATTTTCAATTGGATTTAGGTTGGGGCTCTGACTGGGCCACTCAAGGACATTTACCTTTTTTGTTCCTTAGCCACTCCAGTGTAGCTTTGGCTGTGTGCTTTGGGTCATTGTCATGCTGAAAGGTGAACTTCCGTCCCAGTTTCAGCTTTCTTGCAGAGGGCAGCAGGTTTTCCTCAAGGACTTCTCTGTACTTTGCTCCATTCATTTTCCCTTCTATCCTGACAAGTGCCCGAGTCCCTGCCGATGAGAAACATCCCCATAACATGATGCTGCCACCACCATGCCACCACAGTAGGGATGGGGTTCTTTGGGTTCTTTGGGTTCTTTGGGTGATGCGCTGTGTTGGGTTTGCGCCAAACATAACGCTTTGCATTTAGGCCAAAAAGTTCCATTTTAGTTTTGTCAGACCACAAAACTTTTTGCCACATCTCTACAGAATCTCCTGAGTTTTTTTGCATACTTCAAACGGGATTCAAGGTGGGCTTTCTTGAGTAATGGCTTCCTTCTTGCCACCCTACCATACAGGCCAGATTTGTGGACTGCTTGGTTTATTGTTGTCACATGCACACTCTGACCAGTCTTGGCCAGAAAAGCCTGTAGCTCTTGCAAAGTTGCCATTGGCCTCTTGGTAGCCTCTCTGATCAGTCTCCTTCTTGCCCGGTCATCCAGTTTGGAGGGACGGACTGATCTAGGCAGGTTCTTGGTGGTGGCATACACCTTCCATTTCTTCATAATCATTTTGACCATGCTCCCAGGGATATTCAAGGCTTTTGATATTTTTTTATACCCATCCCCTGATCTGTGCCTTTCAACAACTTTGTCCCGGAGTTCTTTTGAAGGCGCCTTGGTGCTCATGGTTGAGTTGAGTTGCTTTGAAATGCACTACCCAGCAGAGGGAACCTACAGGAACTGCTGAATTTATCCTGAAATCATGTGAATCACTACAATTTAAAACAGGTGGAGACCACTTAACTTGGTGTGTGATTTTGAAGGCGATTGGTTTCACCTGAGCTAATTTACGATTGCTATTACAAAGGGGGCGGACACTTATCCAACCAAGCTATTTCAGTTTTTATTTTTAATTATTTATATATATATATATATATATATATATATATAAATGTCTCTGATGTAGCTAATTCAAATGTTCTTGTTTGTCCACACCAGAAACAGGTATAGTAGCACACTCTTATAGATCCTTTTAGATTGCAAACAGATAAGAGAGGTGAAGCGAGAGGTATCCCATTAAAATCAGCTTTTATTCATGTTAAAAAGAGCATCAAATAACGTGTTTCGACACCAGCCCTGTCTTCATCAGGTCACAGACTTAATTACATAACTTAGATTCCCTGGAATATAACAATTGAAATATAGGTTAAGAAACCACTGCTTCCAGTCCCTTTTCTTTTCTCCAGCCTTTATCCACCTACCAACTTATGAATTGACAAACTGACTGGCTAATTTTTCAACTCCACTTTAGATTCATAACTGGCCATGGTTGGTCTATGAACTCTCTTCCATGATTTCTTTTAAAAAAAGAGGTTTTCATTAACTAATTATCATGTTCCAGACAGTTAACTTTGAAAGGAGAAGTACATAACACTAATGACTGTATATCATTCTACCCCTGGCAGTTAAGACAGAGAGTAAATGAGGAAGCATAAGAATGATGTGCTGAAACATGGCAAGCTTAACACTTTTTTTTTTATAAACTTGATATATCTCTTAGATGATCGAGAATGGCTGCTAAGATGTTATGATCAACCTTAACCCTTTGCGGTCCTATGTCGGACCAGGTCTGAGAATTAAATGTTTTCTTTCTGGGGTCCGACATCATCAAGTTGGTCCCAAGTTTGTTTTTCTCTGGAAAAAGCCAAGAAAAGCTTTCAACGGCCGAGAGAAGCCGGAAAAAAAGGAGGCGGATCTGAGCAATATGCATAGTCCCTTCACCACAGACATAACATGGACATAAACAAACAAGATAGCTGCTTCCGCATCCAGCACTCAAAGAATATCACAGACATTAGCAGAGCTTTTTGAGATGTTAATATAATAAAATAATGAATTGGATCGCATTATTGAGGAGTTTGGTGAAAACGAGTGATCAGGAGGTTATCTTTCAGTATGCATGACTGTGAAGAAATATGTGATAAATACAGCGAACAGGGGGTGGGACAGGGCTGGAGATGCAGTACTGAGCGTCCTGTTGATATGCAGTGCCTTTTAAACGTGTTTTATTGTGAATAAAATTACTGTTAAACAGTGTGTGTAAAATAAACAGCTTGTGTGAAAATAAATTAGACCTGACACGCCTGACAGGCGCTGAATAAATGGACCGCAAAGGGTTAAGATCAAAAAGTAAGTAAGAAAGTATATGCCAGGGGTTGCCAAACTTCCTGACCCTACGAGCCGCATGCCAAAATGTTCATATGGCCAAGAGCCACAAAACACAAACTGTAAAACATGAAATGTTTGCGAGCAAGACATTTTTAATACTAGCATTGTTTTTTTTAATGTTTTAATATGCTTGAAGATATAACAGGATCTTCCACTTTGTGCAGTAGCCGGACCAGACCCACAGCTGGAGTCTGCCCGGTTCTGGGTGCCAGAGGGTGCCTTGTGCCTGACTGAGGAGATCCATGTGCAGCGGGATCTCCCAGGGCTGGCCCTGCAGCAGCTGGCAAAGGTTAGAAAAACAGATTCTCCTGAGCCATCTGGGGGCCACCAGGAGAACTGTTGCTTTCTCTCTCCTGACCTTTTCCAGAAAGGCAGGGAGCAGCGGTATTGGCGGAAAAGCGTATAAAAGCGCTTTGGGCCATTTGTTGGCTAGGGCATCGACGCCTAGTGGACCTCCACAGTGGTGGAGGGAGAACCACAGGGGGCAATTACTGATCTCTGCCGAGGCTAAGAGATCGACTTGGGCTTCCCCAAAGCGATTCCAAATGCGCTGCACCACCTGAGGGTGGAGTCGCCATTCTGACGGGTGAGGACCCTCCCTCGAGAGGAAGTCTCTTCTGGAGCACAGGAAGGAAATGCTGAAGCGCAAGGTGCCCTGCTCAGAGCTCCAGCACATTTATGTGCAGGGATGTCCAGTGGCCCATCCAGGACCTGCTGACTCCTCTGCCTGCCCAGACCGCACCCCAACCTAGGCTGGATGCTTCTTTCGTCACCACTTGACGGCTGTGTATCACTCCTATCACTACGCCATTGTGCAGGTGGGAGGTTTGTCTCCACCAGCGTAGGGCTTTCCAACATGAGCGAGACACCGCCAGCTGACGGTGTCTGTCTCGCTTGGGGTGTAGTCGAAAGGCATTGAGCCACAGTTGAATGGGAACATATGCAGTAACCCCAGTTGGATAGCTGATGAGGCTGCAGCCATCAGACCCAATAGTTTCTGACACAACAGTAGCTGCACTGTGGACCCCTGTTGAAACAGGCTAGGATTGCATCTGCGCACTTCGAAAAGGTGCGGGGGGCTAAGGAGGCAGCACAGAAAACTCGAATACGCTCCCCTGAAAGGTGAAGCGGAGATATTTCCTGTGCGCTGGACGGATAGGAACATGAAGATACGCGTCCTTCAAGTCCGCTGTTGTAAACCAATCGACCGGCCGTACAAATTGGAGGATGTGGTGATGCGTGACCATCTGGAACCTCCTCTCCTTCAAGAACCCATTGAAATGTCTTAGGTCTAGGATGGGGCGAAAGCTGGCGTCCTTTTTTGGCACCAGAAATTATCTCGAGTAGAACCCCTCTCTTTGAGAGGTCTATTCTACAAAAAAAGATGGCTTGTTTGAGAAGCAGTTTCTCTACTTCTTGCCTGAGTGCCAAAGCCTGGAGAGGGTCATTCACTGATGTAACCGTAATCCCTTGAAAGGGAGGAGGTCCCGCTCAGAACTGCAGTGCATAACCAGTGTGCACGGTGACGAGCACCCAGGAATCCGAGGCGCCAGTATTCCAGCTGATGTTGCTTAAATAGGTGGGCCTGAGGCTGCAAGCCTTCAGGGCCCCTGCTGGGGCTGCTGAGGCCGGGCCGGAGCACGCTGAGGTGGCTGCCTAGGGCAAATGCCTTGGAACTGTCTTTTGGAGCGCTGCTGCGTGGGAACACCACGCTTTGCGTTCCCTCTTCCTTGTGGAAGGGTCCGATTGCCTGCTGCCACGGTGGCCTGCAGGCGGTGCCTCAGGTCACCCAGCGGAGCCATGGGAATCGGGACCATCCGGGTTATTGCGTGTGCCTGTGGAGCTTGCCAGCAGCTCGACCTTCCCCAGGTCGGAGCACGGGGAGGGAGTAGCGCAGCCACTTGCCAAGACGTCTTGCCTGGGGGCAGCTAATGCAGCGGTGTCTACCCTAACCGCGTGTAGTCAGCCACCTGGTCAGCATGCAGCATGCAGCATGCACCAGGGGAGACACACAGGCCGAAGCTGCAGAGGGCGAGAGCTCAGTTAGTCAAAAAAGAACAGAGCAGAAGGGAGAACACGCTTTTTTTTTTTTAAAGGCCCAAAGCACAAGGTGGGTGGGTCAAGGTCTACTCGACAGCGGGGCAGGCTAAGGCACAGCCCCGATAGAGGAACACATGGCTGGCTTGCTTTGTTTTGGTTTTTTTTGCCCAAGCTGCGGGAACGACAGCCTGCAGAGTCACTCAACGACGGGGCGGCAAGCCGAACTGCGGCAGAGGAATGGTGTTCTTCCTGAAGGTGTAGGCTGAAAGACAACACACGCACACACCAATACTGCACAGGCAGTCACATTTATACGACGGACAACCAAGAAAAGACGGTCTGCTACACAAGCGAAGCAGACCGTGAGAAAAAGGAAAAAGATATTCAAAATGGCAAGCCGGCCCTCAGCACAAATGCAAGGGAATTGCAGTCGACTCAGAAAAACACAGAAGCGTACCTTACTGTAGGTGAGTGGCAAAAGAGGAAGTGAACTCCGCAGAGTGACTACTTATTCCCTCGGCAGGCGGGACCGAGGACGTCACTCCATGGATGGGCCTATTGGCAGCTGTGACATAAAATGCTCAGCGAATACCTACCTAAGGCAGGCATATTCCCAAAAGTATTGGTTGATGGTCGTCTTCGAATTGAAAGGGAACCATAGCTTCAGCAAATCTGATCCTTATCATCTACTAATGGAGCTAAAATAAGAACATAAGAAAGTTTACAAATGAGAGGAAGCCATTCAGCCCATCTTGCTCGTTTGGTTGTTAGTAGCTTATTGATCCCAGAATCTCATCAAGCAGCTTCTTGAAGGATCCCAGGGTGTCAGCTTCAACAACATTACTGGGGAGTTGGTTCCAGACCCTCACAATTCCCTGTGTAAAAAAGTGCCTCCTATTTTCTGTTCTGAATGCCCCTTTATCTAATCTCCATTTGTGACCCCTGGTCCTTGTTTCTTTTCAGGTCAAAAGTCCCCTGGGTCGACATTGTCTATACCTTTTAGGATTTTAAATGCTTGAATCAGATCACCGCGTAGTCTTCTTTGTTCAACACTGAATAAATTCAATTATTTTAGCCTGTCTGCATACGACATGCCTTTTAAACCCAGGATAATTCTGGTTACTCTTCTTTGCACTCTTTCTAGAGCAGCAATATCCTTTTTGTAACAAGGTGACCAGAACTGAACACTATATTCTCGGTGAGGTCTTACTAATGCATTGTAGAGTACAATAACGCTGATTGTACCAATGACCTTGATTTCCCATTGTTCTATCTGAAATTCATCCACAGTGCTCCAAATACTTAATCCTAATAAATGGGAAGGACCCGATGGCATTGTAAGTCTAAGCTCCTGTACTTTCCTGCTCCAACTATTGTTACCCTATTGATGAAGTATTCAGCATGTCATTTGCACTGAGAACCATAACCTGCTTGTGAAAATCTGCTAATGTTCTTTAAAAAAATTGGCGAGAAACAGCAGTTGTCTGTTGACAGGGAAAGATAATGCTTTTTACAAATTAAAGTGGGACATCTAGATCAAGGAAAAAGCATGCATTGATGTTGCCAACTGTCTCTTTCTGCTGTACCTTCCTGAAACGCTGCAGGTTAAGACCTAAGACTATGTTACAGCATGCCACCTGAATGACTTAGGGGTATAAAAAGTCAAGATTATCAGAAATCGATTTATAGTGCTTGATTCAACACAATCAGTAACCCTTTGGTCTTGTGCATATACAGCAAAAACTTGATAAACAGATATCCCAGCATCTTCACAGCTTAGGCATATTTTTGGCATCTCCATCAACCTTTACTTCACTACACTCTCTCGAACTGTACTATCTTCATTCTATTGCTATAAAACGTCTTGGTGGCTTGTCAGCACTTCATGATAATTGACCTCATAAGACCTGTGAGACAAATACTGAACACTCAACATATTTTTAATTGGTTACAGATATTTAACATAATTACCTGGGGGTGAAGCCAACGCCAACCCTCTAACAAGAGTCCCCTCAAACCACTTAAAGCAATATGAAGACACAGAACGCTAGTCAAATATATTTCACTGTGAGAAAAAAATATTGTGAAATGCACTATATGGAGTTCCGAACTCATGCCTGTATTACGTGCCTTAGGATAAAATGTTAAGTTCCCATTAATCAGTCACTTCTTTAATTTGCTATTTCCCCATAGTTATATAAAAAAAAGCCTACATATGGATTAACATATTGTAGCCTGAAGGGCTTCGACACATGTTGACCTTGTTGTTGCTTTTTACTAGCATCATCTTTTATTTTTGAGGGATGTACAAATAAAGTTCCAACACAGTTTTTTTTTCTTCATGTTTGTTGTACTATACATACTGCAGAAACATAACATGTTGATAATATAACCTCCTTGGGATCTAACACACTTTCTACAATGGCAGAAGAGCTTTGGAAAGAAGTCCTGGCTGCTGCATGTTTCCATAGTTCCCATATCACAACCCTCTTTCATCTTTTGGCATGATCCTACAACAGAGTGCAATAAAATCTTCAACCAAGAACACAGTTTATAATTTAAGACTTCATGCAAATTGAGAATGATTTAGGCACACCATTTAAAGAGTCTGGTGGTCTTGGTCAAGTCTTCAGTTTTTTCAGTTGGGAAACAATGTGGCTTCTTACACCGACTGAGAAAATAAATGAATTCCAAACCACATTAACAGTCAGTTAGATTATACCATGATACATAATTGGAACGAAGATGGAAGAATTCCAAACTGCATGTTCATTATCTTGCATGGAAAAACCACCAAGTACAAGTAGGCTTTGTCCCAGGCTAGATCTTTATACTATTCTAACCTGAGTGAAAAGAATAAAAAAATAATCCTAGATTTCTTTTTGCATCTATAGATAAATTAGTAAATTCACCTTCTATTACTTCTACCTCTAACATTGGTTCAATTTTTAGTTGCACCAAGTTTTTAAAATTCTTTCAAAGTAAAATTATTGACATTAGAGATCAGATCTTACAGACTCCTTTTATTATGGACCTTTCTTCCTACTTTGAATTAACTAGACCTGATAAAGTTATGATGGAGGCGTTCTCGTTAATTACTTTGCAAGAGCTGTCAGCGTTAGTTAGGCATATGAGACCAACCACTTGTGCCCTTGATCCTATTTCTACTAAACTAATAAAATATGTATTTAGTGTTGCTAATACAAGCAGAATTTTCTGATGTTGAATTCTGGTAAAACGGAGGTCATGCTTTTGGGTTCACAGCACCAATTAGAAAATGTTGATTTATATCAAATAGATCTTAGCAGCCTTTCCTCAGAACTAAAACTTGAAGCAAGACATTTGGGAGTCATTTTTGATCCTGTTCTATCATTTGAGTCACATATTAGTAAAATTGCTAAAGCATCTTTTCATAATTTGAGAAATATAGCTAAACTTAGATCTATTATTTCTGTATGTGATGCTGAGAGGCTAATGCATGCCTTTGTTTCATCGAGAATCGACTATTATAATGCACTTTCTTCTGGGATTCCAAAGTATTTGGTGTCTCGCTTGCAGCTTATTCAGAATGCTGCTGCAAGAATTCTAACTAAAACCAGAAAAGGTGAACATATTACTCCTGTCTTGGCCTCCTTACACTGGCTTCCTGTGCAGTTTCAAATTGATTTTAAGATTTTATTTTTAACTTATAAAGTCCTTATTGGATTAGCACCCAGTTATTTACAAGAGCTGTTGATCCCATACATTCCTAAACAGAATCTTAGATCTCAGGATGCAGGGCTCGTGGTTATTCCAAGGGTAAATACTAATCATATGGGAGGAAGGGCCTTTTCTTATAAGGCTCCTACATTATGGAACGCTCTGCCTTTTTTTGTCAGAGAAGCTAGGAGTCTTGCTGTTTTTTAGTCAAGATTGAAGACGTGTTTATATACACAGGCCTTTTTATTATAGTCTTTTTTATTATTACAGTTTTTTTTAATATAGATGAGTGGAAATGTATTTACTTTTATTTAAAATATCTTTATATTATAGTCTTTTTTTTTTTTGCTATTTTAATGTTTTATTATGCTGTGTGTATTATGTTTTCTGTAAAGCACCTTGGGGTCTATGCCGTATGGTGCTATATAAATTAAATAAATAAATAAATAAATAAATACAAATTAAGTGAACATATTCACTTGACTTGGGCACATTTCTATATTGCAAGATTGTGAAAATACGATAGATCTTTTGACCACAACTGCAAGAGGTTATCGATCAGTTATCACTTGTTTCTATATACCATTCGAATCAGAATTGGTGTCAAGCTCCCCACATTCTACATACTCTGTATCTGAAAAACATTAACCATGCAACACATTTAGAATGGTATTGGAAATCACTTTGTAATCACTAGACTTAAACTAAACTACCTATCCTATATTGTATATGTAAACAAAAATAAAAACAATTATAAACTGAAGTACCTTAATAAATAATCTAATTTATTAACTTTAAATGGCTTCTAAACGCAAAACTTTAAAAAAGAACAAATTAAAAGTCCTCACAAGAGATGCATAGAAAATTACCTAGATTGGAAAGCTGTAACAGTCTTCGTTATCGTTTGTTTAGCCAGATGGAGAAAAATATTAGCAATACAATACTTCATGTGTTTCACTATTTAAATAAAAACATGTATATAGAAAGATTTATTAATAGAATTTAAATAGAACCATTAATGGATAGTTTGGATGAATATGGTTGGATTCATAGGGAGTTTTTTTGCATCAAGTAGAAAGAGCTGAGAGACATCCACCTGCCCAGTGGAAGTAAGATGCAAAGGCTTTGTTGGCAAGTCCATGATGCACTTAGTGTGCCACATGGGCTTTACTGGCAGGAACTAGAAAAAAAATGGAAAACATTGGAGAAAGTGTATAAACCCATTCCAGACGGTTACCTTGCTGAGACGCTGGCTGGAGCTAGCATCGGCGCCATGGTGTGTGCTGATGTGCCGGGGAGGCTTCAACTTGGATGATCTCCGGAGCCAGCATTACACTTCAGCCATCATCACCTGGCCAACAGGAAAACCACAGTACCTTCGGAGGAAACATACTTATGAAATGTAATACCTTGTGAGCCTATGCATTGAAATATGTAAAAAGCCTGCTGTACAATTATACTATCCATATTTTGAAATGTAATAATCAACAGGAATCAAGTTACACAGTACATTACTTTGGTGTGATATAATAATTATAATAATATTAATGTTTAATTTATGTATTATTATTTGTGGTTTACAAAAACAGCAACATATACAAAACAAATGCAAACTAAAGGACTACACAAGATGCTTTCACCTGAATTTGATAAACTTTTTGTGGTTTCCAGAAGCTTGTGATAATAAACAATATATGCAAGTTCTGGAAACGGTATCTAGTGGTTCACAGCTGAGATCTAACCTGTCCTAGATCATAAAACAGGATGTTCTTTTGTTAATGATGAAACAAACATTTCCCTGCAAACAAAAGCTCATTTGAATTCTGCCTGTTTGGCTATTTCACAAATGATTTATGACTGAGGCTTTATTTATTTTTAAAAAGTTGAAAAGTAGTGCCAGAAAGCTGGCAATATCTACACTTCATTTACATAGTTTATTAAGTGCAGGCACAAATACACCAGGCAATCACTTTTTATAGCGAATAAATGGGGGAAAATGTAACAACAGCCACTTTCCTCTCATGAGAACTGGGTGTCAAATCTGAAGTGCAGTCTATAAAATGAGCTTCATTATCTGGTACCTGCAAAAGTAATTCCCAGACAGTAACCTGAGTATGACGTTCTTTATTGTTAAATTTTAATTTTCTCTCTTATTGTGTGTCCAGCTGTTATACACCTGCATATGATGAGGCTTGTGAATGATATCTCTTATATTAGTTTCCATTGTGCTTTGTGGATGCCAGCTAGTGTTAAAGAAAAATATATTGCGTATTTATAACAGGGTTTCAGATTTAGCCCAAGTAATCAGTAGAAGAATAATGTTCTGCACCATATTAGCCTCTTTGGCCAAGTATTGAAAAAAAAATGAAAAAAGTTGTATGGAACTATTCTGAAAACTGTAATAATCCACAGAAATCAATTTTCTTTTTAGCATCAGGTCTCATGCCCTTTCTGACAAGCTGAGAAAACTGTAAATTAGTTTCCCGGAAATCTATGAGTGAATTTAGTTATGAGGTGTAAAGAGGTTCTTTTTATTCCATAGCATAAGTTTCAAGAATAATCTACAGCCTAAAAGCCCTTCCCTGGGGTCCCTGAGTGGCTTACCTGGTAGAAGTGCAGGTTCACATCCTGGCTGTGTGAAGTAGGCCGGTTTTCACTGGGGACTCCTAAGGATCGTTGCATTGGCTCTGACACTTTAGCCACATCATGCTACAGCGAACCCTGCTGGCCAAGCACCCAGTGAGCTCAAAAGCGGGCACCTGCAGGGCTGGCGTTTGTCCTCCAGCGGTCGCTAGCTCGCTGACATCTGCTTTCAAGTTCCTGTATGAGAAAGAACCTGGCCTGGTCATGGGATCAGTGAGCGCCCACCGAACCTTCGGGTCTCCTGAGCCATGTGGGGAATTGCTGAGTGAGGGGAAAGCGATTTAGCATTCCAAATTGGAAGGAAATTGGGAAAATAAATAATAATTGGACACACTGAATGAAAAAATAAATATATTAAAAAAAAAAACGTCCCCAGGACAAGTGCTGCCACTAGCTGATGGGAAGGTTGTGGTTCAGAATCAGACAGTGATTGGAGGGGACATGGGCGAAGTAAACTTAACAGACAATCAGTGATACGATGATTAATCTGCATGAATTAAACTCAGCTCGAGTGAATGTTGTTTAAGGCTTGTTGTATAAATCTGAAAGAAGGAGCATGAAAGATGGCGACTAGTATCCAAATGCATTAACACTGAGAAGAAATAACCTACAGAAAAGTCTGAAAGGTAAAAGCCACAAAGCTGATATTTCATTTTTCATAATCTATTTATTAAACACATATAAAAGAAGAATTACTTATAGCAAAATAGGCCATACCTCGCAGCTTTAGAAGCCTAGTTATGCCAGAGCATAAGTTATCAAGATGTCCAATGAGGTGACACTCCATTAGTCTTTTCAAAACACTGCACAGGATTTTGGCTTGTATTGGGTTTCCTGAAAGCAGTAGTCAGGTTTATTTAACAGGGTTTCAGGTGGTCAGAGCTCCAATGGTTCAGTTCATCAAGGTAACATGACAGTCACAAGTAAAGCAGATGTGGTTCCACCAGCTGACAATTGTTTAATTATAGGCTGGAATACATGCGACTGCAATGTCAATGCCATTATCCATTAGAGGAGGCTGTGTGGTCCAGTGGTTAAAGAAAAGGGCTTGTAACCAGGAGGTCCCCGGTTCAAATCCCACCTCAGACACTGACTCATTGTGTGACCCTGAGCAAGTCACTTGTGCTCCATCTTTCGGGTGAGACGTAATTGTAAGTGACTCTGCAGCTGATGCATAGTTCACACACCCTAGTCTCTGTAAGTCACCTTGGATAAAGGCGTCTGCTAAATAAAAATATAAGAATAATGCAGAGATGTTTCAAAATATTATGTATATCTTTAGTGATGTAAGGGCAAGCAGGTATGAATGAGGGAATAAGTTTGTGTCCCTACAGCTAAAACTACCTTTACAGGAAGTAAACACAATGGCTTAGATATCCTCAGTGGGGCTGTTTAACATGATGTAAAAACAATATGAAATCAGTCAAGCAGGACTATACAGTAAAACAAGGCTGAATATGTTTGCTGTGTAGACAGATAGGTATATAAGATGTAGGATGCATTGTGTTCTTCTTTTTGAACATGGAAGGAAACAAATGATGTTTGCATTCATACAAGAATACATCTCTGCAGGTTGTTTGAACTCTGGATTACTCCAGCACGACATGCCACAAATCTCAGAATTACAACAGATGAGATATAGAAAAGGGGGGGCAAGTGAAATCAGAACAACATCAAAAATGCCATTTAACAAAACATATCTATTTATTTTTTTAAATCAACTTTATCAATGACCTGAAATGGTTTTGTACTGTGTAAAAGGTTTTTATTCAGATGTCCAGAAGCAGCACACTGACTATGCAATAGGTTAGAGAAAGCTAGCAGAGCCTGTAATCCTATACTGTCCCATGTGAGTGAGTTTAGAACTGCTTAGGTATGTTACCAAAGAAGTACATGAGACAATTGCAGAGTTATGAAAAACTGGTTATGAAATGTCACCCCTATTGCACAAGGATAACTAAACAATTAATAAACACTAATACAAGGCTAACGGCTTCACATATTGCATCCTGGTTGTCTAGTCTGATACTAAAACTTGCATCCCTCTATTTGATTCTATACAAAATATATAATTTTGACATTAAATAAATACATTTTAAAATAGTATACCCTTGTGCTGTCTATTACATTATACAGTTGCATTTTCAATGATTATTTTTAAGAGGAAGAAAGGCATACATGTCTTTCTGGAAACATATTCTCCACAACAGTGAACATGGAGCAAATCTGATTGACAGCCGAGCTAAAGGCAAAATTCTTTGAGGTCAGTTTAATAGCCAAATCTTTCTTTATTTGCATTGTGTGTGTGTGTGTGTGTGTATATATATATATATATATATATATATATAAAGGACTGGTAGTGTGGTACTATGGTCGTTTTCTTCCTGATGGACAGACTTGGACTCACTGCGTGTTCTGGTGCGTAACTTTATTTACAATCTTTATACAGGATATACTTAAACAATAAGTATTATGCCCTGTACGGGCCACTAACTAACTCACTTCTTCTCCCCTCTCTATGTTAAATCAGAATGACAAGCAGCCACAGGCTCTGCCTTCAGTACGTCTGGGTTCGGGAACACAGGCAAGCAATGAATAATGTCCTCTCTGCGTGTAGTAAGCCAGAAACACAGGTAAGTAGCTGTTTGGCTCCCTCTGGTGGAGTGAGCTGGAACACAGGTAAAGTACAGAGCGGGCTCCCTCTGGTGGAGTGAGCTGAGAACACAGGTAAGTTGAGTGCATGCTCCCTCTGTTGGAGTGAGCTAGAAACACAGGTAAGTAGTTGATGGGCTCCCTCTGGTGGAGTGAGCCGGTAACACAGGTAAGCAGGGTATGGGCTCCCTCTGGTGGAATGAGCCGGTAACACAGGTAAGCAGGGTATGGGCTCCCTCTGGTGGAATGAGCCGGTAACACAAGTAAGCAGGGCGTGACCACCCTCTCAGGTTGAGTGAGCCGGTAACACAGGTAAGCAGGGTGTGGGCTCCCTCGGGTGGAATGATCAGGTAACACAAGTAAGCAGGGCGTGACCACCCTCAGGTTGAGTGAGCTGGTAACACAGGTAAGCAAGGTATGGGCTCCCTTCAGCGGAATGAACTGGGAACATGGGTAAGCAAGGTGAAAGCTCTCTCCGATGGTAATCGCCAGGAACACAGACAAAGAGATAACAACGGGCCCCCTTTTGTTAGAGTGGGCCAGTAGCACAACCGTGTGGGTGCAGGAATGCGTGGCAAGGTTCCTGTCACTGAAATAATCCAGAACCTCCACCAAGCAATGTTGTCTTCTCCAGCAGAATAGCGATGTACTGGCGCCCCCTCCCCAGGAATGGTTGGGGTCTGGATAAACCAGTTCCAAGCAGTAAATAAACACTTTACCAAATCACAGTCCCGTGTCCGAGTCTCTGGTTCTTTGTGTACTGTCCAGCGTCTTGCCGTTTGCTGTTTCATTAACTCATAAGACATAAATCTGAACCTAACCAGTCCCGGGTCTACTTCTCTTTGTTTACAAACCCTCCTAGTAATTCAGTACAGGCTGCAGTGAATATGCAGCAACAAGCAACCTATTATCCAGTGGGTGACGCCTATTAATGGTGGATAGCAAACAGTAAGTAACGTAGAAAACAAATAACTAAACAGGATTAAACCAAAACAAAGAATGCACTTCTAATTATAATGGTGACTGGGAAGTCATGTACTTACGACTCAACTGCATGGGGTAGCAAAAACAGAATAAATCCCAAAGCTTGCCCAGGTAGAGTAAAGAGAATATATTCCAAGGTTTTGCACAGGCAGAACAATCCGGCGGTGTTCCCCACGATCACGACCCCCATTGTTCTGCTAGGCTTCCTTTTAAACAGTGTAACCCTGCCTTTCCAATTCATGCTGAGCCTTCTGGGGCGTGCAGTTTCTTTTCCAGCGATGCCATTCCTTAAAGCAGTCGCTGCTATTACCTTCACAATATATATATATATATATATATATATATATATATATATATATATACAGTATATTGTAACATGACTCACACCACTCACGGTTCTTTGCCCCTTTAAGAATAGACCCAGACACAGGAAATGGATTTTTCTTGCGCTGACACGCTATTTTTAATAAACACCAAATCAAAATAAAGCACAAAATAAACACTTAACTCTTAAATGAGCACTAACTAAACACAAACGGGCACCTAACTAAATGGCAGGACGGCTAAGCCGTTTACCTGCTAAACACCAAAACACTCTCTTCAAACTTACTTTTCATCCTTTTCTCAACTGCTTGGAAGCAGAGCACCCCTTCTGCCTCCTTCTCCTCAGCAGCCCTGAGCAGACTGACTGTCTCTCTTTTATACCCTGCACCTGGTCCTAATTTACAATTACTATCCAGGTGCAGGGGATAATTAAACAATAGAACAATTAACAAATTAAATTAAACAATAATGCAAAACAATTAAATTAAAACAAATGTGCATTCGCAGGGAGGATTAACCCCCTCCCTGCTGTGTTACTATATATAGATAGATAGATAGATATATATAGATAGATAGATAGATAGATAGATAGATAGATAGATAGATAGATAGATAGATAGATAATTTCCATTACATGAGAGTAGATGTTACAACTTCATGCTGATTTTAGACTCTTCTCTCACCAAGATAAGCACCAACTAAGACATAGCTTTACAGTAAACTAATGTGATCCATCTGTATTTCCATCCATTTGTGTTTCCTCCCATCAGATGATGTAGATATCATTCTGCCTGGTGTTGATGGCTAAAGGGATCAGCTTATTTTGATGGGGCAAAGGATCAGCTTATTTTGCCTTCCTGGCACATCAGCGCACACAACGGCTGCGATGCTGGCTCCAAGGATCAACAACAGTGCGGTCTCCCCAGCGCCTCAGCATGAAAACTGTCTGGGTAGGGTACATCTCTGGGGTCTTCAAGTGGGCACCTTCCATCCTTGGTGTTTCGTCGACTAGCCCACGACACCTCAAGAAGGCTCGACAGTGACTCTAGCATCCCAGAATCACTCCCCTCTGTCCCCCACTCAGCTCAGCCCAGCTGACTTACCTGTGCATCAGCGTTGCTTTCTTTCTACTGTGCTTGGAATCCCCAACCAGAATATTTCCGTCTCATCCACAGCCAGTTGCTGCTCCTCTCTGCTGCTTCAGATAAGTTCTTCACTGTGCAGTGCAACTCTTGGCCACTGAATCTGACAGCTCTGAGAAACCGGGTTGTACAGTGTGCCACAAATCCTCGACAACCCACCTCCACTGGGTAAACCCGGACTCTCCATCCACGTTGTTCCGCTTCAGCAGCTAGTTGAGCATACCGAAGTCTCTTCCTCTCATACGCCTCATCCAGAGCATCCTCCCGTGGCACTGTTAACTCTACCAGGTGAATGAGGTGTGCTGATCCAGAACGCAAGACAATATCTGGTTGAAGGTTAGTGGTGGCAATCTCAGGTGGAAAAATAAGCTGTTGACTAATATCTGCCAGCATTTTCCAGTCTCTAGCAGCTTCCTTGTTGTCCTAGACAAGGCTTGGTTTTAACACCTTTTCTTGGTGGTTGCTCTCCTGGGCAGAGGAATGTTGTCCTTTGTGTATAATGTTTTGATGGAACTGGTGGCAACTTATTGGCCACATACTGTTTTTTCAGCATTGCGATTAACATGTATTTCGGCAAATTCAACAATGCGCAATTTCAAACCTGTTGAGTAGCATTTTCAGTTTTTTCTTACTGTCCTACTTTATCCAGTCTCAAAGTCACCTGCATTATTATAGCACTGCAGTTACAAAGAACGGAAGATTTGAAAAGTTTACTACTCAGCTTTTTAACCAATAGCTGCTTGGTACGGATCCCAGGGGCGGGTTCAGTTAGAATGTTGACAAATCAATGGCTCAGGAGGGAGGGACTAAGGAAATTCATAGAGACTGACAGCTATCGTGTTAACACTAAGTGAAGCAGTATAGCTGTGATGTTTTCGAGAGGAGGTCAGTCAAGAGTCTGAAAGCTTGCATTTAACATTAAAAATGACTAAAGGTATTGAGAGTAAGAAATTAAAACTTTTAATTAGAACAGTGGTTTTTAGTTTCTACCTAGAAACATGACCTGAATGCCATAGATTCTGAACAAATACATTATTAGATGCTGGTTAATCTTTGCTCTTGCTGCTGATGTGGCTGCCCCGATTCTGAATGAATGAGTATAGAATTGTGGGGAAGTCCTGCTCTGGAAACCAACGTGGACAGGTGGGATGTGAACCAATGTCTGGATAGAACAGTCTGGCTTGAAACGATGAACAGGGGGTCAGAATTTGAAATACATTTGCGTTCTGCAATATGTTTCTGCATGGAAGCATATGGGCATAGACGAGAGTCAATTTTTGATAGCTGAATAAATTGAACTTGCCAAAGCTGATCCAATAGAAGGACCTGCATATTCTGAGCATCTTAAAAAAAAATGCAGTTAGACATATAGTTTCCATTGTTAGGTAATCAAATGTAGAAAAGCAGCCTTGACAGGGAACTGAAATGAAATTGCCAAGAATATCTATATAGGCAGACAAGAAGGAAAAGTGGTCGGAGAGCTCTTAGGGATTCCGCGCAGGAGGAGACGGACTGCTGGTATTGATAGGAGAGTTGGGGAGGAAATAGACATCAAGCAAAATTGGTATTGTATTCCTGACAAATAGGATTTTGCATGCACTATAAATGCCATAATCCAGTCCTGGTTGAATGGGGTTGGATTAATCCTGCTTTGGGAGCAGAAAGTTAAATAGGTGGTCCAGCTGATGGAATTAGAGGATCTAGTGGAATGGGGGCAATTGCTGCAGCCATGTATGCTTGTGCTGATAGTTGGGTTCAGTTGAAAATTAGCATGTTGAACTGGGGACCAGACGGTGAAATTTGGAAATCTGTAAACGTGAAAGCGCGTCAGCTGCATTATTATAAATGCCCGGTAGATGGCAGGCTTTGATTAGGAAATTATTTAATACTGTGTCCAGTATGATTCCTAGAAATTCCAGTGAATGAAGGGGGCCGATTGTTTTCTCTTCTGAAAGCGGGACGCCAACCTCTGAAAATAAACTTTTAAACAGGTCCGACATTACAATTTTCCCTTTCCAGTCCAATGTTGGACCCTGTCATCAAAAAGACATAAAAAACAGGTCTCTAGTCATTTTCTTCTCCTGAAAAAGCTGATAAAACCATTCAATGGCTGAGTGAGACCGATAGGAGCCGAGAAGCCGAAAAAAAAGGCGGATGTGAGCCATGCATATAGCCTCGGCACCACAGAGATAACACGGACATAAACAAACAAGATAGCTGCTTCTGCATCCAGCACTCAAAGAATATCACAGACATTTGCAGAGCTTTTCAAGATGTTATTATAATAAAATAATGACTTGGATCACATTATTGAGGAGTTTGGTGAAAACGAGTGATCAGGAGATGACTTATCGGTATGTGAAAAATACAGCGAACAAGGGTTGGGGCGGGGCTGGAGATGCAGTACTGAGTGTCCTGTTGATATGCAGTGCCTTTTAAACCTGTTTTAGTGTGAAAAAAACAAACTTTTAAACAGTGCGTCTAAAATAAACTGCGTGTGTGAAAATAAATTGTACCTGATGCGCCTGAGACGTGCTGAATAAATGGACCGCAAAAGGTTAAGATTGGTGATCGCTTCTGCTGGCGGATCTTCAATTATGCTGCACCGAATCTGCAGGGATATTGAGTGACAGTGGGCAGTGGTTGAGGTGGCGGACCATATGCTGTTGCTGATGCAAGGTTGTAGACTGGAGGCTATACTGTAGAGATCGGGCTTGGTATAAAACCGGAATTGACGGTAGCTGCTGCGGCAGCGGCTGAGTTTACTGCAAGAATGGAGGAAAATACTGTAACTGCGGAACCTTGCTTCTCTTGCTCGATATTGGACACAAATTTATCCAAATTGTTGAGTTTGGTACTGACTGAAGATAAGGTATCCGCGAATGGTTGCATGAATGCCTTTATTTCATACAAAATCTGAGAATATTCCTGCTGAGTTTCGCTGATTGGAGCGGCTGCTTGCTGGCCTGATGTGCTGGCTGCGGGAGTAGCTTGCTCTGAGACAGTCTACCTGCTGTCTGACCGGGCCACTGAACAGCCGAGCGTAGCTGGGGAGTTGTCTTGGGTGGAAAAATAGGTTCTGCTGAGATGGATTTGTAATAAAAAATGAAGAGGGATTCTCGATTGCTCCCTGTTGGGATTTGGCTGATGTTTATCAGCTTGTTGAGAGTCCAGTCCTTAAAGTACAGACGCTCAGGAGAGATATCTTGAGTTCGGAGCTGCTTGGATCGGAGAGGCTTAACTCCTTGAACTGCTGGTAGTGGTATGGTATCCTGCTCGGGAGGCACTTGTTCAGGTGTTGTGGAGATGCCTGATAAAGAGAAGAGTGGTGGGCTGATCAGCCCCTGGATTGACGCTGTCGGAGAATGCTCTGAGACGGACATGAAGTTATCCTCGAAACCCTCTGAATCCGAGGAAGAGAGGTGTTGTAAGTATTCCATGCTCCTATTTCTTGCTCTTTACACGAGAAGGTATTTTAGCTGGGGGTCGCTTAGGTTGAATGAAAATGAAAAACACAAGACAACTGCATAGGGTGTGACTAATGATTTAAATGGGAAGTAGATTTGATTGATGATAGGAGATGAAAGGATAGGGTGGAGCCAAGCTCCTGCCCCCCGAACCACACTTAATAGGTTAACATAAAGTAACAGCAAGCAAATACAGTCAATTGTCATTAAAATGAACTTGGATTAGACACATTTCCTGATACAACACATTTTCTATACTGCCCCGGCCAAAATTAACAGTCCTTTATGGTAAATTACTTTTTATAATTCAAATTCATTTAACACAAAAATTTCCTGTTTGTGCAAACTATTTTGGAGACTGACCAGGAAAGAAAAATATTGAATACAATGATTAAAATGAATTGCCTTAGTTTAAATAGCTGAATGTAAAGGATACTGTGAGTTGCATCAAGGTTAGTGCCTCTCTACTATATTTTAGAGCTGTTTTGGGATTACTGATCCTATGATGCATTTCTTTTTGCCACAGACACCATTTCAGTTGCTATAGTACTCTTGCATCAATGCCATTACCATGAAGCAGTGCAAAAAATGTGCATTATTGTTGAAGACAAAAGTGGAGGTGTTCAATGCGGTGGATAACACACCACCATATAAGAAAAAGAAAGATGTTGCTGCAGATTTTAACATTCCCGTGAACACTTTGTCAACCATTCTGTAAAAACAGGGTACAATAATACAGGCCTATGAACAGCAAACTATGAATGCAAGTCATCCGCATTCCCAATTGGCTTAATACAGTTCACTTTCAATAAAATGCACAGTACTCACATTTATAATACTTTTCATTGTACTATAATTATAAATTGATTTCAGTGTTACCTGTAACTTCAATAACAATTGACAGTATGCATTTAGTTTAGATTCCTGACAATAAAAAATGCTGATAAGAAATTTGTATTAATGACAGTTGACTGTATGTGTCAAGTATTAAAGCCAATTCTTTTAGCACTCTGTGAAGCAGGAGCGTTTGTATTGTAGCGGACAGTAGTCAAATCAGGTTATTGCTGGATGTAATATACACTGTTTAAACTTGCTCAAGGTAGATTAGATGCAGCTTTGAAGCTGAGTCGAAAAAATTCCTTTGCGTTACCACAAACTGAAATCTCTGCACAGGCCATTCCGGCAGACTTTAATGAAACACAGACACAAGGGTGAGTTTCTTCCCCCCCAAGAAAGCAGAGAAGGGGAGCCGTCAATCACCTTTCGAAAAGACAAAATAAATTTGGTTGAACTGTCAATCATGAGATGTGGGCCCGGCCAAGGATTGGCTTCGAGACGAGCTAACCAGTGTTTAGGCATGTTGCATGACGTTAAACACCACCCATGAATTCAACCATCCAATCAAGATGGGTCGGCGCTTAATTAAAAAAGACTGGGACAGGCAGGAGAAGCGGCTCTGATGTCTGAAATGAAAAGAAAGCTGAACTGCTCTGAAGGAAGTTTCTGAAACTTGGAGAAAGCAATGGGAAAGTGTGCTGGAATCATGGGAGAATCTATGGTCTGAAGACTGGCTAAAATTATTTTCTGCGAAGGCTGAAATCAGCTTTGAAGAGCTGAGCTGGCCCTAGCTCTTTGCTTTACGAGAGATTGAACCAGTAAACAGGATGCTGCCATGATCTGAAAGCCGGTCTTTGCTTCTGTGTTGCTTGACAAAATGAACTGAAGCATAGCCAGCAGCTGGGCATAAGGTCATTGTGACAGGGCCAGGAGCCCTGTACATGAAAAGGAGGCAGGGCAAAGCCCTGCCATAAAATGTGGGGTTTTTGCATTGTTTATGTATTTTTAGAACGGGGTCTCCCCCTCTGCCCCTGTGTCTCTTTTGTGTTATTTTGTATTTGTGTTTTGAAGATTTATGTATTTATTATATAATGATGGCGAAAGCCATGGGTTTTGTTATTGTTTTGTTTCTGGCAGAGACGAGATTAGGCAGCTTGTCCTCTGCCAGTATCTAATTAAAAACCTTGTGTAGAAGGTGGCCATCTCCCGAATTAATTAAGTGATTCATTTGTTGATAATCGGGAGATGGTCACCTGCATATAAGCCTGCAGCTCTCTGCACTCAGGGTGGGTGTTCGGAGGAGTGAACGAGAGTGAGAGAGGAGGGTAAAAATAAAGAAACAAATAAGTACGATCAGTGAAGGCTACTTCCCAGCCTGATAGCATTGGTTAGTGTTCGTGATTTGTTTTTGTTTGAATATTTATTTTGCTCTGTGTGCACTGTTTTTGTTAAAATATTTGATTTATTTTCTGTGTTAAAAATAAACTACGCCGCAGCATCTTTTGCCCTGCAGTGCTGCCTGTGTGTTTTCTTCCTGCATTCAGGCCTGCCATCACCACTCTGCCAACTCTGTTACAGTCATGTACTAGCCTACAGAATAATTGCAATGAGAACACTTCTACAAACTACATAACTTTTCAATTGTTTGTTGAAATGTGTAACTCAAAGTAGTTACCTCATAAATGCAGAGAATTTGATCCTTGCCCCATTTCTGAGTTAATTTGAATATAGAATCTATTGAGATTGATAATATTGTTTAGTTTGGTAGATCACTTCTAAACTAAATGAACACAGTAAAACTCATTTGATAAATTAGTTATTAGAATGTTGGATTCCGTCCTGAATGGGAAGTTGAATTAATTCTTGTGCATTTGATATGAAACATGATCAATCAAAATGAGAAACAAGTATTGAAAATACTAATACAAAGTAAACACTTTGTGATCAGCCATAATTAATATTAGTATATTAACCATGTATGCTAATAATGTGGTCGTTGTAATTGTTTGACTAAGGAATCAATGAATTGTATACTACTCACGGATATGTCTTACCAATAGCCTTTCCTTTCTGTAATCTTAGATTAGTTAGTTAGTGCACCCTTTTTATTCTTAAATAAAATATTGCATTATATTTCTGACATGTTGTGTGACTGTCGATTATTGTCAAGGGAATCCAAGTTCTACTGTACATGACAATGAACTTAAATAAGGTATATCATTTCTCACATTTTGACGTCCCTGAGTGGGAGACTAGAGACTAATTTATATTTAAATAAATTGTATACCTAATTCACTACAGTATTATCAATTTTTAGACTGATGCATAAAATGTAATTAAAAAAAAAAAATCTGATTGAAGGAGGATGCAGCTATTGAACGAGATGTGCTGTGTTTGAACTGAACCGTGGCACATAAATTGAGACAAATTGAATTGTGATGCAACTTTAAGCCATGGCATGGTTAGTGGTATTTTATATAGTTCAGGATGGATTTCTGCTGTTGCTAGATTCTAAATGAATCTGTGCTCTGATTGGCTGAAACGGCACTGAGCAATCTTCTGTCTTCTCTGTATATTTTCAGTATATTCAGTATCATCTTTTTTATGTTTCTGTATGTTTCTTTTTCACATTCTCGGTACTGTGTGTGATTACATATGTTTTTCGGTTGGCCTTAAACTCTGAAATGTTTTAAAAATATAATTGAGTATGTGCGTGTGTGTGTTCATGTTCTATCTCCAACCATCTATATTTATACTGTTTTCTTTTATTCAAATTTTTCTTAATTAGCCTAGCAGCATAATATTCTTTGTAGACCTCCTGCTGTTGAATACTTGGCTGAACCATGATATTAAATGTTAAACCCCAAAGTCTAATATGAAGGACATCCAAAAGTCTCATTATTGCAATACTTTTGCTACCTTTTACAGTTGTCAGTTTAAGAAAAGAGTTCATATCGAATTATTCCCTCCAGCGAGCTACTTGTCACTTCAATAAAAACATCACCATCCCTGCAGTAATGCACAGATTTTAATCTGCATCAACTGCCAGCAAATGCAATTAAAACAAAGCATAATAAACTGGAACTATTTAAAGAAATGTAATATTTTGAAAGACGTTAACGTTTTTATCACCAGCTCAGAAGGGGAATGTTGCATTGAATGCTTTAATTTAGTCTGCCACCCTTCATTACCCATTCTAAAACACTAAGGCAAGCTACTTTGTTGTTGCCTTCATGCAGATAAAAATCCTGGCCTTCTTCACAAGCTGTAAAATTCTGACAAGAAGCCTCAACATTATAATAAAACGACCATTTTTTTAAGAGAATGACTTTTGAGATTAATAAGCTAGCAGCAGCCCATTTAGATATAACTGTGGATGTAATGATCCACAGTTTGATTTTTTTTTCATATTAAATGTATAACAAGAGGGGTGATTGACAGCATTGGACACTTAAGCAGTATTTATAAATATGTAGCAACTAGGGAACTGTATATATATGAGCATCTATGCTTTTTCCCTTACCAATTGCTTTAAAGTCAGGTAGAGTGTTTCTTCTTTTGAAGGAATACGTGGCACCCTACCTATGCCACAAGACTAGAGGAGCTTGAAAAAAAAGAGAATCTATGTATTTCACCGGTATAGTCCATTTTTCTCTCAAATATGATCTGCAATTAAACACTGCTGACAACCTCATCACTGTAAATCAGAGCAATCCAGGCAGAAACCTATACAGTAGGTAAGGCAACATTTTGTTTTTACTTTTTTTTAAATTTCCATGACCAATGATAATACATAAAGTGGCATTAACCTTAGCATGAGACAGCCCTGACAAAATAATAACAGCACTGACAAACTTAATCATAGACAAGTTTTAAATTACATATGTAGTCTTTTAGATACAATATAGGCTAAGCCACACTCATTGCCAAGACACTTTTGGCAGCCTGTCCACCACCTTTATTGCCTTCACTTATGGTATTGCTTGCTTGGAATGAATATTTATGTTTCTGTATTAGGATTAAGTATGACAGATCAGGTAAAGCCTTAAAGCGGATTAGAAAATGAGCACTTGGGATCCATTCTAAAACCTCATACCCAATTAGTAAAACATACCCTTTCAAACAAATATGCCTTCAGACAAGGAACTGAACAGACTAAGCAAATCTCATTGAGGAAGGCAAGAAAATGCACTTTTATCTGTGTTTGCATTTTGATCTGCAATTCAGACAGGTAATGCAGGACCATTTTGCATTCAAGACTAAACCTTAACCCCAGTGTGTGTGTGTATACATATATATATATATATATATATATATATATATATAGAGAGAGAGAGAGAGAGAGAGAGAGAGAGAGAGAGAGAGAGAGAGAGAGACAGATATTTTTTTAACTTTAAATATTCTTTATTTACCAAAAGAAAAAAAACTGAAATAGCAAAAACACATTCATGTTACTATTACCACAAATTAGATATAAAATGCAATTAAATTATCTTATCACCCTAAAATCTAAAGAAAGTACCTTAAAATAACAAAACCAAAGACAATATACACAACCCCACCCACACACCAAGTGCATTTAGCTCTCCAGGTTGTGCATTATGGAATAAAAATTAAAATTGACCAAGACCAGAGCTCAAAAAAAGGGCATCAGAAGTTACAGTCCTATCTACCTTGTGTTTCCTGCTTTTTAAAATTGCTAATTTAGCTTGTCCCAAAATAAAGTTTGCTAGTTGACATATATTTTTCCTTCGTTTGGTGTATGATACACCAGAAACAAACACAGTGTCTGAAAAGGCTATCCCAAGACCACCAAACAAAGACTGTATTAGTTCAAACAGTAGAGACTCCACTGGCAAGACGTAACAGTGGAACACAGTGTCCTTCTCCGCAAAAGGGGTTATTTATCAGTGACCCTTGGATCGATCGATAGATAGATAGATAAATAAATAGATAGATAGACAGATCAAGCAAAAGACCACAAGTTATTTCTTATAATAACTGCTCACAAAAAAAAGGATATTGGCAGAATTAAAAAAAAATGTACATTTGCATGCCACAAAACCTGTGTGTATCACAGGAAAGAACACATACCGTACGTGATCTGAAGGCTAAAACACTGTAGCAGCTTTGAAATGTCGAATCTCAGCATTTTCAGTATGGCAGGTTGTGTTGTGTATGTTATAGTGAAGCAAAAAGAAGGATTTTGCTGACCCATCCAGGATCAATGTGATTAAATCAGAGGTGATCACTTGAACAAAGTGGAGACTTCCACATTGTTCAATGCAACAGCTTAAAAATGTTATTTCTTTGTATTTACAGCCTGGTGGAAATAATCTAAAAAAAGTGGGCATTGCTGACCGAACTGAGATGAACTAAATCAGGGGTGACAAGGTTCAGAGGGCTGTGACTCATATCAGAGCTGACTTGCTCTCCCTTATACCAAAGGTATTTGCCTCATATCATGTGCTGGATGCAGACTGTCCCGAGGCTAAAAGTCGGGGGCTAACGTACACAAGTTAACAGTGTTTTTTTTAGTAAATACCATGCACAGTCAAGGGGTCGGAAGCTAGGAACTAATTGTGATAGCTGTCAGCAAATACATTCATATGCATATTGATGGCCACAGGGCTCCAAGAAATTGGATGTGCAGCTTTTTTTAATGTTTCTACAAACATTCAATCTTTCTTGAATTAAATTATTCCTAATAGGAATCTGGCTTCCCTGATACCTCAGCTGTAAATTCTCAGTTGAAAGGAATGTCACAATTCACTGACTTTGGTACTATCCTCAAGTCTTTTCCTCTGAATGGCTTTGTGATACTCTGCTAATGCACTTCACAAAGGAAAAAGGTTTTATTTTTATAAAAAAATAAATACACTGTTATTAATGGATTTGCTTGTGACTGAGGGGTAACAGCAGGAGAGTCAGATAGACACCAGATCTATTAATGGCCTTGCTGTCTCTGATTGAGGCGGAGTTCTACTGGCATCAACTGGGAATATATCGGTATTGACAAAAAGCAGAATAATAAACTGCAATTAATGATTAATTCTCTCTCTCTCTCTCTCTCTCTCTCTCTCTCTCTCTCTCTCTCTCTCTCTCTCTCTCTCTCTCTCTCTCTGCATAGCAAGGATGAGTCTTGTGTTTACTAATTTCTATTTTTTCATCCATATTATGTTAAATCAATGATGGATTTCTATGTGAAGTTTAACCCTTTCCTTTTTTGCTTTATTGCACATAGAAACCCCTCAGTACTTCAGACCTACAGGTAGTGGACAAACAAATGGAAACACCAATGTAAAGTCACTTAATAGAGCATTGGGCCACTATGGTATCCTGCTCTGTGGAGTTCTTGGTGGACCGATTTTGATGAAACTGGCTGCTCGTGCCCCAGGTTGAAATTTGCAGTCAATTGATCTGCAGTTGCTCGCCTGTTTTGCCATGCACTTCGAATTAATGCACAGATATCACGATCCTGGAGTATGCGCTCCCCTGTTGCCCTTTGCTGATGATGTCTTTCCCTCGGAGTTCCATGCTGACATCACCTTCGACACTGTTGCTCCTGAAACATTAGCAAGTTGAGCTTTATTGGTCACTGAAGCTCCTACCAAACGCGCCCCAACAATCACCCCTCTTTCAAAGTCACTGAGGTCTCCTCTTGCAGCCATAATTATAGGCAACCAGGCCTGTCCAGCATTTTTATGACCTCTGGGATGTTATTTTCTTAATTAACGCATGAGCCATACCTGTGTGGAAGCCCTTGCTTTCAATATACTTGGTGTCCCTCATTTACCCAGGTGTTTCCATTTTTTTTGTCCACTACCTGTATACTACCCTTAAAGAACTGGATGTAAAGATGTAGCAAGAATGGGGCAAAAGTAACACTTTATTAATAGAACATTATAGATCATGTTATAAATAATAGTAACAATAATGGCAAATTATTTATAAATAATATTCTTTTGGAAAATAATTACTGTGTCCCAATGTAACACAGAAATCTGCAGTAGAAGGACTCTGAGCTTGTCCAACATGGATGATCTCGAGATGTTTACAGAAGCTTCAAAGGACACAATAGGGATGAAGTCTTCCACTTAAAATAACTCCCGTTGCACTCTAAATTACTTACTCTCAAAAAAAACCAACAACTGCGTTTTAGAATTTCTGCTCTGTGAATAAAATGTTTCTTACAGCCCGTTTTCTCTAAGGCATAGATTCACAGTATTCAAATTAAATTAGAAAAGAAGAAAAGGAAAATATAAAGGAGCCGCCACAATATTATATTTTACATATTACTATGAGAAATTTCAACAGGAATAAAGAGTTTGCAGGCCTATCCAAAATAATAAATCAGAAGAGACAAGATTCAGAGGGCTGTGACTCAGATCAGAGCTGACTTGCTACATGGGCAGCAACTGTGATAGCAGGACTGTCAGAGAGAAACAAGATGGATGGATGGTCAGGTGACCATATGAACATTGATACAGAGAAAGAATATGTATTCCAATACTCCTAAAATATATTCCTAAAACATATTCTCTCCACATGCAAATATGCTGCTTGACTTGTTTAGTAATGTGCAGAGTTGGGGTAACTCGTTACTTAAGTAACGTGTTACTATAATAATATTACTTTTGACATAACAAGGTAATATAACGTGTTAGATTTTTAAGGAGTGTAATAATATTGCAGTTACTTTCCGCAAAAAATAAACAAGTTTGTCTCATTACCTTTTCTCTGTTGTACACTCACATTGGTGGTCTTTTCTTTTTTTAAAGCCAAAGTACATTTCTCTTCCGTTGTAACCGTAAACTTGAACTGCTCTTTGTTGTATTTTCAGTCAGAATGACACGCTTTCAAACCAGAAACAATAACAACTCAGCTTACGGCCGTCCCTTGAACACATGGAAACCCTGAACATAGCAGCTTTCATTGTGTGCGTTTGCACAATCAGAATTAACTGACTTGAGTACAGAGCTTAATAAAGTCATAACAGAGATGACTTCAGTAACCTAAGATGCTTTTGATGCAATATAACAAGGAGAATTTAGATTTATAAACAAACCGTTTAAAATAGTTTGACTGAATCTACGCTATAAAAAACTCAAATGGTATGCATACAAAAAATACTACAGTATAATTGATGCACAGATATATAATATGTATCTACATGTGTATCTATTACATTAAGTAACTTATCTAACACAGTGTTTAATGTACATTGTCAGGTTTTATTTGTAACTAATGCTTTCTATTCTCTTATAAAAAGCCTTTCTGTAACTCCAGTTGTTCACTCCTTATGACTTCCGTAACGTCACATGTATTGTACTGATTACAATTTACTATGGGCTATATCCAGTAAATTATTAAGAGTTGTTTGTTATACTACAAAAAAATGTTAAAATCTGTTTGATACATTTAATAAATGAATTACCAGACATATAGTTAAATAGTAAACAATATCCACAACAACTGTTTCACAGGATAAAACAAGAGAAAGAAATATAACGAGTAATATGACAAACAGGAGGGGGGCCACCGTCTTTGAGGAGACCTGACAAACAGGAGAGGGGCCACCATCTCTGAGGAGACCCGACAAACGAAGAGGGGTTCCACCGCTTGGGGGCCCTCACATAAATAGAGGCATCAGAACCTGAAAGAGAAGAAGACAAGGGATCATGCATGCTAAAGGAGCGGTTTGGCCGGGGGGTCCCCTCCTCTACGAGGTAAATGAAGTGACGCTTAACAAAGGGTTGGAGAAAGTGGAATCACTAACCCCCCGAAGAATGGACCCCCGGCTCCTCGCTGAAGGTGTTTATGAGAAGAAAAAGGAGACCAGCCAATGCATATAGAAAACAAGAAAAAGAGAGAAAACATTTAAAACGAGAAGGAAAGAAAACACTTAACGTGACAAAGGGATTAGGAAGCTGTACCCTACCGACTCTGTGAAGACCCTCCGCACAGTGGAAAGGGGAAAACCTTTGGTGGCCCAGGCGGAAAGGTCATCCTCCGGACATACTAGCAATGGACTGGTGAGCAGAGGATATTTTGCATGGGGAAGAACGAAAGTAAGTTTCAAATGCTGATGAGGTCCAGCATCCCATATTTTTGATTAGATGCTGGTTAATCTTTGCTCTTGCTGCTGATGTGGCTACTCTGATTCTGAATGAATGAGGAGTGTAGAATTGTGGTGAAGTCCTGCTCTGGAAACCAAAGTGGAGAGATGAGAAGAAAACCAATGCCTTGATACAACAGACCAGCTTGCATTGATGAACAGGGGGTTGGAGAGAGATTTGGGTTTACGTTCTGTGATATATTTCAGCATGGAAGTATATGGGTGTAGAAGAGAGTCAATTTTTGAAAGCTGAATACATTCTCCTTGCCGAAGCTGATCTGTTTTTGAAATGCATAGGAAGAGAATAAAATGGGAATCTAGAATATGTGTGAGATCACTGCAGCGAATACCCAGAGTAGGTAAACTGGAAACGCAAAAATCCAAAAAATGCAGCTAGGAGAAAAGCAGCCTTGACGGAGAATTGAAGTCAAATTGCCAAGAATGTCTATAGAGATAGGCAGGCGAGCAGGAGATGCAAGAGGAGATGGACAGCTGGGATTGATAGTATAGTTGGAGAAGCGATGGACATCAAGTGAAATTGGTGTTGAATTCCTGACAAATAGGATTTGATTGTAGCTGGTGCCAGATGTAAAGAATCCTTTGTATGAACTATGAAAGCCATTATCCAGTTCTGTTTAAATAGAGTAGGATTAATCCTGCTTTGGGAGCAGAAAGTTACATAACAAGTCCAGCCTGTAGAGTATGAGGATCTGGTAGAAGGGGCAAGTGCTGAAGCCATGTAATCTTGAACTGAATTAAGTAGCTTACTAATAGTTGGATTCAGTTGAAAATTAGCTAATTGAACTGTGGAGTTGCTGCTGGAGATGGCAGAGCTGTAGGAACCAGACTGTGGAATATGGAAATCTGTAAACGAGAAAAAGCATCAGCTGCATTATTATAAATGCCCGGTAGATGGCGAGCTTGTATTAGGAAATTGTTGGATACTGAAATCCATACTAGCCGCCGCAGTAATTGCATGCTAAGAGGGGAACGGAATGGCCTTTATTTATAATGTGCACTATAGCTATATTATCGCAGTAGAATAATAACAATTTCTTTGACTGACCCCATAGCTGGGCAGCTGCAACTATTGGTTAAATTTCAAAGAGAGCTGCGTATTTTAGATGTGGAGATAGATTTTAAATTTCCTGAGGCCATGTACTGGAAAACCATTGATTGTTTAAGAGACCTCCGATTCCCAGAGATGATGCATCTGTAAACAAAGCCAGGCCGTGTGGTGCTGAAATGAAATCGTTATAAAACATAGACAGGCCATTCCAATGCTGAATAAGAGCAGACCACATTTTAATGTCTTTCCTAGCTTCTAAGGAAATATTAATGTAAGAGTCCAAGTTTTTTGCTGTCGATGCGAGCGCAAGTAGTCGAGATATAAACGTCCTCCCTTGGGGCATAATGCGAATTGCAAAGTTGAACTGACCCAGCAAGGAAAGCAGAGCTCGTTTTCTGATTGTTTTACTGATCTGAAAGTTCTGGATAAGAAAACGAATATGGTTGAGTTTAGAGTTGGGTATGCTGGCTTCAAACTGTCCAGTATGATTCCAAGAAATTCCAGAGAATGCAAGGGGCACCGACTTCTGAAAATAAACTCTTAAGATTAGTGATTGCTTCTGCTGGTGGATCTGAAGGAGGAGAGATCAGAAGAAAATCACCAAGGAGGTGGAGCAGAAATGGAACATGGTAAGCATTGAGAAGAATCCAGCATAGCGCTTCTGAAAGAGTGTTGAATATCTTCAGGCTCCTGCGGCAGCCAAAGGTTAACTGAGTAGCGAAATAAAACTTTCCTTCCCAGCATATACCAAACAGGTGGTCAAGAGAAGGATGGATTGGCATTACTTTAAATGCGTCTGATATATCTGCTTTTGCTAACCATGAACTGCAGACTGCTAATTTAATTGCATGAATTGCATCTGAGATGGTAATGTAATGAAGAGAAAATTGGTGCTTGACCCTCGTGGTGCTGAGAAATCGATGATGAGCCGCTTTTTTCCTGACATTTTCCGAGTGGCAATGCCAATAGGATTAATCCTGTAGCTTGGAAACAGAGGAGCTGAAAATGGGCCGACTATAAATCCTTTTTTGATTTATTTTTCAATGAGAGATTGAACTGACTCTGGTTCTTGATTAGCAGAATGAAGGTTTTTACTTTGAAAAGAGGAAGAAGGAATTTAACTGAGCCCGCCTGAAAAAACATTTTCCAGTCCGTCGATGAAGTAACTGGTGAAAATCTTGTCTGGATGATTCAGAAGTTTTTGTGATTGAACCGAAATGTTTATGGGAGTGGAGACTGTGAGCATTGAAGTTAGTCACTTGGGAGCTACTGGGCAGATTGCTTTAGAGTGATCATCTCCGCAAGTACTGCACATGTGAATATAATTGCATTGCCTGTTTGAACACAAACCGGTATTGAAATTATTGCAGATTTGTCTTCCTCCTGCAAATCTGATTCTGCACCAATATTTGTCTTGCCTTGTGGATTGCTCAGGGAGGGCTGAAGAATGTATGGAGTTGGGGATGGAGATTCTGTTTGAATAGTGAGGAGGAGTGACGCCGACTGCTGATCTGGAGGAGGATGATGCTATGGCCGCCTTCGGGCAGAGAGATGTTGAGTGACCAGTGGAACCGCAGACCCCACATGCATTAGCTCTGAGACCGCCAAAAATCCTGTTGAACAGATCTGAATCAGGTTGTGCCCAGTCAATGATGTGGTTATCTGATGCCAATATAGCTGCTGCTTTTGCTGAAAAAGCTTTGTGATAATTGAAAAACATGATCCCTCCATATCTGACATATCTAAAATTCATAGGAGTCTAATTCAGCTCTGCGGTCTGGATATACTGAACATAGTACATCTCTGAATATGGCGAATGCAAGGACGAATTCCCCCAAAGTTAGATTTTTGAGTAATCTGGTGTCTAGATTTCAGTATTACTGATAGATCTCTACAATCCACCACTCTATGATCCAAAAATTCTGATGTCGCCATCAATAATGAAACTAGATTGATGTCCTTACCTTCTGTTATGTTGTGCCGAATTTGCAGGGATATTGAGTAACGGCAGGCTGTGGTTGAGAAGGCAGAACCATATGCTGTTGCAGTAGTAAGGTTGTATACAGGAGGCTCTATTGAAGGGACCAAAGTTAGAGCAGGACTGAAAGTGACTGTAGTGGCCACTGCTGTGTTTACTGCAGGAATGGAAGAGAATACTGAAAGAGCTGAACTTTGCTTCTCTTGCTCGATATTAGACACCCGTTTATCCAAATCGCTCAGTTTAGTACTGACTGAAGATAATAATGCTTTTATTTTGTGAAATATCAGGGAGTGCTCTTGCTGAATTTTGCTGGCTGGAGCGGCTGCCTGCTGGTTTGATGTGCTAGCTGTGGGGATGTCTTGCTCTGGCGCAGACTGCTGCCGCCTGGTTGGGGCCGCTGAACAGCAGAGCGTGGCTGGGGAGCTTTCATGGGTGGAAAAACTGGTTCAGCCGAAATGGAATTACAACAAAGAAGAAAAAGCAATTCTCAATTACTCCCTGCTGGGATTGCGCTGCCATTTTTAGAAGGGACTTTATGAGCTTGTTGAGCGCCCAGTCCTTCCAGTACAGTAGCTCAGGAGATGCATCCTGCGCCCGGAGCTGCTTGGATCGGCGGAGATTAACTCCTTGGGCGGCAGGTAGATATAAAGTATCCTGGTCGGGAGGCACCTGTTCTGATCTAATGCAGACGCCGGACAGAGAGAAGAATGGTGGACTGATCAGACCCTGGTTTGAAGCTGCATGAGAATTGCTGTTACATATTCTGTCCAGTCCCCTGTCGGTGAGATGAGATGAGGTTAAAAGCTCTAAAACCACAGATGCAAACAGTTTAGATGCTCTCTTGCCCAGCTTCCACCCTGTTACATACCGTTTAAAAAAAAAATCTTTTCAGAAACAAAATCAAATCATATTGTGGAGCTTGCTTGCACTGTACACGAGATCACACATTTCAGGATTCTAGTAAATGAAGAGGCCTCAGCTTTGACTCGTCTTTATGTCTGGAGGTCACTGCTCAAAGACACTTTTATGAAAGCAAGCCTTAAGCACAAACTCGGAGCAGGGGCCTCGTTCCTAACTTGATGTGGGGGTTCTTGTGGCCCTGACAACCACTCTTCCTCGTAGGCATCCTGCCACGTTGCCAGTCCACAACTTCCAATCCATCACCATGTTTATTTCCAAGAGAGAAACCAACACATCCAAATGAATTGCTGTGGCAAAGTAGTTCGTAGTGCACAGGTGCAGTGTTGATGCGGTGCTCAGGAATGATAGACACAAGACAGTTCGTGGTGAAAAAGCAGCTCTTTATTTGCTGACAAATAATACCTGGCTCTACACAACAATGTATATCACTCAGGCAAACCATGGGGTTCAATCCCTACATAATAATACACTAAACAAGACACACATAAAACACAACACGGTCACAAGTCCAGAGTGAGTGCTCTTAGTGATTTATTCGTGTACAATGGTGAAGTGGAGTCTGGGTTTAATTGCTGGTGGTTTAGCTACAGCTCCCGGAGGTTAGCCTTCTATAATGACAAGCACAGACAGTTAGCAACAAACAAAACACTTAACACTCACGGTAATTAATTACTTCCGTTTCCCAAACGGGTCCTTTCAGTAACCACATCAAAGGAACAGATTACATCGTCACACCCCCTGTTATACCCTTAGTCACATGCCCTGTGATAGCTAGTTCAATCACGTCTCCTCCAATTCATGACTGACACATTGCATACCGCATTAGGGCAATGACTTTGGGCATTGTGACTCTGCCTCCTTCCTGGATGGCTGGCTTCCGACTGACCCTGGAATGAACTGCCAGACCATCCAGACCTGTTTTACAGTGCCCTCACGGGTCGGGAGGGAAATTGTTGACTAGGATTCATTCGCTCTCTGTCACAATCGCATACCCCCCACCAATCCCAGTCTCTGTTATAATTTTGTTATAAAGTTTTAACTTCTCAAATGCTTTTTTTCAGAAAACATTCATCTGCCACTTTCTCTGAAAGCAGATAGCTTTAATTCCCATTTCGAATGGTTAGAAAAGCATTTTCCATGAATCAGAAGAAAATAACCATTTATCTCTCCACTGTTTCTATTTCCTGAAGGGTTCAATTGCTAATTTCCCCAGGACCCATTTTGAAACAAAATTACTCTTCATCCCAAGGTATATCCAGGTTAAATAATTAGAATCATATTTTACTTCAATAAGAAATACAATTCTAAAACTTTTGAGGGTTTACATAAACCATTTATTCTGAGGATCAGAAACCTGCATCCTCGTGCAGTCTGCAGCGCTACAATATAAGGAAATGGCAGATTCTTGTGTCACAGGCTCACACCTTCAGTACCCCCAGGCAAGTTCTGGCATTAGTAATGACTGATCAGACCTTGTGTTTGATTAACAAGGTAAAGAATAAGAGCACCCACATGCTTAAATAAAATGTTTGTTTAAATTTGAATTTTAAAAAATGTGTTTGTAATCCACAAATATAATTAAAGACAATCCACTGCAACCCGTGCAGTATGGCAAACAAAGATCTGCCATGACAACTGGTTGTAAATTCCAAACACATTAGCCTCAGAGGGGATGCAGCTACGTGAATACAGCCCCTTATGTTAACACGCTGACAAGCCCAAGTGCTGCTTGTTGTTTTGTTTTGTTTTGACAGGCGACTACTAAGGGAGTTGAAGCAACAGAGCCAGCACTACAACCTGGATCATCTACACTGCCACCCCACCTCAACCTGTTCCAGCACTCTGATCATCTACACTGCCACCCCACCTCAACCTGTTCCAGCACTCTGATCATCTACACTGCCACACCACCTCAACCTGTTCCAGCACTCTGATCATCTACACTGCCACACCACCTCAACCTGTTCCAGCACTCTGATCATCTACACTGCCACACCACCTCAACCTGTTCCAGCACTCTGATCATCTACACTGCTACACCACCTCAACCTGTTCCAGCACTCTGATCATCTACACTGCCACACCCCCTCAACCTGTTCCAGCACTCTGATCATCTACACAGCCACACCCCGACCTTTTCCAGCACTCTGATCATCTACACTGCTACACCACCTCAACCTGTTCCAGCACTCTGATCATCTCACTGCCACCCCACCTCAACCTGTTCCAGCACTCTGATCATCTACACTGCCACCCCACCTCAACCTGTTCCAGCACTCTGATCATCTACATTACCACTCCACCTCAACCTGTTCCAGCACTCTGATCATCTGATTCTTCTTGTTGTATTATTTTGGGAACTTTTTTGTTTGTGACTGCAAGCCCACCGTTTATCCCTCATATCATTGCTAGTAGAGGGGATTGTTTTGGAATAAAATGGGACCTTTTTGTAAATATACGTTCCTTGTGGACATTTTATTATTACAGCACCACTCACATCCTGACCTATCCTCATTCTGTATCCCAACAACACGGTTACAGCGCAGAAATCTTAGAAATACATGGTCTAAAAATAAATGTGCAAATATTATCTGCAAATGACTACATTTGAAAAAAGGTGCAATCCAAATAGAGCAAAAATACATTGACATGTTTGTCTAGTTTTCTTACTTAAGATTATTTGTTTATTTTTTTTTCAGTTACTAATGAACCATTTTTCTATGAAAATGTATACCATTGAGCGGGTGATGTAAGTATAGGCACAGTGCAAATAATTGCAGATGCAAAATTCATTGCCTGGCCACAATGCAAAATTATTGCATTGTGGCCAGGCAATTATTTTGCACTGCACCCTATGTAAGTTTAAGAGCAATGCAAATTACTCAACACACACAAATAATGATCCGCAATTATGATAATGAGGGTCTCAATAAGCTCATTGGTTTATTTAGTGGCCGTATTTGCAGAGCTAGGAGTATAGAGAGTAGTAGTCGCTGTATGACATTTGTAGAGCATGAAAATTCAAATTAAAAAAATGGCAGAGGAAGGGCAGCAAAGTGGAGCAAGGAAAAGAAAAGAAAAGTTTTCTGAGAAGGCGCTTAGAGTGAGGCCACTCAGCATGAGAAAAAGCCAACATCAGTTATGCTAGTATCCTTAGGAAATTATATGTATTGGCCTGCCCTTTTTAGCATGATATCCAGAAATCTGCCTAGCACTCTGGAAAAGCTGGATTGGGCTATCCCTCCAGACATTCCAACTGTGGTCTGAAAGGAACCAAAGGCTAAGTAGTACTGAGAACAGCACTTTCACATGTGCAGGGATAGCTGTCCCTAGATTGACGCTTGGGTCAAGCTCATCCCTTAATTCAGCTATGAGGTCAAGGATGACCTGCGAAGTGAGATGATAATGCTAAGTGACCCTGGGACTGAATACACAGGGTCCTCTTCATCTTGCCCTTCTCCTCCGAACGTGTTCCTGTCTCTTCTCAACAAGAGCCAAGTGTCGCCGCATCAGGATGTGTACCACAGCAGCCATCCTGTAGCCAATGACAAGTCTCTGCAGACGTGTGCTTGTATATAGCTCTTAGTTACTCGCTTCTGCAATGGTTTGTACCTTGTAAGGTGTAAAATTTTTGGAGGGTCAGCAATTGCCTTAGTATCCAGATCCTGCCCAATTCCATGCTCTTTTCTTCATTTGAATGCAATTCAATATAATTTTAATGGATTAATGACGGCACAGTGCAAATCTGATAGCGGATGCAAAACATCAGGTGAACACCATTCTTTACATACGGCGCATTTTTAGCGGACAGTAAAATCAGACTTTACGGCTGCTAAACACAATTTACAGCACTATTATGGGGGTTTTGCACCCACAAATCACTTTACATGTATCCTTACATCACCCCCTTAATGTTAAATGTCTGCTAAATAAACAAAATGTAAAACACACGCTGACCACATATTAGGCTAAGGGTAGGGGTGGGCCTCCCCTTTTAATGATAGTACTGGAAGCAAATACTATCATGGGCAATACAGTCTCTCCAGACCATTTCAGTGAAAAAGTAACAACTCATTATACACATCATTAAATTCTGATTATTATACTCTGTTTAGCTATTTCTAGTATCTTTTAAAATAAATATGTTTTATTTGGTCATTCATATTCTTTTTAACACTTTACATTTGTATTTTTTTTAACTTTGCTGCAGAAATTAGAAAGTAATCATACTAGATGTTTTCTGTTTACATACATTCAATAAACAGTAAAATGATTGTTAAAGCAGGTAACTTTATACACTAAACAAGAAACAATCTAGACAGACATGCAACTCTTACAAAAACTATGAACACATTTAACCATTTAAGGACCAAGCGTTTTTCATTGGGATGCTCCCCAAGGACCAGGGTTTTTTTGGCTGTAGTTGACTCTCTTCCTATAAAAGTTCACAAAAAAAATAAATTTTTACAGTAGCATCTTGGAATTGGTGTCCTTGTTTTCAGAACAATTATAAAGTACTTAATAAACCCATACAAGCTTTTTGTTTTTTTTCAACACAGTATTTTTTTTTTTAATATTATTATGATGTATTCTGCTTAGAGATAGAGCATATGTATAAAAACAGGTTATTCTATGACCTGAGGGACCTTACAATACTTCCTGAAAGTTTTGTTGACAAATATTGATGTTTGGGCAAATTACAAGACAGTGTTTCACTTGAGTGATTGCAAGGACATAATAAACGTGTATTCTCAGGGTCTTTATGAGCAATAATAGACAGTACTCTCGATTATTTTTTATAAAATAAATAAAATAATAGTTCTTCTTTTTCAGAGAACATGACATGCCCTTGAAATGAATGAATACATATGTCTTTCTGCTTGTTTTTTTAAGTGTTTCTGCACCATGTAGCATAACAACATAGCAAATGCATATTCCAATTAGTTACTGTAGCTCTCATCATGATGTTTGCACTGATTAAGTGCACATTTTTTTTCCAAGTTACAAAGCCATTCAGAGGTCTAATGGTTAAGAGCATTTTTATAATGCCGTTTTCTTCAGGAGCCGGATTGACTGCGGTTACATTAAGAACCCCTTCATCTACAGTCATTGTGGCCAAAATAATTAAAAAAAATAAAAACACACAGCACTAATACCAATTGTTTAAACCCTTGTCACTGTAGATCCATTGAACAGATGATCAAAATATGAATCTTGTAGATGCTGACAACATTTAGCCTCCCGATCATCTCTACACCATGGTGCAAAAATTGCAGTCTAATGCACATTTATTGGCTTGTGCCTTCTGACGACTGCATCGGTATACTCTTGTGGGCTGGACCTCCCTAAACGATGCCTTCAGTACTAGCATTGGTCTCTGATTTTGGCTTGGGGATGCAGTTAAGATGTACTGTAGCTGGGAAGTCCAGAAATGGAAAACAGCTAGGATTTGCATTATTCCAGTAACGTAAAAAAAAAATAGCTACGGATTTGCTTCTGATTGTTATCTGCTGTACATCCCTGCTAACCCTTTCCACTACCAAATTCCAGACGCATAACCAATAGGGTTTAGAACTTGTAAAATGTTTTCATTTCTGGACCATTACTGTGCAGCAACAGAGATGAATATGCAATGTATGTAAAATGTACATGAATAATATGTTAATTATTAGTGTGTAAAATGCAATTCACAGGTTTATCAGAGATCGATGACAGTTTAGTGAAGACCAAACTGACTGTCATTCAAAAAACTAAAATCAATACCAAGTACTTTTGTAAACAGGGCCTGCATGTTACAGCCTTGCAGACAGTAAGAAGCTGTCTCTGAAGATGCACAGATTAAGAATTATCCCCCTGGCAGAAAGGCAGACACAAGGAAACATGGATCAATGAATGCAGCACATTTCAGCAAGTGCTGCTGGGAAACATCTATGTGGCTATTGTAATGTATTTTTTGCAAATACAGAACAGAGATTTATGAGACGCTGTTTAAGGAGTCCAAACTGTATTATGTACGTAATAAAAAAAAGCATACTGCAGAAAATAACTCAAATGTGTAATAACACCTGATCAGATTAAAACCAAAAATGCTAATAGTCTTCAGCCCATTCAGGATCAAGTTAGTAAAGAAACAAAACTATGCATCTTTTTTTTTTCATTCATCATCCCCAGATAAATGTATACAGCTATGGCCAAAAGTTTTGCATCATCTACAATTTTAGGATTAAGGCATAATTTAGTAAAAAAAAAAAAAAAAAGAAAACAGTAAAAACATAATTTAGATCTTTTATTTAATATAATGTAATGAAATATCACAAAAGTCTACAGGGAAGTCATAATAGTCCTACAGTATTTCATGTTAGAATTCAAAATGTCAAATTTTTCAGTTTTTGTCAGTTTTTCGTTAAGTATGTGGAAAAACTACAAAGCGGCATGTAATTCAATATGCTAACGTAACATTATTCAGAAGGTTTCAATCAACTTTATGAATCAAAATCAGTTAATTATATAAACTGATGCAAAACTTTTGGCCACAGCTGTAAGATTTAGGATTAATTTTGCCAGCAATACTTTTTTAAATTACATTTTGTATATATATGTATCATTTTACTATTCAGTTTGGGTGATAATTGACAAGGAGTAGACAGATGTCACATAGAAAAAAGCAGAAAAAAAGCAGCAGGCAATAAAATACTTCTGCATGTGGTGCCAACAGAACATTCTATTATTGCTTATAAAATAATTAGAACTGCTAAGCTGCTAATAAGAGGGAAGTTGTTTAACCAAGCATTAAAAGGTCACATCAGTGAATGCAGCAGAGAGAATGTTCATCCCTTCTGAAAAGCCTCACCCTCTTGTGAAGGTCTTTGTATATCTGTATATATGCGATTGGAAAGTAGTGAAGAATTTGAACCACACACCATAATAATGTTTGCAGAGGTGCAGATGCCCCTCTGAAACCCACTGCAATACAATGGAAATACAAAGATGTAGATTGCAATGTTTTCTAAACAATTAGCCCAAGTGAAGAAATGCTAAAGGGCCCTTGTCCTTGAAGGGCTAATAATGTGAATTGAAGTCCTGTTGCTATAAAGTGGGTTTTACTATGGACCCACATAATGAAAAACATATTCAAATAAGGGGCTTAACACCCACCCCTACTTCTTGTCCTTTCCAGGGTTTTAATATAATGTAACATTAGTTTCTTGTATTACACATTAGCAAGACATTTTAATATACCACATTCCTGCGTAGACTATACATCACCTGTTCATTGCTATTGCACTAATTCTTTTCAGCCTCAGAGAGGAGAAATAAATACACAAGTAAGCTATTTGAATAAAAAAAAATCACACTGATAGAATGCAGAAGAGAAATGTGTTTCATTTATTAATGTTAGTGACACTTTAATAAAAGTATTCATAAGGTAATCTAATCATGAAAAATGTCTCCAAATCTGGTGAAAAACTGCCTTCCAGAAAAATAGATTTTTTTTTTTCTTTTTACATTAGCTCACAGCTGCAGTGAGTGCAAAGTACCTACAGATAGATAAGAATAGTGGTCTAACCCCTGACCCTTAGTTTTGGTCATCTGTTGCCACCTTTGATATACGAAAATACCGGACGCCCCATCCCCTCCTATTGTCTACTTCTTCATTTGTCTCTGCCTTTGTGACTAAACGTTACAGTATGCTACTTAATAGTTTGCGCTTCTTCATTCAAAGGGCTGTCAAACTTAACAGCAGCGCGCATGCTCATACCAGATAACACACAGTGGTGAGCACACAAGAAAAACATAACGGTACAGCGTTTAGGTGGCTTACGTTGTTTCCTCAATTATTTCTGGTGCATTTACACACCGCTGTGTTATAGTATTTGAATTCCACTCATACAAGCACAACATGTTATATTAAATTGTTTATTGTAACACATTTTTAAAGAACATATCCAATAGATTAGAATGCTTAGAATTACCGGACATCTTCCAAAAAAAACGGACAGTGGGTCAAAGTACATAAAAATACCGGACAGTCCGGTAAAATACCGGCGGGGTGGCAACCCTAACCGGTTCTGGACTGTAACCAATGCATGCCATCATTAGTCTATACAAAATATTGCAGACTAATGACTAGGCTGTATTTTTTATTTTATTTTTTTGAATTACATAGTACAGTATACCCTTATTTAAACCAGAGGTGTGTAGGAATTATGTGCCTGATTTAATGTATTGAAAACAGTGTTACAGACACTAAACAGAAGACATATGAATAACACTAGGACTATGACTACGACTAATAATAATTATAATAATTTAAAAAAATCTGGCTACTTTATTATATTAAACAGCTTTTATTAACTGTATTCACTGGGGAATGGGCAAAACATTACCTGCCATACACAATTGTATCTTTGTTTTCTTGCAAGCCCCTTTCAATCAATATTATATTTTTAATTAGGTGTAAAGTTACTTTATTTATTGACTGTAACTAGACACCTATGCTTGTACTAAACAAAGTGCTTGTTCTTGTATGCTGTCTGCATAGACAGGTACAATAGATTACTGGTTTAATAAATGTGGGCTACACAGAAACAACAACTAAAACTCTGGTCTTTCAGTCTGTGCTGATATGTTCAGTTATGAATGGTTATGTTAATGAAGTTCAGTGGCTAGCTATTCATTATTACACTTTCCTTGAAATTGTTGTAATTTTGAGCCACATTTTCATGGTTATTTTGGCAGCAACAAAGGTCTCTTGTCAGTCACAGATCTGCTGATCCTGGCGTTATAACTATGCCTGGATAATCTACATTTGCATTTAAATGCTGGTAGAGCACTTTTTTCGATGCACCACTAGGAATAAAGGCATCCAGTTTTATGGTTATTCATATATTTTAAAATGCTGCTAAATTGAATTCAGAGATTATTCAAGTTCCCCATGTCTTTCTTGACAAAAAAGTTGCATGATTTTATTCATAAAACACAATTTTTCAAGTAATACATCGGTACAAATAGTTTAACCATTTTAACCAAAATCAACATATACTATAGTAGGGTTACCATGTGGCTCCAGATTAACCGGACGCTGTGAGTCAGAATAGGATTTCAAACTTGCCCCTAAATTGAAGTAAATGAAGGTTTAAATGAACCATCCTTAGCTACAATTAATACTGGTGCTTAAATACCCGCATGCGCGTCAAATAATTGTATTATACTAAGAATGAATTGCAGCCAGTCGCTATTTTTTCTGTTTGTTAAAATTCAATCGCCCATATTATTCTGCAAATACAATCAAAGCATCATCATCTTGTTGCTCTATCGATAGATTAGCTATTCGTTCATTCAGATCTGATCAGAAGCAGCTGATCAGTGTGACTTGTTTGCTGCGCCCAAGCAATTCCACCATAGCAGGATTAATCTCAGCAAAGGTGGAATTGTATATATAGATGCAATTAAAATATAACAATTAAAATATAAAATGTCTATTTTTCATAAGCTTGGAAAAAACAGTAGGTTTTTAATAGACTTAAACTCCTCCAAAGGCAGGGAATTCCAGCGGGAGGGATCACACCTAAATAAGGGAATGGTCAGCAACGTAAAACTTTTTTAGCGTAGTTGACGTCTAGGGATATAGGGATGCAGCAATTCAGATAAATATGTAGGTCCTATTCCCCAAACAGCCTTACAAGTCAAGAGTAAATGTAATACGAAACTTGACAGGCAGTCAGTGCAAATGTTTCAAAACAGGGGTAATATGCTCAGTCCGTTTTGTACCAGTCAGTATTTGTTCAGCTGCATTTTGGACCAGTTGTAAACGATTCACCAGGTAGGAAGGCAGCCCAATCAACAATGCATTACAGTAATCAATACGCGATGTTACAAAAGCATGGCTCAAAATCTCAGCATCCTTCTGTAAAAAGTAAGAGCGAACTCTAGCAATGTTTCGAAGGTGGTAGAAAGAAGACTTAACCACCGACGAAAAAGTCAGGGATAGTGATGTAGTTTTAAGTTTCCTAGTGCCTACCAAAATAATTTATATCTTATTAGAATTCAACTGTAGAACGTTTTCAGTCATCCAAACGACAATATCATCCAAACAGCAGATAACCTAGAATCAGCATTTGTAGTACCAGTACACTTGTGTGTCATCAGCATAAGAATGGAAATGTAAGCCATTGTGGCAAAGTGGTTACCAGTGTGCAGGTGCAGGTGTGCAGTGGTGACCAATAAACAGACAGACAATGATAATCCGGGTGCAATGGTGTTTTATTTTAAATCCAAGTGTCTGATGACACAAAACACACAGTAAATAATAACAATGATAAGCAATACAGCGCTGTGTATTGCTTTACTGTAATCGGCAGGTTGGTCCAGAAATAATAATTGTCCTGGTCTTTTACACCCACACATAACACAAACACAAGTCCGCAGTGCGTGCTCTAGTGCTCATAGTGCAAACAGAGTTTATTGTGCAAACAAGGTGAAGTGTTGTCCGGGTTTTAGTGCTGGCCTTTGGCGACAACTCCAGATCGTATTTCAGCTGTCTAAATAATAACAAACAGTATTTTCAGACAGGACAAGAAACAAACAAGACACTCACGATAACAACACAGGTTTTTCTTTCCGGTTCACGTTAATCATAACAAAAGGAACAGATCACCCCGCTCCATCCCCTTTTGTACCATCTATCATGACCCCTTGGTTAACGAGTGCAAGAGCTCCTCCAATCCGTGGCTGCCACATTGTTTCCCTTCCGGGTCGATGATTTAGTGTACCAGAGCTCCGCCCCCTTTCTAGATGACCAACTTCCACCTAACCCTGGGAATTAATTGTCTGGTCATCCAGTCCAGGGCCCTCTGTTCTCTTTACACAGCACCCTCACAAGTCGGGAGGGATCTGTATCGTATCACCAAGAATCATTTTGTCTTTGTCACAGCCATGCTTTCAATTACATTTCCTAGTGGGAGCATATAGAGATTAAAAAGAAAAGGGCCTAGAACAGATTACTGCAGGACA
>CM060247.1:12088091-12385591 GCA_030684275.1 Acipenser oxyrinchus oxyrinchus
GGATTGTGTTTTAGTGTCAAACTGAAGATGAATAAGGAACACTGTATTTTATCCTAATTACTCACTTACTTAACTAAGGTGTGTTTTTGTTGCTACTCAGAAATAAATGCTTTCTATATATTTTATTTTTAAAAGCATGTTTTTTGTATGTAATACTGTGATTAGCCCAAGGACACCCAATTCCACACTGAAACAGTCTACTCCTCACACCAAGTGTTTGTGACATTATTTTTTTCTCATGAGATGGCAATCATTTTGAGGGATAAAAGTTGCTAAAGAAAATAGGCTAAAACATGTGTTCTGTGTGAAACAAATAGTATAGATTTCAGCTAAGATTGTGATGTCCTTGAAATATAGATGAGGTCTTGCCATGTTATACTGTCCATATGAAGACATTGCCTTTTAAAATGTGACTGTGTGTTATACAATGGTAAAAGTGTAACAAAGTGTAGTAAAAAATAAAAAAAACAAAATATTTAAAATTAAAATAGTAAACTTTGAAAAGGATTCTGGTTTTTTTTTACATTAATGATTTAGATTCTGGTATAGTAAGAAAACTTGTTAAATTTGCAGACGACACAAAAATAGGTGGAGTGGCAAACACTGTTGCAGCAGCAAAGGTCATTCAAAATGATCTAGACAGCATTCAGAACTGGGCAAACACATGGCAAATGACATTCAATAGAGAAAAGTGTAATGTACTGCACACAGGCAATAAAAATGTGCATTATAAATATCATATGGGAGATACTGAAATTGAAGAAGGAATCTATGAAAAAGACCTAGGAGTTTATGTTCACGCAGAAATGTCTTCATCTAGACAATGTGGGAAGCTATAAAAAGGCCAACAAGATGCTTTGGATATATTGTGAGAAGTGTTGAATTTAAATCAAGGGAAGTAATGTTAAAACTTTACAATGCATTAGTAAGACCTCACCTAGAATATTGTGTTCAGTTCTGGTCACCTCGTTACAAAAAGGATATTGCTGCTCTAGAAAGAGTGCAAAGAAGAGCAACCAGAATTATCCCGGGTTTAAAAGGCATGTCGTATGCAGACAGGCTAAAAGAAATGAATCTATTCAGTCTTGAACAGAGAAGACTACGCGGTATTCTGATTCAAGCATTCAAAATCCTAAAAGGTATAGACAATGTCGACCCAGGGGACTTTTTTTTACCTGAAAAAAGAAACAAGGACCAGGGGCACAAATGGAGATTAGATAAAGGGGCATTCAGAACAAAAAATAGGTAAAGAATAACTTTTTTACACAGAGAATTGTCAGGGTCTGGAACCAATTCCCCAGTAATGTTGTTGAGCTGACACCCTGTTGACAAGAAGCTGCTGGATGAGATTCTGGGATCAATAAGCTACTAACAACCAAACGAGCAAGATGGGCTGAATGGCCTCCTCTCGTTTGTAAACTTTCTTATGTTTTTAACATATCCCAAAACAGTGCACAATTATTTCGTCCCACCATTTTCTTGTTGTCCAACACAGTTTTGTATTGGATATTTCAGATCCCTGCTTGTATGATGAGGTACGTATGATAATTTGAATGACCCATTCAAATGGATCTGAACTTTTTATACACTAAGGGGTAGTTTTACAAAAGTGTTGCGCCTGTCGCAATAGTCGCAAACCAGTTACAAACGAGTCGGAAGTCTTGGATGAAATTTACTAAACAAGCTCAATGCTATTTGCGACTTTTTAGGGAATGCTTTGCAGCTGCAGTTTTTCTTTGGGTTCAACCTTAGATGAATATGTAATTATGGACATTTCAACATAAGCATGTTTTAAATTGTCACAATTGTTTCTGGCATTTCCTAGTCTGCTTTATCTTGTGCGTTACCAGTTGTGCTCAATGGATTTTTGAGGTGAACAGCCAAATACCTATTTTTCTCTAAAAGCAGGGTGTACTTATAAGCCTTGAAAATAAATTTCTATGACATTTCTGGTTTCCCCAACGTGTTGGGTGTAATAGACTGCACACATGTGCCGCTAACCCCTCCAGCTCATTCTATTAATGTGCAGGTGGTTTGTAATTGTGCACAATTTAGCACTGCACCACTGACTAACTTAAATAAAAAACTGACAGTATACATTTGGCTTATTGGCTACTAATGATAATACAAATTAGTGGTATAATGCAAAATTTGTTGCTGGTCCTTTGAAATTTGTATTAACGAGAATTGACTGTCCTCCTGTAAGTATCATAACTTGTCAATGCGGCACCATGATCTATTTCGTGTTAATTGTCTAGGCTGCCAAGTTAATAATAATGATTTTCTAAGTGTTGTAGCAGAAATGCAAATTTCAGTATGCTTGCGCAGCGACTGGCCTATCTTAGTACACCTACTCCTTAGACGGGTACTGGTTCAGTCCTTTTTACAACAGCTTCTTTTGGTTGCACAAAGGACTTAAATCCATTTACTAGCACAGTAATGCATCATCAATACAATCCCACAGTGTTTCCATGACCTAGGCTGGATCATATGAAGTAAATTCAGATACCTGAATCAAAGGTTTAATATAAAGGCTTTTTGAACAAAACAAATCTGGACACATATTGAAAAACAGTACGAAACAGGTGGAGTCCTTGGACATCAAGCTGAAACAACAACAACTGTGGGTTAATTTAGGCATTTAAAGTCTGGAGTGTCTCAAGACAGAGCCTGTGGTAGAAAAACAGGAAATCAGCATGCAAAAGCATACACTCTGCTCAAATGGCTGCTAGCTGCCAGCTCTTAAGAAACAGTCTGAGCCTCGCTGTTACAGTGTATGAATTATGCCACTTTGGTATCTCATACAGTGATAAAATACACTCCATTCCTCTGGCAAGTTTCCGGGCAATCTAGGCTTTCGATTGTACTCCTGTCTGTTTGCGAAGGTCACATACAGAAGAAAGCCTACACAGTTACAATGTCTTTCGAAACCAAGCTCTTTCAAGCTCGGAGAGCATACCTGCTGGCCTCTGGCAGGGAAATTGAAAAAAACTAATGCAATTCCAATCATCCTTCAGCCCTAGTTTCTGACAGTATGACTATGATTGCAGGTTAGACAAGTGTGATTTGCTCATCGCAGTCAGTGGCATTGCTAGAAATGGTTTTAATGCAGACATCAAAGGTAGAGACAGACCTTGTTGTGTTTGATTTAAGTGTACATTTCCAGGGGTTGCTGAACTGAAGACTTAAAAACAACACAGGATAGGGTTAGGTTTTTGTCATTAATGTACATTTAACAGTGTATATTAATATTTCTACTGCTGAACTCCAATCAAAAGCATGACCAATCTACATTTACGGTTTGCAAGATGTGGTCCAGTAGATGCTACTGTTTGTGAGGATGCTCCTAGGTCATTTGTGTACAGATGAAAACATACACCATTTATTTCACCTCTGCAACTGTGGCAACAGCGATTTGGGTAGGAAAAAACATTATTACTGGAAATGTAAGTAAGCATGGTAAATAAAGATCTAAGCCAAAACAACAATAGAGATTGATAAAGAACACACATAACAGGGTTGTAAACTGGTATAAAATGAAATATTATTAAAATGTAGATTATATAAAGCATTCCTTTAACAAATCCACTAAGCTCTTGGGCTTGTCTTTATCTGCTCCACTCATCTCAGTCCAAAATAAGTCTTCAGCCTACTGTTCATTGTGGCCATACAGAAGCCACTTCTATTCCATAACAACTAAAGCTGGAATTGGAATCTATAGCAGCAGGGAGATCTGAATTTAGATTAGATTTCACATTAAATTCCTTGTTTACACTTCATTTTAGGTCATTTTACAGGTTTATGTTACTTCTGAGTTTGCTGGAGTAAATGCAGTTTTATTATTTTAGTCTGGCTGCTTGTTCTTTCTGCTCCCCTGCCAAATCATGACTGTATCTGTGAAGGATTAAGCCCGATTGAATCTCAACCATAGCTAAAGCAGCTTAGACTTTACACTACCAGCTTGATAATCCCAATTGTTTGTAGTGCAGGTTTATTCAGTCTTTATAGGCAAGATACTGCAGCAGACACGTTTCTTTGATATTTTATATTTGTTCCAAGATAATATTGTCTTATAATTAGGGCTTGAAGTTTTCGGTTTTAACCGATAACAACTAAAATAAAAAAAAAAACCTGTTTAGAAAATGCATTTTTTTTCTTTTTTTAAACTAATAAACTTGGGTTTTGGGAACATATTTAAAATAATGTCAATCATTCACTATGCTTTCCACATAAAAAAGGGCTTTCAGAAGGCAGACAGGCAGTGAGCAAAGACATGCTACTGACCAATCATCAATTTTGTGGGCCTGTGTAATACGCTAGGAAAGTCAATGCGTTATGTTTTCTGTAATAAATGCAATTTATTATAGAAACTGAAAGTTGATGAAAAATTCAGCCCTACTTATAAACTAATAGGCAACCCATAATTGTTTGAAAGAAATACCCGATACCTCCCTGATTTTATTCATTCCACTGAAACATATCACAAGATTTCCAGTCTGACAAAAGCCAGTGTGACCAGCTTGAGAATTAGGGACCTGCTTAATGGAAGCCACAGTAAGAATAGCACAGGGATTAATTGCTTGTATTATCTTTATTTTAATTGATTTTGGATTGGTGTCATTTGGGATAAAACAAATTACTACTGCATTGTTTTCGGTGGAACATATGTTAAACTGATAGTGAATGCACAAATGATGTACTTTATAAACATAAGAGTCTGCTTCCATGTTAATGAAGTCACCTACACTTTGTTAATTAAATCACATACATTTTCTGAACAACCTCTTCTTGTAAATATTAATAGAGTTGAAGCTAGTTACCATGAGGCCAGCAGCATACTTTTTGTTTTTGCTTGCGTGTTAGTTTTCTTTAGATGATATGGCCCATCATCATTTCAGAACAGCAGAGGATCTTGTTTTAGTATAATAATTCCTTGAACGTCCTGTCACTGCTTGTTTGCTAGCAATAACGCTGAGAACGGGAACAGCTATCCGTTGGTTTCTTTATGATAACTCAGTAGTAATAGATTCCTTGCACAAACTTCTTTGACAAACTTAAACCCTGTACTGACCTATACTGGAACATGCATCTTCTCTTCTTGTAATAACACAACAACAAGACCAACAGGAAAACGGTGCTTATTCAAACCTTACTGGGCTACCTATAATGCTGTAACATTTTTTTTTTACATCTGTTAGGACTGGCACACATCTGGTATTGCCTGAAAAAATGCATTGGACACACTAGGGACCATCATTTTAAACATAGAAGCCATTGCACATTTATTGCCTGAACCCAGGGGACAAAAACAGAAAAGGCCTAACAAGAATACTAAATGATTTTGTAACACTGAAGGTCATAATAAACAAAACAAATAAAAAGCACACCCTTTCATTCCAGCTCATTTACAATGTTTTTAAAGTGCCTCCATGACACTCGAAGCAAAAGCATTCAAGTGCCACAACCACTCAGCAACCAGGCCATCTCAGATAAACTATGGCACACTTAATTATTGTTATTTCCATACTTTAATATCCCGCGCGGCCAGTTCCCAATTAAACATTCAGCTCCAGTTGTTATTCGTTTACATTTTCAAATCAGCTGATAATTGCCGTGCCATTTTGACACAGAAAGCGAGGAACTGTCTTGCAATTACTCTGTTTCTGTGTCAGTTCCTCTGAGATAGCCCAATGAGGAAAATGACAGGCAAAGAACAGGCTTAAACCGCTGATAAATGAAACCAATTATTGCACTCATTATTTGATAAATAATTTATTATGGCTCTCAATTAATCAATCATAAATTTCCCATCCTCCCTTTTACATATTAAAGAGCTCAGTTTGTCACGTTATTTGCTTTTTTTTCCCCTTCTTCTTCTACACATAGGCAATGATTATTGTGAGTAACTCAAATACAACCAGTCTATTATACTCTATTATACACTTTTTAATTAATTTCTTCAAAATGTCAAATATATAGATTATATGTGTTCACAAGGGACAAGATCATTTATCACATCCAGCTCAGAAATCATTTTGAAAATCTTTAGTGACATATTAATTCTTGTAAGTCTGTAAAGTTAAAGGTTTTGAGATGGAACACTGCTTGTTGCTTTATTTATTTGAAGATATTAATAAAGGGAGGGATTCTCAATCTTTTAGGGGTGTCTTTGCATATTTTGACAGTTGGGGATTGGAACACATTAAATGTGTCAGGGCAACAGTCTGGGGGTTTGTTTTTGGATGCAAGTCAAAAGAGTCCCCTTCCTTTATTTTTGTATTTTTTTTCTTATCCAACTTCCCCATGCGAAGGGTTTAAAAAGTTCATTTATTTTTTGTTGAGTGTTGGAGTCACCAATAGAAGGTGCCCTTTTATTGTCTATGTATGTGTTTATCTGTGACTATTTGTTTAGCCAATAAAGTTTATAAATAAAAAAATAAGTGGGTGTTCAAGCTCTCTAGGGAATTATGTTGTCAAAACCTGATTTGGTTCAAATTGAAGCCAAATTTGTTAGTATTATTATTTTTTTAATTAGCAGAAGTTGGGAGTGCTCTATTGCACTGTGGAAATGTACAGGACAATTCTATAGAAAAAAAAAGATCTCTTATGAGGAACACTTTTGAGCTTGTATCTCCTGCTGTGATTTCCTGGTTGCTGGAATCGTGTGACAAAGAATCATGTGACTTATTGGTGATACAGTGAATAGAAAAAAGTGCCAAAGTTTGCAAACGTTATCTTTACAAACAAAAATTTGAATATGTAGTTACATGATTATGACTCTTCCATGATTCCAGCATCCAGGAATACATCCAGAGCAAAATATACAGGCACCTCTTCACACACACTCACATACCATAAAATTTATGCTCAACATATGCAGGCTGCTTATGGATTTATTTTGGTGGGTTTTAGTTTAGTAGGCTCATCTGATATAAGACATCCTAAAATGCGAAGTTCTGTTTTTCCTCTGAGAAATACCCAAGCACCACTAATTACACTGCTGTAACTATGTACTAAAAAGATTGATAACTACATGGTGGTTTGCAGGTATGACCCGAAGCATTGCCTGTGACTGTGATTTTAGAATTCTTAAAGCTGTTGATTTATTATTGCACCATTGGCATTAAAAGGCATTTCCACATGGTCCACTGGCTAGTTCTTGTCCATGTACTCCCGGGAACCATTCCAGAGCACAGCTGTAGCATGATAATTAGTCTCAAGATGTGAAAACACCTGCCTGTGATTATCGTTCTGCATAACTCCAGTGTAGAAGGCCATCCTGCTGCCCGTCTCCTTACGACAGCAAGCCTTTTTAGTAAATCTCAGGTCTTCTTGGATGTCACCATTATTTATTATTTGATATTCTGATATTTAGGATATCAAGGTGTATTTTCTTACTGGCCTCTTTTTATGTTTCTTTTATGTGATACACATACATACGATAAGAGGTGCCCTTATTAAAGCAGAAGTATCATTAGCTTTGATTAATTTTAACTGAATGCTGTTCCCTTTGTAGAACATCCTAATAAGCTATGTGTAAATATGTACACCACCTCACCATTCCTGAGAGTTGTCATGCTTAAAAGCAACTACAACCCTACTGGCAAATTGCATTGATGAACTGTCTGTATGGACAAACATCTGGGAGCAACCACCAGCCCAAACTAAATTAAACGAGTCAGTTTGATGCCAGATCAAGCCTCTGATAGATGAATACAGCTGTCGACCCCATAGGGTTTTATATGTTGCACCATATATTTTCATTAGTCTGTAATCCATATAAAATAAATATATGGATTACAGACTAAAATATATTTTAAATACATACCATATATTTTAAATATATAAAAAGGGGCCAATTTCTATATATGAAAAATATACGGATCAAACTTTTCTACCATATATTAAATATATATGTTTGTTCCATACAGTGCTCCCCCTTTATAAAGTGGCCCGTTATACTGTGGAGCAGGTTATAAGGTGGTACGTTCATGGCTCCCATTTGCCCCATAATGCCATTACACCAACACTAGTATTCTCATTACAAGGCGGAACACAAATGGCACAGTCTCTTATATATGACTCCCGACTACAGCGTTATAAAGGGGGAGCACTGTATCTGTAAATGAACCAGAAGTTGGAAATTATTTAAATATATCTCAAAACCATTTTGAGATATCTTAAAATGATATAAAGATATCTGAAAATTCATTTTAGATATCTCATTAAAATATATCTCAAAATCATTTTTAGATATCTCTAAATGTATTTTAGATATCTTAAAATAATTTAGAGATATATTTAAATATTTTAAATGATTTAGAGATATCTATAAACGAATTTGAGATATCTCTAAATTGTAGTTTGGCTTGCCATACAATCTGAAACACTCCTAATAATTTATGGTAAATAATGTTAATAAACAGTTTCATCCCAATTTAATAAGCCATTTTCCAGATATATGCAGGGAAAATAAATATCAGGAGGAGAAAAAGAATACAAGTCAAAAGTGTAGGTTTTGACAGTTTTCTTTTTAAAATTTAATCTGTATATTTTATTTACATATTTTTTTAAAGGCTTTGTGTTTATTATTATTATTATTATTATTATTATTATTATTATTTAAAAGTCAAAGCACACAATTGCCCTGAACATTGTGGAAATGTAAAGCTCAAACCGTAGCACTGAATGATTTACAGGGAACAGATTACATAAATGTGTAATATTTTTAGACAAAGCACTGGTTGCTTTCCTGGATAAACAGCTCACTGCAAAAAAAAAAAAAAAAACATTAGCAAGGGCAGCAGGGCCAGTACCTTTGGCACTGCGGTAACGAGTAATATTTAGCTATCCTCGGGTTACACGAAAACTATGACCTCAGAGCACATGTTATTAGATTATACAAGTAACTTAGTGGAAACAAGCTGGCATTATGCATTTCAGAATGATTAACCACTCGTCTGTAACGTGATTAATTCTTATTTCTAAATTAAAATTGTGGATTTAATTACTGGTAAATGATTGATGAGACATGCCATGTTGCGTAAACGGCTGTTGCAATAGCTTCCAGTCTACTGTAATTAAACATACCTACTTCAGCACCCATGGTTCTATGAAGTCAATAGTAAGACACAGAGGAAAGATACAAAACAGGCCTTGCTAAGATACAAAAATATTTTTTTTACCTCAGCACAAACTGCTGGGGGGGGGGTATTGTATTTATTAATATTTGACCGTTTGAAAGACAGTTGTGTGTTTCATTTTTATTAACCAATAACCCTGAAAGAAAATATAGTAACACCTACGGTTACAGTGCACTTATTAGGTATAAATTAAAAATAATTGTTTGGGCTTTTTTGTATTTAGGAAATCTGTCAATTCCATGGACAGATGTTGAGGGCATTACAGTTTTACTAAACTGAAACTGAAGCTCGAAATATTATCAATATCAGCATTACATGCTAGTGCAGTGCCTTGCATAAGTATTCACCCCCCTTGGACTTGTGCACATGTTGTAGTGTTACAACCTGGAATTAAAATGGATTTAATTAGGATTTTTTGTCACTGATCTACACAAGATAGTCCATAATGTCGAAGTGGGGAAAAAAATCTACATATTTTTCAAAATTATTTACAAATAAAAAACTGAAAAGTCTTGATTGCATAAGTATTCACCCCCTTTGCTGTGACACCCCTAAATAAGCTCTGGTGCAACCAATTGCCTTCAGAAGTCATATAATTAGTTGAATGGAGTCCACCTGTGTGCAATTAAAGTGTCACATGATCTCAGATTAAATACACCTGTTTCTGGAAGGCCCCAGAGTTTGTTAGAGAGCATATCTAAACAAACAGCATGATGAAGACCAAGGAGCTATCAAAACAAGTCTGGAATAAAGTTCTGGAGAAGCACCAATCAGGGTTGGGTTATAAAAAAATATCCCAAACTTTGAACATCCTCTGGAGCACCGTTAAATCCATTATTAAAAAATGGAAAGAATATGGCACAACCGCGACTCTGCCTAGAGAAGGCCGTCCACCAAAACTCAGTGACCAGGTAAAGAGGGCATTAGTCAGAGAAGCAACCAAGAGGCCAATGGTAACTCTGAAGGAGCTGGAGAGATCCACAGCTGAGATGGGAGAAACCGTCCATGGGACAACTATAACCCGGACGCTCCACAAAGCTGGGCTTTATGGAAGAGTGGCGAGAAGAAAGCCATTGCTGAAAAAAACCCATATCAAATCTTGTTTGGATTTTGCCAAAAGGCATGTGGGAGACACAGCAAACATGTGGAAAAAGGTTCTCTGGTCTGATGAGACCAAAATTGAACTTTTTGGCCTTAGCACAAAATGCTATGTGTGGCGCAAAGCCAACACTGCTCATCACCCTGAGAACACCATCCCCACGGTGAAGCATGGTGGTGGCAGCATCATGTTATGGGGATGCTATTCATCGGCAGGGAGTGGGAAACTGGTCAGGATTGAGGGCAAGATGGATGGAGCCAAATACAGGGAAATTCTAGAGGAAAACCTGTTTCAGTCTGCAAGAGACCTGGGACTGGGGCAGAGGTTCACCTTCCAGCAGGACAATGACCCTAAACACACAGCCAGAGCTCCACTGGAGTGGTTTAAAAACAAGAACCTGAATGTCTTAGAATGGCCCAGTCAAAGCCCAGACCTCAATCCGATTGAGAATCTGTGGCAAGACTTGAAAATTGCTGTTCACCAACTGTCCCCATCCAACTTGACAGAGTTTGAGCAATTTTGCCAAAAAGAATGGGCAAAAATTGCAGGATCCAGATGTGCAAAGCTGGTAGAGACTTACCCAAAAAGACTCACAGCTGTAATTGCTGCCAAAGGTGCTTCTACCAAGTATTGACTCGGGGGTGAATACTTATGCTACCAACAAATGTCTTTTTTTTGTTTAATTAACTTTTTTTGTCACAATAAAAAATATTTTGCACCTTCAAAGTGTTAAGTATGTTGTGTAAATCAAATGGTAAAAATCCCAATTAAATCCATTTTAATTCCAGGTTGTAACACTACAAAATGTGGAAAAGTCCAAGGAGGGTGAATACATATGCAAGGCACTGTATATTACATATGTATTGTAAAAGATCGAACCTCTTCGCGGTTCGTTGCCCTTTTAAAAACACTGACCCAGCACGCACAAATGGATTTTTTGAAAGCGGTTGCGCTATTTTAATGAACACACACAAAACAAAATAAGCAAAACAAACACCTAGCTCTTCTTTGAGCAATAACTAAAACAAAACCGAACCTAACTTAAACAACAGGACAGCTAAGCTGTTTACCTGTAACAAAACAAAACAAAACAAACAAAATCACACACACAAAAAAGGACTCACTCTACCTTTCTTTTAAATTACGGCTGTACCCACACACCAGCACAGTCGGGCTTCTACCCTCTTCAGCAGCCGCCCTGAGCAGACTGACTGCTCTCCTTAAATACCGGGCACCTGGCTCCAATTTTCAATAGTAGCCAGGTGCCGGTAATGATCAACAATAAAACAATTAAACAATTAAACAAAACAATTAACACAAATTAAACAATTAACCCAAAATGTGCCTTACGCACAAGTTTTCCTCTAGGGAGGAATTAACCCCCTCCCTGCTGTCTCACAGTATTTTATACTACAGTATAATATATAATGTGACTTAAGGTTTTCTTCATGAGTCAAAATTGTGTATTGTATATCCAAATCCAACAAAATAACATTCTTTCTAATGTGGTGGCTGGAATTTCTTACCAGAGACCCATGTACAGAAAGAGTAAAGAAAGTCTTTGCAGCAAAAGAAAAAACAAAAATAGGCTTCCATAGAGAAGGTCCACTGAGAGGGTTTTGTTCATAATAAGGTGATTTTAGTAACAAACTAAAAAGAGACAAAGTATGTTTAAAGATGTCAGTCATGATATATTTGGTAAACCTAGTCTTAACATTATACATGTTTCACGGAGCATGAGCTGGGGTGAAGGATAAGGCAGAAGCAGCAGCAAGGAGCAGTTAGTAGGACAGAAAGTGGTCACTGACTGAGGGCGACGATGCTGACACATCCAAGGGGCAGAGGACCCAGCAACCGAAACGGGATAGAAAAGATGGTCGCTGACTGAGGGCGACGATGCCGACACATCTCAGGGGCGAAGGACCCAGCAACCGAAGACAGGATAGAAAAGAGGTCGCTGACTGAGGGTGACGATGCCGACACATCCCAGGGGCAGAGGACCCAGCAACCGAAAACACATATGAGGGTTATGACTCGGAGAGCCGCCCCTCGAGAGGAGATGAGAGAGAGAGGTACCCAGCATCTGAGACTTCTGTAAGGGGGCTCGTAAAGCCCCTGATTAGCCGAGACGTCACACTGCCTGGGACCTGAAAATAAGGACAAAGCATAGAGGTTAGTATAGGAGTCAGCATGAGTGACCACGTCCTGAAAGAGAGGCAGAATAGAACAGAGCCTCGAGTGAGGTAAGATAAGCGCAGGAGCTGCGACAGGACAGAGTATGGCCGGGGTCCGCTCTGACTCACATGGTGAGAACCCCCTGAAGGTAAGGGAGGCGGATGCCTAGCCCTGAGGTCGGGAAGTGAGACTCACTTGCCCCCAGAGACGACCGATGCGAAGGCATGTAAGAAGGTGGAGGAGGAGGAAAACGAAACAGTAGACAGAAAAGGTGCAGGTGATCAGGGCTTAAATAGAAGATAGATGCTAATTAACAGGAAATTAGAAAATTAGAAGATTAGAAGCCCCCCAGCTCCACGCCCCCTGAACCACGCAAGCTAACATTTAATCATATATGATTTTTAATTTGAAAATATATTATTACTACATTTTCAATCTGACAATATATTAAAGTGTAAAGGCATCTTTTCTGCACACTGATTAGCTGGGAACTCTTAATCTGTGGTAAATGCCCATAGAGTAAACAAAACAAGAAGTAACACCTATGTAAAATAATAATGTAAATCATTTTCCCAAAAATATATACCTCGTCTAACTCAACCCTCAAGTTTTACTGTTCCTCTCTGCTTCTCTTTATTTCTGTATTTTTTCATTCTACATCTTTGGGCCTATCTAGTCCTATAATATCCATCTATAGCATCACAGTAGTGAAAAGATATTACAGTAAAAGCAAGCAAAGCAAACTATTTTTGTTTTCTTTACTGTCCTCAATTCAGATAAAATGTTTTTTAAACAATTTTAACCCTTTCTATTTGAAAATTTAACATCAAAACTGTATATTTCATTTATGACATTGAGTTATGAATAGTTTGAGAATAGATCCCTTAATCTTAAGTGATGTTCTATTTTGGGCTTTTTTTAAGATGGCGGAAATTGCTAGGCAACAAGACTACAGAGGACAGTTTTAAGAACATAAGAAAGGTTACAAACGAGAAGATGCCATTCAGCCCATCTTGCTTGTTTGGTTGTTAGTAGCTTATTGATCCCAGAATCTCACCAAGCAGCTTCTTGAAGGATCCCATGGTGTCAGCTTCAACAACATTACTGGGAAGTTGGTTCCAGACTCCCACAATTGTCTGTGTAAAAAAAGCACCCCTTTATCTAATCTCCATTTGTGACCCCTGGTCCTTGTTTCTTTTTTTCAGTTTGAAAAAGTCCCCTGGGTCGACATTGTCAATACCTTTTAGAATTTTGAATGTTTGAATCAGATCGCCGTGTAGTCTTCTTTGTTCAAGACTGAATAGATTCAATTATTTTAGCCTGTCTGTATATGACATGCCTTTTAAACCAGGAATAATTCTGGTTGCTCTTCTTTGCACTCTTTCTAGAGCAGCAATATCCTTTTTGTAACGAGGTGACCAGAACTGAACACAGTATTCTAGATGAGGTCAATGCATTGTTTTAGCATTACTTCCCTTGATTTAAATTCAACAGTTTTCACTCTATATCCAAGCATCTTGTTGGCCTTTTTTATAGCTTCCCCACATTGTCTAGATGAAGACATTTCTGATTGAACATAAACTCCTAGGTCTTTTTCATAGATTCCTTCTTCAATTTCAGTATGTCCCATATGGTATTTATAATGTACATTTTTATTGCCTGCGTGCAGTACCTTACACTTTTCTTTATTACATGTCATTTGCCATGTGTCTGCCCAGTTCTGAATGCTGTCTAGATCATTTTGAATGACCTTTTCTGCTGCAACAATGTTTGCCACTGCTTGTATTTTTGTGTTGTCTGCAAATTTAACAAGTTTGCTTACTATACCAGAATCTAAATCATTAATGTAGATTAGGAATAGCAGAGGACCTAATACTGATCCCTGTGGTACAACACTGGTTACCTCGCTCCATTTTGAGGCATCTCCTCTAATCAGTACTTTCTGTTTTCTACATGTTAACCACTCCCTAATCCATTTGCATGCATGTCCTTGAATTCCTACTGCATTCAGTTGTTTGGGGTTTTTTGAAGCTTTGTTGTGGGAGTAATTGGTTGTGAAGCAGTTTAGTTTTTCAGCACTTTAGCTCTCTGACATGTCAGCTGCCTTTGCTGAGAGCTGTAGTGTTTGGTCTGTAGTGTTTCAAATTAGACCTGATAATAAATACAGAACACCACAGAACCCGGTGGGGAGCACGACAGATGAAATTGAAATGGTGGACATGACAAATGACTGCTTCCTAACGCAATTTGTCAAGGCACCGACTAGAGGGGAGGCATGCCTTGATTTAGTCTTTTCAAATAACGAAGACAGAATAACTAAAACAGAGGTCAGAGAGCCATTAGCAAACTCAGACCACAACATGGTCTCATTTGAAGTTTTTTTTTAAAACCCCAAAAGTAATGACTAAAGCTAAGGTTTACAATTATAGAAAAGTAAACTATGAAGGTATGAAACAGAGACTAACAGAAGTAGATTGGAGTAAAATAGAGAAAACATCCACAGAAAAAGGATGGCTGTTTTTTAAAAATGTAGTACTAGAGGCGCAAAACAATTACATCCTAAAAGTAGACTAATCTAAATCTAAAACAAAATGGCCAAAATGGTTTAATAGATCAATTAAAAAAATATTCAGCTAAAAAAGGCACTTTACAGAGCGCTTAAAAGGGACCAAAAACATAGTACACAGAAAGAATACTTGGAACTGCAAACACAAGTCAATAAGGAAGTTAGAAAGGCCAAGAGAGAGATAGAAATCAATAATGCTAAGGGGGCTAAAACCAATTCCAAAATGTTTTTCAAATATTATAACAGCAAGAGAACATTCAAAGAGGAGGTTAAATGTCTAAGAGACACAAATGGCAAAATCACAGATGAAGAAAAAAAAATAGCAAATATATTAAATGATTACTTTTCACAGGTTTTTACAAAGGATGACACATACAACATGCCCCACATGTCGACCTGTTCCTATCCAATTTTAAATAACTTTAGCATAACAGAGGCAGAAGTGTTAAAGGGACTAGGAGCTCTTAAAATAAACAAATCCCCTGGGCCGGATGAGATCCTCCCAATAGTACTCAAAGAAATGAAAGAAGTTATTTACAAACCACTAACCAAGATCATGCAACAGTCTCTTGACACAGGGGTTGACCGACAGACTGGAAAATTGCAAACGTAATACTGATCCACAAAAAAGCAGACAAAACCGAACCAGGTAACTACAGACCAATAAGCCTGATTTCTATTACATGTAAACTTATGGAAACTATAATAAGATCTAAAATGGAAAATTACCTATATGGTAACAATATCCTGGGAGACAGTCAGCATGGTTTTAGGAAAGGGAGATCGTGTCTAACTAACCTGCTTGACTTTTTTGAGGATGCAACATTGACAATGGATAATTGCAAAGCATACAACATGGTAAATTTAGCTTTCCAGAAGGCTTTTGACAAAGTCCCGCATAAAAGATTAATTCTCAAACTGAACGCAGTAGGGATTCAAGGAAATGCATGCACATGGATTAGGGAGTGGTTAACATGTAGAAAACAGAAAGTACGGATTAGAGGAGAAACCTCAAAATGGAGCGAGGTAACCAGTGGTGTACCACAGGGATCAGTATTAGGTCCTCTGCTATTCCTAATCTACATTAATGATTTAGATTCTGGTATAGTAAGCAAATTTGTTAAATTTGCAGACGACACAAAAATAGGAGGAGTGGCAAACACTGTTGCAGCAGCAAAGGTCATTCAAAATGATCTAGACAGCATTCAGAACTGGGCAGACACATGGCAAGTGACATTTAATAGAGAAAAGTGTAAGCTATTGCATGCAGGCAATAAAAATGTGCATTATAAATACCATATGGGACATACTGAAATTGAAGACGGGAACTATGAAAAAGACCTAGGAGTTTATGTTGACTCAGAAATGTCTTCATCTAGACAATGTGGGGAAGCTATAAAAAAGGCCAACAAGATGCTCGGATATATTGTGAGAAGTGTTGAATTTAAATCAAGGGAAGTAATGCTAAAACTTTACAATGCATTAGTAAGACCTCACCTTGAATATTGTGTTCAGTTCTGGTCACCTCGTTACAAAAAGGATATTGCTGCTCTAGAAAGAGTGCAAAGAAGAGCAACCAGAATTATCCCGGGTTTAAAAGGCATGTTATATACAGACAGGCTAAAAGAATTGAATCTATTCAGTCTTGAACAAAGAAGACTACGCGGCGATCTGATTCAAACATTCAAAATCCTGAAAGGTGTAGACAATGTCGACCCAGGGGACTTTTTTGACCTGAAAAAAGAAACAAGGACCAGGGGTCACAAATGGAGATTAGATAAAGGGGCATTCAGAACAGAAAATAGGAGGCACTTTTTTACATAGAGAATTGTGAGGGTCTGGAACCAACTCCACAGCAATGTTGTTGAAGCTGACACCCTGGGATCCTTCAAGAAGCTGCTTGATGAGATTCTGGGATCAATATGCTACTAACAACCAAATGAGCAAGATGGGCTGAATGGCCTCCTCTCGTTTGTAAATTTTCTTATGTTCTTATGACTCTTCTCTGATTCATTGCTTTTCCTGCTGTCTTTATAAACTGTTCCCACAACAAAATCTGTTATTTGTTGTTTGGCAAGATTTCATTCATTAAAATAAATTAAAACAATCAATCTCCCACATGTAAACTATTAAAAGAGATTGTAAAAACAAAATATAGATAATAATGTTTGTCTTTAAAAAAAAACACAAGCAGTCGATGCAGTCAGACGCATACTGTATACCAGTGCAAATCTTCTGCTCTGTAGTCTCTGTTTCCCAACTGATTAAGCATAGCAACTTCCATGGGTGCTCTTATCATTCAGTTTAGATCTATATGAGGCCTTGTCAATGGAACTCATTTTAATCGTATTTACTGTTTTGAGGGGCTAGAAGCTCAACAGCTATGGACAAAAGTTTTGCATCGCCTAGAATGAACATAATTTTTTTAACATCATGTAATCAAAGAAATTACAAAATGATATTGCAAAAGTCTACCGGAAGCCATAATAGTAAAACATGTTTCAATTTTTTGTCAGTTTTTTGTTACGTATATGGAAAACTAAGAAGCGGTATGTAATTCAATATGTTAATGTAACATTATTCAGAAAGTTTCATTCAACTTTATGAAGCAAAATTAGTTGATTCTATGAGGTGATGCAAAACTTTTGGCCATTGCTGCATTTGCTTGATTTATTCGTCTAACTGTGTGATATGTATCCTTTTTTATTTGTGAAGATGCCACTGATCCATTGTTAAATGTGTTCTTTTTGACTTAGTGTATTTACTTATCTATAACAAAAACATTGTCAATGTGAAAAAACAAGTTAGAAAAACCCAACACCCATTTAAAGTGGTGATATCAAACACAAAAGCCCAAGTTAGGAAAAGCAACTGGGGCAAGCATCAAGCATCAAGCAAATAGGCACAATTGGAAAGGTGCTGGGGCCCAAGATTCACACAATTGTTGCTTCTAACTTGGCTTCTTTTTTTGATCGCTCCACTTTACATTGAAATGTTCTTTGTACAACTTCAAGTGGATTGTGACCATTCCCTTATCAGATGGGTTGTAACCAGAATAAAGATGCTGAGACATGTGCCAAGGAAAGTGCTCAACACAGACTGAAGTGTTGTTGGTCATCCTTACAAGCACTACTACAGAGAGAGACAGACAGTGAATGGGAGAGGTGCCATCACAAGTGCAGACAAGTATGCTTTGGGAAGAACAACATGCAGGTAAGGCACAGGTAGATCAGGGCGTACATGTATAAAATCGAACACAGTAAATAGTGAGAAACATTTGAACTTACTGTGTGCTGCTGCTCGACAGAAAATTGGTAGAATCCAGAAAATCCCTGAATCTTCCCAGAATCTTCACAGTTTCAATATAATTCATAAATTGTACTTCACTTCAATCCAACGAAGCTCCCAGCTTAGTGAAGAAGGAATGATAATAAGTTCCACTTTTTTGCAAACTTTCCCACAACATAGCCAAGTGTGAGAAACAACTTTTGTTTTCATAGCAAATCCAATAAAACAATCCAGGCATTGCAGGTCACGGTGTTATCAAGAATATTTTTCTCTGGACCAAATGAGAGTATACTGATTCCTTTGGGGCCATGACTAATTAAAACAAATATATTACCACTAAGATACTGTATAGGCCTATTCTCAAAACAGCACGGCTAAATATTTAAAAGTTAATATTCAAAATAAGTAGGCAACTATTACTATTACTTATTAATTTATTTTTGATTAAAAGAGCCACCTTCACAATATTAGGAATCTGTCATCTACCTAAGATTGCCAGCCTCATATAGCAAATGTGTCCGTTTCATTTATTTATTATTAGGGTGGTCCGTCAGCTCTGTCGACTCACTCATTTGTGGGTTTCTTTACGCTCCCAATGAGTTATTCGGATACAAATAAGCCCTGTATAAAGCTAATTTGATATGTACACATTTTTTCAGTACCAAACAATAATAATGAGAAAGCATCTTCAAATTTAATTAGATAACTTCTCTGAGCACTTTGTCAGCTTTTTTCTTTGCTGGTCATAGTTGGGGATTTTATTTTTTTTTTACTTGGGTCAAGGTATATGATTATAATAAGGACAATGGTATTCCTTTCTGAATGTACATTACATCTTTTCATCTGCAATCGGCAACACGATGGGGTGAAAAAACAGCTAGCTTATTTACTTATTATTATATATCTTTTTTAATACCATGTAAGCGGAGCGTTCCTATTTTGTCTGGAGCGGGGGAGCTGAGCAGGAATCACAAGGAGTGGAGTGGAATGAAATTATGAGCGGTGAGCGGAATCGATTCACTCCATTCACATTCTGTGAACACAACACAGATGCTTGCCATTAAAAAATATTGTCTTTAACAAAGGATTTGCACATCACAGGAGAGTAGAAGTGAGTAAACTGTATCCCTTATATGAGAAGTGTGTAAACACTGTTTACCTGTGTATACCCTCGACTACACCACTGAGTAAAACTCCAAAGAAAAGTTTAAAGTACCTGGTATTACCAGGCAGTCTTCCATCCAAGTGCCAACCAGGCCTGAAAATAATTATTTTATTTCTTAGCAGACACCCTTATTCAGGCCAACATACAATTGTGACATTAATTTTTACATACAATTACCTATTTATTTATTTTTTTTTTTTACTGGACAAATCTAGGTAAAGCAGCAATGTGCCCCACCTGGGATTGAACTCACAGCCCTCCAGTCAGGAACACAGTGCTCTAACCGCTACTCCCACTGCCTTTTTTTTTTGTACATGAAACTTGTACTTTTTATATAGGTGTGCAAATGTCAATTGCTCTGGAGAAAAGCATCAGCCAAATCAATTAATATGACATATTTTTCTGGCTTGCTATTTATTAATTTATTTATACATTTATAATATAAATATGTATTAATTTCTACATTTATTTATTTAAAAATATTTTTTTCTAAATATATTTATTCCTCTATGCATTTATTTAAATCATTTATTTATTTCTACCTAATGAATTGTTCCTTTATTTATTATTAATTAAACGAGGAACTACAATTTATCAGAGATCAGAGATTTAGACAAGGAAGCTACATGCCACTCTTGTGTACAATTCCATTCTATCTACCAAACAAACAGGAAACTGGATATTTTCAAACAGGAAATAGAACATTTCTAGAATTAAGCAGAACCTTCAGGTTTTCAATAAAAGCTGGTCAGGCTTGGATGTAAGCTTAAAAAATGAATATGTTTCAACAACAGCGCAGTAGTGCAGCGGGCTAAGGCTGTGTGCTCTTCAAGGAACTCATGTTGCAAGTTCAAACAACAGTAATTCTTTATTTATTTATTTTGTGCGATATGTGCTGTTTTAAAACATAAATAAATTGTTTTATATAAATGGTGTAGATATCAAACTGCTTGCATTCCCTGGTTTATTTCGACGTTGACCAACATGTGAAATCACATGATTGGTAGATGTCCATTTATTTAGCTTTTCTGTTTGAAAAGTCGCTACACAGTATTAAAAAGTAAGAAATGGAAGGGGAAGAAGGAGAATAACAATTTTACCTTAGTTTAATGACTTATATCTCATTGTGTATAAGAGGTATTTACGGGTTTTTTCACATTTGATGTAAGAAAGTTTCAGACTTTTGGTACTGGTACAGATGGTAATTCTAAGTGATTTAGTTTTGCCGCTGCAACATGGTGAAAACAGCAAAACTCTTGGAGCTGTATAGAGAGTCTCGGCAGTTTCCGACAAGTTTTTCTAACTTGTACGGGGAACTACCGTTCCTCTCAATTTCCATGGCATATTTCGTGATTTGAATAAACAACAATGTATTGTAGTCATACAGTATCTAGAAATACTGTACAGAGCAATACAGTTTTTGATATGTGTGCATAGCCATACATTATGTATTTATGGATAAATAAAACCTTATTAAATCTAACTTACCAGCCACTTTCAATAAAACTGAAGGACAGAGGCACCTAGAGAAACTGCTGGTTTTAAAGAGCCAAATACCTTCAGTCCCTTTGGTGGCAGGTTACTTCAGGCTGCACTGTATGTCTTTACCATCTTTAGAGTTCCACAAAGATGAGGCTTAAATCCTAAAAAATGGCCTTCCAGAGTAACACATTTACATAAATGGGAGACAAGGAACTATGCATGAGGTAACCTCAGCTAATGCATAGGGATGTAGGAAGTTCAGAGAGAGGTAGCTCTGACTCTGATTCCAAAGGGTTTTGGAGGTCATTAGGAGAGTAGCAGGTGATGCTGAGCCAGAATTATGGTTATGTGCATCACTTATTTCTTTGAGGCTAATCCGCATGCTGCAGATGTGCGCTGGCCAATGAAATTGATCCAGAGAGTACATGGAACAGGAAGAGCCAAATCTGTTCTTACATTCAGCCCTTTTTTTCTGTGAAAGTAGATACAATTGCAAGCACAACAACAACGTATGTTTTAGATACGTGGCCGATACAGTGTTATAAATGGCACTTGATATGAAGTGCATTGTAATTTGGTATCAGCACAACAGAAATACAGACCCTGATCTATTATCAGAAGACTGAATCCCAGGTGTGCCTACTAAGCTAGAATCCAAAGTCAACAACATCCTCCTCCTCAGAATAAAACAAAACTGTGGATCCTGAGTTAAATGACATGAAGAGGAAAGAGTATAGTTAGGTATTTGCAGCCTGTGATTTAAGATATTCAATCACTGAAATGTTTCACATTTTCTGTTAATTAACTTGACACACGTGTTTATTGGAAATGCCACTAGTAGAAACAAAAACTGTATCAATCAAGCCTGTAAAATTTACTGAAGACACAAAGCTTGTTTATCAATGTAACTTGTTAATAAATGTTAAGTATTATTCACCTGTCACAAAAATGTACAGTAGGATTCAAATACCAAATGGCCTACCAAGAGAAAGCCCTTGGTGTTGGAAGCAACCAGTCAGTGAGAGAAAGCAATTAAAACATGTACTACAAGGTGGTTATGATGAGGTTTATTAAGTTCTGGTGAGGCTGCACTTTCCATTCGTAAATGTAGTTTTTCTAATCATACATAATGAAAAGACTATGTTAAGTACTGATACCTATTCAGTCTATCTTTTTTTTTTAAAAACTGGTTTTAACTTCTATGGAGTTATCACAGCCTCTCTTTGTATGAACCTCTTCAATTCCATCCAGTAATGCATTTATTGTATTTCACTTAGGGGAATAATAATGACATTAATACAGGTTGATATTTACTGTGTGTGTGTGTATATATATATATATATATATATATATATATATATATATATATATATATATATAGTGAATCAACTCACCCACTCGGGTTCGTTGCCCCTTTAAAAATTGACCCAGCACACAAGAAATGGATTTTTATGCGCGGTTGTGCTATTTTTAATTACACACAAAATGAACAACAAAAACACCAAATAAACACCTAGCTCTTTCAGAGCACTAACTCAAACTTTCAGGAACACCCTGACTACAAGTAGGACGGCTAAGCCGTTTCCCCACCAAACAATAAACAAAAACCACACAGGTTTAATACAGCACTTTTTACCTCACGACTGCCAGGAAGCAGAGCACTCCTTTCTGCCTCCTTCTCCTCAGCAGCCTCTAACAGACTGGCTGCTTTCTTTAAATACCCTGCACCTGGCTCTAATTTAATAATAAGCACCAGGTGCAGGGAATGATTCATAATAAAACAATTAATAAAACTGATTAACAAAACACAAAACAATTAAACAATAAACCAACGTGCATTTTCACATGTTTTTTTTTTTCCTCTTCAGGGAGGCTTTAACCCCCTCCGTGCTATCTCACAATATATATAGTAGCACAGTGTCCAAATAAAGTGCTTGGAGGCCAAAGTTGATCTTCCAAAACAAACCGTGTGCTTTATTATTTACAGCAAAAAACAAAACCAAATAACACTCTGAAGGGTATCAAAAGAAAAACCTAACTCCACTCGCAGTCCTAACTAAAGACAGTTTTCCGTTTATCCAACAAAACAAAAATAAACAGAAAGCACACACTGATCGATACTGCTTGCAGTTTCCAAGTGTCAAATGTTGTTCTGACTTACACAGGTTATCTGCTGGCTTGTACTCAAACCGTGTTACTTTTCTAAACAAATAATTCTCTTTTTCCACAATCATTAAGTGTTCTCCTTTCACCCAATTTCCACACAGGTCTCCAAACCATCTACTTGCCAACAGCGAGCACAAAGAACCCCTTTAAATATGTTCCTTGATTAACTTCAGCTGCTGCTACAATGAGCTAATTAACCCAGTGAGAGACAAGTTCAAGTGCCTCCCGACCCCTAGTGGACATTTCTAAGATTACCATTTCTTTGACTGAATTATTTTTAACAGTTTTCTAGGAGCATTGCCCCCTTCATTCTTAAACTGACATACATAACAGTGCCATGGGAGGATGCTGTAGATGAGGCGTATGAGAGGAAGAAACTGCGGTATGCTCAACTAGCCACTGAAGCGGAACAGCGAGGATGAAGAGTCTGGGTTTACCCAGTGGAAGTGGGTTGTCGAGGATTTGTGGCACACTCTACAACCCGGTTTCTCAGAGATGTCGGATTCAATGGCCAAGAGTTGCGTCACACAGTGAAGAACTTATCTGAAGCAGCAGAGAGGAGCAGCAACTGGCTGTGGTTGAGACGGAAAGATTCTGGCTGGGGATCTCAAGCACAATAGAAAGAAAGAAACACTGATGTACAGGTAAGTAAGCTGGGCTGAGTTAAGTGGGGGACGGAGGAGGGTGATGCTGGGACGCCAGAATCACCGTCGAGCTCTCTTGAGGTGTCGTGGGCTAGTCGACGAAACACCGAGGATGGAAGGAGATGGACGGTTGTCCAAATAATTACAAACAGTATTATTAACGACAAACAAAAACAAACAAAACACTCACATTTCACAGCACAGGTTCTCCTTCGGCTCCTTTAATATAACCATTCACAAAAGAACAGATCACATCACTATGTCCCCTGCGGATGCCACGTTTCCTGTCCGGGTCATTGGTATCGTGTACCGTAGCTCTGCCCCCTTTCTAGATGGCCAACTTCCACCTAACCCTGGGAATAAACTGTCGTGCCGTTTAGTGCAGGGTATTCTGTTCCCTTTATGCAGCTGCCTCGCAGGTCGGGAGGGAGATCTAACACCAAGAATCATTCAATCACTGTCACACAGACCAGTTAGTTTGTTTTGTGGTATTAATTTCATTTCGAGTTTTTTTTGTACCGGAGAAGAGAGAGTGAAGAAAGGCAAGAGTCGGATGGTTAAGACATCACATGTAGTTATGTAAATACTGTCAAAATATTAAATTATCCACATTTAAAAATGAATGAAGTCAGTTTCACAAAACGATGGCTGATACAAACTAAAAGGAAGAAAATAAAACATAATATCTGACAACTGGATCCGACCGAAGTTGAAAATGACTGGCATGTACTACAAATACAATACCAAACCAGTCTGTTGTTTAAAATAACAAACTGATTTGTAGTGGAAATTACAGTCAGCATTCACATATCCGACCCTATAAAATGATGACTTCAGTGACGGTTAAACAAGTGTGATGCATATCTGATTATTTCATCTGATTTGACGAGTATATAGGTGATCACGTTGTAACCTGCCCCCTACCACCCAAACAACCCCCTGCCCTACACACACACACACACACACACACACACACACACACACACACACACACACACACACTTTGTACATAAAGAAAACATAGGACTTGGGTTTGAGGAACTGTACAGGGAGATGTTGATTCTTTCACTGAAATTTGTTAGCGCACAATTTGGGGGAATAACACAGCAGTAAAAGACAAAAACTTGTCAGTTTTTCAGGGACCACAAAAAAGATACAATGTCAAAAATACATAGCTGACAGGACTTTGTTTTAAAACATTGTATTGTAGCAGTATGTAAAATTCCCAGTTAACGACCCAACAGCAAAATGAAAGCAAAATGTTACCCATGCACAGAACTGCTTAAAACGTAAAATGCAATTTAGCAAAAGATTTGAATAAAATACCAGTTTCCAGAATTAAATTGCAGAATATAGTGCTCACAGTTCACTTGCAAATGAAAATTCACAAAAGCAACTCAAGATTTTTTTTTTTTTTTTTTTTTTTAAATGCATCACAGTATCTAAAACTGTTGAATGATTAAATGACTGTTAAATGACTTTTACATTACCGTGCCTTGTCTCGTTCGCTTTATTTTTGGAGGAAGCGCTGTGTGACTGCAGTGCACAATAAAGACAGACTGATTTGCCATGCCAGAAAAAAAAATAATAATAAAACACGGGCTGTGACGGATAAACAAGTACATTGTAACATTGAAGAGATGGGCTTTGTATCAGAAAAATGGGGATGGAGTCGGAAATCGTGTGTGACAGGTAAGTGCATTCATTTCTTACATATATACTGTATATTGGGGACTGATTTTATTCTTAATACAGGGATGGTAAAACGCAACTGATGTGTATCTGGGTAACGGATATCTGAGTCCTGACTGTAATATAAACTGGAAGATATGAAAAGACACCTTGATCTTCCATGACATTAGGTATTTTGACAGGTGTTTTCTTTGATTTTGGTGTCGCAGTGATACGTGGTTAGCAAAGATGCAGTGATTTGCCTTTGTTCCTAAGTAGTTCCTAATCGTGACATTGTGCTGGATATTGTAATGTCTTGGAACACTGATGGACCAATCAGAATGCAGTATTCTAACAATTCATTTTATAATAAAGATTCCATTACATTGTTGAAGAGCAGGGATGATACTTGATTCTAAAAGGACATCAGATGTTGTATTTCAGTGGATCATTCCTATGTACTTTTCTTCAGAAAAAAAGGATTATTGCTTTTTTTCAGATGTGTTTTCAGATGTGTACTGAAGAAGCTCTACAAAATATACACTGTATATATAATGTGGCACAGATTATCTTTTATATGATTTGTATGATTTGGCCTCGATTAAGAATAAATATGCCATTACCATGAAATAAAAGGTTTTTCAAAACTGAGGCCTGTTGTTTAACACTGAGACACATTGGTTTGACTGTAAGACGGTGATATATTTGGCATGGCTGCTGTAACCATTGGTTTCTCCATACCCTGAGGGTCAAATTAAACTTAAGCTCATCACAGGAGCAAAGTGCCTACAAAAATAATTTGAAACCCTGGCAATTACTGTAAATCTAATTAAAAGGGACAAGCATGTCAGGACTTAAAAAAAAAAAAGCTATGAAACCTTCCTTCAGCATTAAGGAGGGCTGATAGGATATGCAGGCTTTTAGGTCACCAGTGTTGTTATATGTTTTTCACAATTCTACGAGGATAGAAAAATGGCATTAAATGTGTAGCTAAACCAGGATAGCTGGCTGTATGTTTGTTTTTTTTTCTTGTCACTTTAACTGGACAGTCAGCTCGTCCAAGTATCCCTACCTGCCATAGCATAGCATTTTATTATAGCACAGTGGCTGTGTATTTGCATCTATAGCGACCCGGCCTGTGTGCCAGGCAGCACTGGGACCTCTGCGACCAGTTTCCCCCGCCTGAAGTACTGTACTACTTCCTATTGTCGATTTATATTGACAAAAGAATATTAGAATTGAGTGAGAAACTGTGTACTAAACTTGTTCAAAGCACGAGTCACAGTGTCAGCACCAGTCCCAACAGTATCAGCACCAGTCTTACCAGTCAGCAGCAGTTACCAGTCCCAACAGTGTAAGGCAACTTAAGTAGCAGTGAACCAAATGCAAGTCAATAAAGGTATGAACCCATCTACTTATTAATATTGATTGTTATATTCATGTCCTTTTAAAATCACATATTTCTGACAGTGTGAATATGGTCATTTTAGGTTGCTGTGGTTTTGCTGGGAGACAATTAGTTAATTAATTCCAGACTTAATTAATTCCAGACTTTGTTTTCACTGCCTTTTGTTAATAAAAGATGATGTTGCTGATAACAGGTCCCTCTTTAGTCTTTACATGTTTATTTGTACATTTTGTGTTTGCTCGTACATACTGCATGTGTGCTCATACAAACGTTTACAAGACAGTAGGCTTAAGTCTATGTTGGTTTGATGTCGTGCCAAGTGGAGTGGGCTACAGTGAGGGGGCCCAAATCAAATCCTGCTAGAAACTGCCCTGCTTTTAGGGCCGGCGCAGCTGTTCTGCAGCTTCATAAATCTAATTTTAATATCACAGACTTCATTTTCAAATGAGCCCCACCTACAATTTGCCCGTGCATATAATTAAGGCGTGTCACGCCTTAAAATGCATGGCTAATGAGCGGTGGAGCGCATTGCACGGCGGAGCGCATTTTGGCTGTGCTAACACGGCCTTAACTTGCCAAAAGTGTCATGATACATACAGGGCAATTTTAAGGCCTTCATAAACTTGGTGCTATGGCCTTAATGCTGTCACAAATGCTTGATATATGTCCCCCATAGTTTTGAGACTGATACCTTAGACAGCAGACACAGTCATTTGTTTCTGCAAAGTGTAACACAGTGTCTGTATTTGTTGTGCAGAAATCCAAATAAAGTGCTTGGAGGCCGAAGTTGATCTTCCAACACAAACCGTGTGCTTTATTATTTACAGTAAAAAAACAAAACAAAACACCCAGAGGGTATCAAACGAAAAACCTAACTACACAGGTTATCTGCCGGCTTGTACTCCTACAGGGTTACTTTTCCAAACAAATAATTCTCCTTTCACCCAGTCGACACACAGGTCTCCAAATATCTCCTACTCACCAACAGCAGCAAACAAAGAACCTCTTTAAATATATTCGTTGATTACCAGATTGGGGACAGCTTAACTTCAGCTGTTCCTACAATGAGCTAATTAACCCAGTGAGAGACAAGTTCTAGTGCTCCCGATGCCTAGTGGACATTTCTAAGATTACCATTTCTTTGACTGAATTATTTTAACAGTCTTCTGGCAACATTGACTTCTTCATTCGTAAAACTGACATTCGTGTTTTCTAACACATTTCCATGCAACGTATTACAAAAGGTATAAAGTCAACTGAATAGAAAAGTCAGCTTATATATTATCAGATACGTTCCATTAACCCTTAAACTTATCTTTCTTTTTTTTTTTACTCAAATACCTTTTTTCTTCCAAACCACGGTGTGGCAGGGCAGAAAGGCCTGTGTGTAAATAGCGGGCAGGGCAAAGCCCTCCTGATGAGTGTGGTGTATTGGATGATTTAAATGTGTTATTGTGGGGTGTATTTAATGGGATTATTTTGTGTCAATTGTAAATTGTGTAATATGATTTTAAAAATAAATATATTTGTTGGGGTATTGGTATGATTTGAATGTATTTTGTGTTCATTTGAAAACCAAATGTTTTTGTTCCTTATTGATGTCCCATCCCACTAAACTCTTGTGGAAGGGGACCATCTCCGGATTGATTAATTTATTGCTAATCCGGAGATGGTCACATGTATAAAAACCTGCAGCTTTTGCTGGTCGTTTGGGTGTTTGAGAGGAGGAACGAGAGTAAAAGAGAGCGAAAGTAAAAAGAAAACGAGATTCTAGGATCAGTGAAGGCGATTGCCCGGCCTGACCTTGGTATTGTTTTGTTTTTGTGTTTGTGATTTGTTTTGTTTAACCGGTTTATTTCACTCTGTGAGCAATGGTTTTGTCTACACTTTTTTATTATTATGTTTTAAATAGAAAACGCGCACCAGCACTTTCAACCTGCAAGTACCACATCCGTTATTAAACTCTACAGCAGGATACCGCGGCAAGTGTATTATGACGTGTTCCTAAAGCATAGGAACATGTTAGAAAAGCACATATACTATTTATAAGACGTTTAAATAAAAAGAATAACAAAATAAATGCTAAATATAAGCATACAAAAATGGTAAACTATAATTAGGTTCAATAAGTACCTTCTGGGTGGTTTTTATGAATGCAGCCATTTGAAATACACTCCTTCTCATGTTTTTCTATTTGAAATGGAGTGCACTGGACATTGTTTCCTCCTGCCTTGTCCATTTTGTTTCCTTGAGTCTCCCATAATGAATTTTATGTGGTTCCATACAGTCATCCTGTTGTCATGAATCAAAAACTGTCTCTACGTGACCCGACTTTCTTAACTGTGGGAACTCTGACATGTTTGGTTTAGGTAGGTCCCAGGCATTCACTTCATACATCATCAACTTCTAGACAAACAGCCATTCCTTCAACCAAACAAGCATTTGTCACCTAGTCAAGGAAAGAAGGTACAGCAAACAATATATATCTTGCTACAGTTTCAAAGTAAGAGCAAGACTACCTGGCACACAAAAAGAACTTTCTTTAACCTTGTTTGTGCTTCGTTCAAAACTGTACATGTGAAAACTTACATAGAGCATGGCAGGGCATGACAGGTAAGATTTATGGCATTGATTAATTAGTCCTTGAACATGATAAAGCAGTTGTGACTAAGGATCGGACCCCAGTTTCCTGGTTCTGAAATCAAAAAAAGTAGTTGGCTATTGTATATGCAAATAACATCATGATTAGTGCACATAAAATGCTTAAAAAGGACACCCTATAATTATTGGTGGAGGTAGAATACTAAGGGAAAGTAATGCTATGCTGGAGGGTTCCGATGCCCTTTACAATAATTCTTTATTTAATATGTTGCATTAGTTTGTACTTTTAGGAATTAATTTAAATTGGATTTCTGGACTCCTCGCTGTCTTCTAGTTGAAGGCCAATGTTGATACCGCTAAAGAAAGGGAATTAGTAGGAGCCAAGTTATTTAACCACACTTCTTTTATTCATTAAAAGTAAATGGTTGCCATTTGCACTCTGGTTCACAATAGAAATGAGATGTGAAGCAAACAATACAAAAAGGCTGTGGATATTGTTTTGTATTATCTGAAATAATATTGAAATAACAAGGTAACTATCATTGTTTCCGGCTCTTGTTAACTACTCGTAGAATAAGTATTACATACAAATGGCCTGTGCTATATAGTTACTATGTAATTGCATCAGGTAACACAATGTTGTTCAACAGGCAATTTCCAGTGTTATTACAGTGTAACTGTGTGGCTATTCATGCCCTGTAATATAACGTGCTACCAATTTTATCAGTGTACAAAAGGGAAATGTTAGGGGTTCCATGGCACATTTCAGCATCTGCATCCCAGATTGCAGCTGAAACTGCCGCTAGGGGGGCTGTGGGTATCCACGGACAGATGGAGAGGCACACAGGCAGCGCAGGCTCCCAAGACTTATTTACAAGGATACTGCAATGGTAGCTCCTAGGGTGGGGCAGACTTGTGGAACCATGTGACTTTACTAACAAAGGTATGACACACAGGCAGGATTACACAAACTAAAATGTAACAGAAAGAAATACAAAAATGCAAAACAAACCACCAAGTGCTGCTCCCACTAAAAATGGATGTCCTGCTGCAGGAACCTTCTGCTCTGACACACCCTCTGTATACTTCAGCAATATTTTAAAATCCCCTAAACTGTTCTCTATTCTTGAGAGTAATTACAACAACCCTGGTTGCACACACGGTGGTCGCGTACTTCATGCACTCACCCAGGCAAAGGATTTCCGTTTCTCGGACTGTCAACCCTGGCTCATCAGTCCCAAGGGTGTGTCAGGGGCTCCCTTTTATAGCGAGATGCTACGCAGAGACACACACGCCCCCCCCAGCCAGTGATGGTTGTCCCTGTTACAGTGTCCAATAGAAAAAGACAATTTGCTGCAGAGAATTGAGATCAGAACAATACACAAAGCATTCTATTTATTCAAGAATATGTGAAGGAAAATCTGTTGCAGGGTTAGGGTTTCACTTATGATAGACAAGAGAGCAGACAAAAAGCAGGTTCAAACCTTACTGATGAGGAAGAATGCCAATAATGACAACATTACAGTTCATTACAGGACAACAGACTTGACTGATGGATTCAAGAAATTAAGAATAATCATTAAAGAATGGTTTCTTAGCATTCCAAAACTATTTAAACAACTTACAGACTCGTAACATTGAATGCATAGCTTTACATGGTGGGCTTACAAACTAATGACAATGTTATGGAAAGCGTTTCGAATTTTTGTCACCTCTACTTCTCTGCAACTTTAACTATGATGTCTGTTTGTTTTGTTGTAAACTAGATGTGGCTGTCAAAAGGCAACAGTGCATATCAGAGGCCAATTTAGAGGTATGAAGAAAAACAATGCAGAAACATCTCATACCTGTGTTTTAATAGCACAACTTCAGGAAGGGTCCCCTTTCTATTTTGCTTGATGCCAAGTGCAGAACAGTGCTAAAACGTGAAAAGACTCTGCACTGAGCAAGAGAGCGCGATTAGTTTGGCAGATAGAATCCTTGTAAGGTCCGGCTTCAGAGACATCATCACATAAGACAGTGAAGAGCACAAGACAGACTGATAAAACACGCTGGGTGGAAGAGGAAGTCGTGGATTATGAGAAATCAATGCCAAATGTGTGGTTGCCTTACAGATGTTGACCACTACAACAAAACAACTCATTGCCTTTCCCAGATTCCAGACTTATTATTATGTATTATGGATCATTGTGTGTATTTATCCCAGAGGCTGTTTTTATGTAGATCTTTAGTGCCATCTACTGTTTATTTCAGTGCAAAATTAATAACCTATTCTACATAGAGACACCCATATGCTGTTCTTCAGACATCAAAGTACAGTGGCATCAAAGTACGGTGCTATGCAATTTTAACCTCTTATGTTTTCTTTTAAGCTTTCATGATTTAGTGGTGTTGCATTTATATATTTAAAATCTCTACAAAAATTATTGGCATAAAGTAAAGCAAGATTTTTTGACCTGCTACAAACCAATTGCTTCTCTTCCTCTTTCAAAATGGAAGTTTTGTGTATATGTAGTAGCATGATGTGCCTACCATAGTTTATTTGTGTAACGTGTATTAGAATGAATCTGAATACATTTTGGCTCGACTGCAGCTTTGCATTTAACCATTTTAAAAATGCACAAAGAAAAAATCAAAGTAAAACAATGTAAACATAAAATTGTCAAAAAACATAGCTAGGAGTACTGTATTTTACTAGGAACATTTGTCTCAGTGAGTGTTGTTCCTGTGGGATTGCCACATGACCTGCCTCAGAAGTCTCTGACACTTCCTCTTCCATTTCTATGTTGGTTCTGCATATGTTAAAACTTCAGTTGCCAGAATAACAGAGCAGATTAAAAAGTGAGATAATTTACAGGGGTAACCACATTTTTTGTTCTGAATTAGCTTTGGTAGTAGCTATTAAAGTAATATTGAGAATATTGAGATATTTGGAAAAACACTGATACAGACCCCTGATGTAGAAATCCGTACAACTCTCAATTTTCAACTCTCCACACGTGGTATGATACCATGGTACAGCCAGGACCAGATATCAAATAGCCGTACTGTAAGTAGTGAATCAAAATCACCACTTAAGTGGATAACCGTGGAAACTGTGCTGCTCACCATGACCATTAATCCCAGCATGCACCAGCACATCATTCACATTTCCTGCCGTGTCGTGTCCTTTAAAGACTGGTCAACCACAGCAGCGCCTGATCCCAGTCACCTTTCTTTCTGTATTGTTGGAAATTGGAGCCTGCCTGAATCCATTTCTTACCTGACCTCCATACACGTGACCTGTGTTTTTCATTTTGTCTTGAGCTCTGCGTGTGCACACCACGTTTTCTCTAAGGGAGCAGAAAGCAATACCAATCCATCAAATGCTGTGTGCACTGCCATGGAAGAAGACCTTAATTACAGGAAAACCTTTTCTTTTCAGACAGACAGGTATGTTTTTTGTTTTTTGGTTTTTATTAAAAAATATATGTATGAATGTTGAATTGATCACCTAGTAAACAAAAAGGGACGTATAAATAAATTTAAATAGGAAAAAAACAACGTTTTTAAAAGCTTATTTAAAGCATTTTGTAATACTTTTTTTCCAAAATGTGTTCTTTTTACATATCTATATCTTTTAAATACATCCTGAACATTAGCCATCTGTTAATCAACAAACATGTAAGGTAAACATGCAAGTAGAACAGAATAATTATCTGCAGCCTTGCAAGTGCAGCGCAGTATAGACCCTGATCTTGGACTTCCAGGTCTCGGTCACAGAAAGCCAATGTGGAACGGGTGAAACAATACGGATCAACACTATGAACTTGTTATGTGCAAACAGGACATCCCTTCCGTCTATCCTAAGGCACAGTGCACATGCTAATAGATTTTGATACAACAAAGGATAGATGAATGGACAGTCAGGCAGTCTGGAAAATTGTTATTGATCATACTTCTGCTTTATGATTCAGAGGCTTTTTCATTATATTCAAGGAAAGTTCATCACACTCTGAAATGTGTTTATATGAACGATTCCTGCATATAAGTCAGCATAAGAAAAGAAAAAACTGCACTTTAAGACAAATGTAAAACAACCTCTTCAAAACTGGAAACAACTGGGATTCTTCCCAAAATCTTGTACAAGAAAACAGCTGGGTAACAGAGGGGTAGCTAAAGGTCTGATTCCTCACAAAGGCACCTTGGAATGGAACATACAGAATTCCTTGAAAAACTATTTTTCTTTAGCTTGTTTTGCACACATAGTGTTGCTGTGGCAATCGTTTTATCAAACACCTTCTCCCTTACTGAGAAATCCTGTAAACAATACCAAACACTAAAACAGAAGTATGTGCTGATATAAAGATACATATAGTTGGCATGGAAATGCTAGTATGGCAGTATTGGAAACTAAAGTCCTTAGTTTTGAAAAGCAAAAGATCACACTTCTCCTGACTACTTCAATAAAAGGAACATGACTGAGTAGATAACAGTCTATGCCCACTCAAATTCATTTTTCAGGTTTTTAGGGAATTTGAACTATATAACTGTCATTTAGCGACACGCTGTGTCATGGCATTAGATTTTAACCTGTTTTGTTGTTTGGTACTTTGCTCTTGTTGCAAAATATTGCAACAATTAGCATGTTTTAAGTATAACTCCCAATCAAAACCAAGAGAGATTCAATATACTGTTCAGGGGAAGGTTCAGTAACAGTACAAAGTAATTCATTTAGCCTTTGTTTTACAATGTGTTCTTATCTAACAAGCAAGTATATTAGTTTGAACCGATGTCTGGTTAGGAAAAGAAGTGTTTACATACTGTATTTTTCTATTAAACAGAAACTGCCTTGTGGCAAAGTGGTGAGTGAATATAAAACAGACTGACAATGATTTCCAGGTGCAAGGGTGTTTATTGATTTAATTAACAATGTCCAGAGCCTTAGGGAAAACACCTGTAAATAATAATGTTGGAGTGATACAGCGGCGTGTATCACTCGGTATTTGTAATTCCCCGTGTTTGACCTGTAACCAAAAAGTCCAGTTTTACACACACTAAACACAAAACACAAACACAGTTCTTAGTGATAGTGAATACGCGCAAGTGGTGTAATACAGTTCTCCGTGAAATGCAGAGGTGAAAGTGATGTCCGGGTTTATGCTGGCTTTCGCTACAGCTCCGGATCGTGCAACTGGTAGTCTATTAAAAACAGTCGACAGTTAACAAAACACTAACAAACACAAGACAAAACTCATGGTTCACGATACAGCACACAGACTCCTTGTAGGTTTTCAACACTAACCATTTACCAAGGAACAGATCACGTCAGCTATGACTTATATCCTCGCTCATGACCCCTAGGTTAACGAGCGCATCCGCTCCTCCAATCCTCAGATGCCACACCGTTTACCGTCTGGGTCATTGAGTTTGGATACCGTAGCTGCGCCCTTTTCCTAAATGACCAACTTCCACCTACCCTACGGAATAAATTGTCATGCCATTTAGTTAAGGGTACTCTTTTCCCGTTACACAGTGCCCTCACAGGTTGAGAGGGAGATCTAACACCAAGCACCATTCGATCTCTGTCACATGCCTTTGACAACAGAGGTCTGTAATGCTACATAATCTGCAACAGCACTTTCAAATCCTTCTCTTTCTACGTATTTCTTTGTTATTTAAATGCACACCTAACATTTACTGCAAATACTGTATAGGGAAGATTGCATCCATAAACACTTCCTGAATTAATCCCAGCTTGTTTACTTGCCAACAGCAAGCAGTACAGCCGCCAGAGAAGGATATCAGTGGCACACACTGGCACTGAGTCAGGTAGAGTTTTAACAAGGCATTTGACTGCTGTTTGGTACAAGCACTCTATTACTCAAATGGCATTCCTATCAATATTAATAATTTGAACAGAGAAGAGAAATTAAAACTGGCACCGGGTAATGAGAGATAAAATGCCACAGAAAATGAACCTATATTTATAGTGTAGCGTGGAGAACGGAGCCGCCTGCTGGTTAAGCTGGGAGCAGCTAGGCTAGCTGACATGCTAATTTATGCAAATACGCATGATGGTTACCTAGGGGGGGAGAAAATTAGGAAGTCAGAAAACTAGAGGAGGCCGGTCATGCCGGATAGGGACCGGTCACCCTATTTACTTCAGTCACACTGAATGGAACCACCATGGGGAAGCCTTCAACCACAAAGCCCCCTGTGGGTGACACTACAACTGTTTGCCCAGAGGGGGTGTTGTGCAGCGTGCTCGTGGACACCAGTTCTGCCATCACACTAATATCCCCCATCCTAAAGAACTGCCTGGGACCCGGGACTCCCCACCATCACAGGAGAGCTTGCCCCCGCCCAGGAGAAAGGAGACCTACAGCTGCAACTGGGTGGTTGCACCATCCGGCAGGAAGTATGAGTAGCAGGGATCAATGTGGACTGTATATTCAGAGCCGACATCCTATTTCGCCTGACTGAGGGGGAAGTTGGACCTGGGCAGGGGCACTCTTCATGTGGCTGGAGTTGGAGGGTTGCTCTGGCCCCCTCCACAGCGATTGGGTGGCTGCTCACGCTGCCCCCACCCTGCTGCAACCCAGCCTACATAGCCTGTGGCACTGCAGCTGTGTTGGACTTGACGGGCCCTAGCAACGACAACTGCATACGATCCTAGCCGAGTTTGAGGACATCTTCGTCAGAGAGGAGGGGTAGGTAGGACGTACCACTGCAGTCTGGCATCACATTGACACCGGTACAGCAGCGCCTATATGCCAGCAACTCCGCTGCATTCCCTGGGCCCGGAGGGAAGAAGCAGAGCGAATCATTGAGGAGATGCGGGAGACCGGGGTCATTGAGCCCTCTGCTGGGCCCTGTGCTGCCCCGGTGGACCTTGTCCCTAAGAAGGATGGGAAGGATGTGTAGATTACAGACAACTGAACCATGCAACCAAAAAAGATTCCTATCCTCTCCCCCACATAGATGATGCTCTGGACTCGCTGTCTGGCTCGGCTTGGTTTAGTTCCCTCGACCTCAAGAGGGTACTGGCAGGTAGAGCTGGATGACAAATCCAAACCCAAGACCACTTTTTCCACAGGCCAGGGGCTTTGGCAGTTCACTGTCATGCCCTTTGGCCTGTGTAACACCCCTGCCACCTTTGAGTGCCTCATGAAAGTAGCGCTAGGGGATATTCCCCGGGACGAGTGTCTCGTCTATTTGGATTTCATATTGGTCCATGGGCCCTCCTTCAGCATGGCTGTTCAGTGCCTCAGGGTGGTCTTCAGCTATCCCAGGGAGGCTAACCTGAAGCTGCACCTGGAGAAGTGCCAACGGTACTGCGTTGGCCTGTCCCAAAATCCACCCATGAGACCCGGAGCTTTGTGGGATTTGCCTCATATTACCACCGGTTTATCCAGGATTTTGACACAATTGCTTGGCCACTGCACCAGCTGACCAAGAAGGGAAGTAGATTTGCATGGACCCCGGAATGTGATCAGGCGTTCCAGCAGCTGCGACAGGCCCTGATTACCGCCCCCATACTACCCTTCCCACAGCATGACCGGCCGTTCATCCGGGTGACGTAGGAATCGTCGCTGTCCTGTCCCAGCACACCACGGAAGGAGAGAAAGTTGTGGGGTACTTCAGCCAGGCACTCTCCAGGGAAGAGCGGAACTATTGTATCACTCAGCAGGAGTTACTGGCAGCTCTCCGAGCTATGGAACACTTCCACCATTACTTATACAGGTGGCAGTTTGAGCTGAGAACTGACCATGCCTCCCTCCAGTGGCTGCTCAACTTTAAGCTCCCAGAAGGTCAGCTCGCCCACTGGCTGGAAAGGCTGCAGCAATACAACCTCACAGTGCGCCATCGGGCTTGGCAGAAACACAGCAATGCAGACGCTGTCCCGGAGGCCACATGCAGCCGATTGGCTGTCGATTCTCTGAGCTCCATGAGGCCGGGGAGGGGGAGGTATGAGCCTTGGACCCAGATCAAGAACTAACATCAGCTGAGTGGAGGGAGCAGCAACTGGGGAATGGAGAGGTAGGTCCAATGCTTTGCTGGAAGGAGGACAGCAGGCGGAAATCCTTTAGTGGGGTGAGCGGGCTTCCAGAACCCTTAAAGGACCTCTGGGCACAATGGGACTCCCTGGAGGTGCGCGCGGGTGTACTCCAGCGGCGGTGGGAGGACCCGTCGGGAGCCTCCACTATGTGGCAGTTTGTGGTGCCGGCTGCCCTAAATAGAGACGTTCTGGCAGCTGCCCACAGGACTGCAGTGGCTGAGCATTATGGATCCACCAAGACCCTACAAAAGCTAGGTAGTAGGTTCTATTGCGTGCGGTGCAGGCAGGACTTGGAGTAGTGATGCCGGCATTGCGATCGCTGTGTAGTGCGGAAGGGGCCACCAGGACAGTCTCGAGCCCCTCTGCAGCAATACAACGTTGGTGCCCCAATGGAAAGAGTGGCGGTGGATGTCTATGGACTGCTGCCCACTTCTGAGTCTGGCAACAAGGTCATCTTAGTGACCGTGGACTATTTTACGAGGTGGCCAGAAGCATATGCGCTTCCCACCCAGTGCGCAGAGACTGTGGCTGAGATGCTCATCAGCCAGTTCTTCAGTCGGTTTGGAGTTCCTGCTGAGTTACACAGCTGAATTTAGAGCGATGGCATGGTTGAGCGGTTCAACCAGACCATGGGAGAACAGCTCACCATGTTCGTGTCGGATCACCAATGGGACTGGGACCACCACCTGCCCCTCCTTCTCCTCTCTTACTGGACAGCGGTACTTGAGTCAACGGGCTGCACCTCTGCACTGCCTATTTTCCGTAAGGAATTGCACACGCCTGTGGACCTGATTTTCGGGCAGCCGGACCCAGAGTTCGCCCACCAGCTGCAAGACTATCTTGACCTGGCAGCTTGGGAACCATTGCTGTAGATAGTGAGTCAGATTAATGTCCTAACTGTAAGCAATGGATCCAATGCCAAACTCAATGGATCTTTCACCAAATTATATTTTTACCTTGACACACTTAAACAAAACCTTTGGCAATTTAAAGAAATTTCAATGCGATACTATTTGTCAAACCCACTTAATATCACTTCAAAGTGACTGGGCAGAAATATTTTTTTAGCCACAATATATTTATGTGTTTATGTGTCTTTATTAATATAAAGTTGCAGTACACTCACGTCATTTATTTTAATTTATTACCATCTACTTCTATACACTACTTAAACATAAAAATGCAAAAAAATAAATAAATACTGTACGCTTTTAATATACAGTAATCAATTTTTTGAGCACCTGCCATAGACAACTCTGTGTTACAGTAACATCATTGCATGTATATCCCAGGACACCTGAGTTTTCCAAAACAGTTTTAAGCGCTTACATATAAACTGTCCAACCTTGCTGCTTTATTTTCCTGAAGTAAAAATCAAAACAATAAAACATATCACAGGTTTAAGTCACTGAATTCATTAAGGGCATTCTTTGGAATGAAATGATATGTAGCACGGCCTTAATAAATGTTTTTGGTTACAAAGCTACACTGTAGTATTTTACAGTACTTGAAACATTAGTCTAAATGCTGGATTGTTAATTTCAGCACAGTGGAAAATAGGGCATCTTGTTTATACAAGAGACATACTATACCTGCTAGAAATTCACTGTCCTCATATAATGATTTGGGAATTAAGTTTCCAACTGGGACACTTACCAGGGAAACAGGATCAATACCTTACCTCTTCTTGGATGTTTAACATTCGGAAAGCTGACACAAGCTCAATTGTTTTCATTTTGTTCTGTGGGATTCCACTTCTAAAAGCACAGCACCGCCTCACACCATCTGTTTGTGCATGGAGCCTTTTCAGGTTACAACTGCACATCTGCCCTTTGAGCCAGCAACACTCTCTGCATTACAATTGAGGGGAGTTATATTTTACAATAAAATGTGGGAATTCCAATATAATTGGATGTTCATTAAAATACAGTGTAACTACTTTATTAATACAGTCATTCCAAATAAGTATAGCTATAAGATACTAAGGGGTTGATTTGATCAACTCTACCAATAACTGCCTTGATTTTGCTCCAAACTTTTATCATACACCCAAGCCTATATTTTCAGCCTTTCGGGTACTGTGCGGTTATTACTCGATCCTGAGTTCCTTTATATGTGTGTGCACTGGTTTCTACATTAAACAAAATAAGTTAGCCTGTGTTTGTGTTCTGTGTTTAAACTAGAGCAGCAGACAAGTGGGGATGGGCAAGACAGCACCAAAATGGAACAGAAGCACAACCATGTGGCTCTGGTGCATCCTGATGGAGAATGTTAGGTTACTTACTGTAACCCTGGTTCCCTGAAAGAGAAGACGACCACCAACCAATACTTTTCGGATATGCCTGCCAGTAGGTATTCACTGAGCATTTTATGCCAGAGCTGCCGATAGGGCCCTCTGTGGAGTGACATCCTTGGTCCCGCCTGCCGAGGGAATAAGTATTCGCTCCGCGGAGCTCCCTTCCTCTTTTGCCTCTCACTATGGTAAGGTACGCTTCTGTGTCACTAACCCGAGTGTGTTTTTGAAAGAGCTCCTCTAAGTGGACTGCAGTTCCCTTGCATTCGTGCTAAGAGCTGGCTCGCCGCTCTCGTACTGAATTGAAAGGGAAACTCGAATTGAAAGGGAAACGTAATTCTCTCTCTGACTGTAGTAAGAGACGCTGTTTTTCCATCACTCAGCCAGAATGCGGTTCTCCGCCCGCAGTAGTTTTAAAAACGAAACTGCAAACTAAAAACTGATTCACTTTCTTTTTGTAAATGGACAGATAAAACTACCCCATAAATTAATGCTTATTCAATCTGTGTGTATTTGCTTGTCAGGAATCAGGGAACGGCATAAGAATGAAATCTGTGTTTTAAGTATTTTAATACATACATTTGTTGTTGGGTTTTTTTTCGAGTGCGATGAAAATGCTTATACATAAATGGGTTGTGAGTTTTAAGATTGTTAACAATTAGTTATAGACATAGTGCTTACCATTGGATTTAAGAGCTCAGTAATGCATGTCTGCTTGTTCTCTGTGGCAGGTTGTTGTCTGTATGGAAAGGGGAGCACGCGCCTGAGGCTCGTGCTTCATATTTGCTGTTCTTTCAGGGCCGCGCTTACCTTTCCCATAGAGAGGACGTTTAATCTTGCTTAACCCTATTATTTAATATTGCTTAATTTAATAAAAGTAAGATTGAGTTTATATTGAAATGAATGTGAAGTAGAGCATTCTTATTGAGTAATAATATTAATAATCTGGATTAATGTATTTAATTATTATGGGTATTTGTCCAGTAATGGGTTTGCTGTGGGAGGGACCTACCTGAGATAAGGTATAAAGAGGTCAGTATGAGGAGCTCTGGTTGGCTGGAGGTTAGTACCTGACCTCTGTGGTAGCCGAGGTATAGAAGGAGTGTTTTATCTGGACAATATTTCTTTGTTTTGATCCAGGATCAGTGTAAATAGTTATTTGTTGAAAGAACAAGTTTACTTTTGTTTACAAATAAAGTATTTGTTTCTTTTAACTGAATTTTTGGTTGTGCGTCCTCCCTGTTTAACCACTTGGCACACTCTCTCTTGCATCAGTTGGCATATCCTGAGTGAACAATTTCTAAGTTAAACAAACAAAAAAATGTTGTAAAGATGGTCACGCTTTATTTTACCAGCTGTTTTTTAGTTTATTAACTGTTAACAAACATTGTTCATTTTTAGCTAAGGGTAGGGTTAGGGTTAAGGTTAGGGTTAGGGTTAGCGTTAATAAAAACCTGATTTAATTTGCTAAACATTACTACAGTAACAACTTGAACCAATTTCAAGCATATGATTGACAGGGTATTGATCATCCATAGGGCTCTGGTGTTTGTAGTTTTAGCTGGCCTATTACATATTATTAACTAACAGTTAACAGAAAATAAATCATGTACATTAACATGTTTATCAGCTGTTTGTTAACAGTTAATAAACAAAAAATGGCCCTTAAAATTACCATTTATTTCATGCAATGAAAGCATGTTTAAGTGTATAAACTGTCAATAACTAAAGGCCCATGGAAGTGAGTTAAGGAAAACACTGTACCTCAAATTTATGTTACATATGTTCTGTGCAGCTGTTTCCTAAGGCCCAAAGCTGGGGGGTTTCTGAAAAAAAATAAAATAAAAAAATGAATGTAATATTTGTTAAAAAGAAAAAAGTATAAAAAAATAGTATCATGCTAAAGCAAGTTACAAAACTAGACTAATAGCATTTCATGCACTGGGTGTATGTGCTTACAGGATGATACAATGCATGACAAAGGCACGGTAGAAGGAGGTGCTGTCAGTCAACCTGTCAGACAGAGATCATATTGAATACATTTACCCTAAGTAGAAGGGAATACCCCAGAAGAGAACACTTTAACAAGTAAAACTTGTCTCCTGACACAGCAAAGGAATAAAATTAATCAAAATAATAGAATAAATAGAAGCTTAGGTCTCATTTGTGTAGGCAGCTTGAGTTTAGGTAATTGAAGCTCACCTTGTTCATTTCTGGTGTTGAATTGACTGTGGTTTTATAATTGAGGGCAATGCTCAGGAACATTCCCTATCTACCAAAGCTGCTCTGAACACAGATAATAGTCCCAGCTTTTGCCTCCCAGCTTTATTTAGTTAACTTGGTTTGAACTCTTTTAAAAGTAACTTGTGTGCCTGGCCACTGTTCACAAACTGCTCAGCCAATCATTGTATGTTACATGTTTCTTGACTTTAGCTTTATAGTATGGGCCTCACTTACTAAAGGGCGCTAAACTTTATGGTGTGCGATGTTTGAAATTAGTGTGCACTTTCATGATTGCCATATTTACTATTGTAATTTTATTAATTATCGCATGCGATACTTGGCATATTATGGCGCGCACTAAATTTAGTGCTTCACACTATGGCAATCAGAATAAATATGTGATTATTATGGTAATGCATGCTGATGTATTTAAATGAGCACCCAGCTTAGAATAACGAGATGAGCTGTATTCACATAGTATTTACAAAAGGGTGTTCATTTTAGTGTGTGCATTAGAACTAGAATTGCCGCGGTTATACTGATACCTAAAACCACCGCCGGCAGTCATTATGACAGTTACATTTTAAACAACATCAATATTAAAATGAAAGACAAACTATCGGATACAACTCAAGAGTTTTATTCAAGCACATCATATCAAACATCTGCACTGCCGAAATGCCGTATTTAAATGAACAATTAAACATAAAAGGGTTGATTTTCTAACTTACCACATATAAAGCACTACTTCAAAAAATGAAAAGCTACAATAAAATAAACATTTCAAAAGAAACTAGTGTGTAAACAGGTGTAAACAGGTATATCTATATACAAAACTGTAAAAACAAAATTATTTTTTAATTTAAAACAAAAGTAACATATGTTTTCTCTTGCATGTGTCGCTCGGTGCAGCACTGAATCCAGGTTGAGCTGCAGCAGCCTGCTGCTTTGCAGTTTTCTGATCAAAATGTTTCTGCCGAAGCGCTGTGGCTAGCTTCAGGATGAAATCTTTCCTACTGATATTTTCCCCGGAGCATTCCTTGTACAAAAAAGAAAGAATTGATGGCTGCCAGGTCAGGCAGAGATAACATCAGGCTTGTATACATAAAAAATTAGGTTATAGTCAAAATAAAAACATGTATTGTAAAAGGCAGTCAAAATTGCTCTGGCGGTTCTAGATGGGAGGGATTTTAACTTCCTTATTTTCGTGATCCTGCCTTTGAAATGCCATCAGGGTATTTAAACATGTATTTAGGAAAAGTCATAAATGGACAATTTCACACACGCAGAGTAATTTAATTTGAAAACCTCAAACTGTCAATATGACTGCCGTGGCAGTTCTAGTGTTAAGGTGATCATTAATTAGTGATTTGCAGTTTGAATCTTTTTACTGACTTGATTCATTTGATTCACCCAATGTGATGGGTGCTATTGATTGTACTCACATAGCACTGAATTGAGGCTACGTCTCATCAATCAATATTTCTCGAGTAAGCAGAACAAAAAGAAAAATATGCCATTGCACAACATGACTTTTATTGTATATACATTAAGGAGAAAGGAAAAAGGCTTTTTTATTTTTATATCACACAAGGAATACTTGTTAAAATAAAAAGGTAAGCAGTGCAGTTTCACTTTACGTTGCCTCTGCCTGTCCCCTGCTGAGTGCTGTGTCTGTTGATTCATTTTCGCTCAATGTCAGCCACCTCCACCTTTCACAAAACATATGCCTGGGCTGCTAGGGCTTATAATATGAAGGTGGTTACGTGCAGGGCCAGATTAACGCAGGGGCTTTAGGGGCTGTAGCCCAGGGCCTCAGATTTTGAGGGGCCCCAAAAATATATATATCATTAATAATATAATGTCTAAAAAAAATAACAAGTAGCGTGTGACTGTATGGATCGGAACAACACGTCTGTTTTACCAAGCCGTATTGCTTTGAAGGAGCAGGGACTGCCTGATCATATGACTTGACCTGCGATTAAGTCACGTGCCACTTTTATCAGGTGTGTTGTGGCGCGAACGAGACGCAGATCAGAACCTGTAAATGTCTGGCAAAGCAGCACCTAGGAAGTATGAGAGCGACGCTGAACAGCAGAAACACACAATGTACAGCGTCATCACGAGGAAGATATGTTAAACAAAACACCAACACTGACACGCTGTTTTAATACAATACCAACAAATGTATGTGAAGGTACCAGTACTTCGGAAAATACATTGGAGAGAAATCAACAGGAAGAAACAACCTAGGTTTATATGGATTACAGTTACATCTCCATGGAAAAATAAAAATAAGTCTCACCTTTTTCTCACTCTATTTTGGTAGTAGATTCGGGTAAAAAATAAGTCTCACCTTTTTCTCACTCTATTATGGTAGTAGTGTCGGGTTGTGTATGTTTCCATGTAGTTTTCTTTTAGACTGAGCAATTCTCGTTCCAAATGCAAATAAACTAATTCATATTAAAATACTGGAGGCTATGGTTGTGTCTGAGTTCCAATTTAGCCTTGCGCGACTTACTGATAGTGTACAGCTTTCTTAAATCGGGTTTCCATGAAGTTTTTAGGTTGTCTTAAAACACAGCCTGCCTCATTTGGTCCCCAAAAAAACAATAAATAATAATAATAATAATAATAATAATAATAATAATAATAATAATAATAAATACATTGTTCCTGTGTGTGCAGCTCTGTTGATTCTGCTGACACAAATAATAATTAAAAAAAACAACATTACATAAGAAAGCGCTGTGTACTTGAAACTGCCAGTAACTGATGCTGTGGTCAATGCTCATTTTCAAAACTGGAGCCAATTCAAACATTGAATCAGGTAAAATATGGATCAGCTAAGACTGAATAATTTGACATTAATGTTAATCGAGTGTGGTGGTAGTAAAACAGTAAAGGGAAGCAAATTAATATGCAAAGAGGGGCCCACAAAACGATAACAGCCCCGGGCCCCCATTAAACTTAATCCGGCCCTGGTCAGGTGTAGTCTCGGACATTATTGTGCGCATTAAATTATCGCTCGCACTAAATGTGCCAAATATATATATATATATATATATATAAATGAATGCGTTCTCTGTATTGGGGGGTCCTAGTGGGGGAGTTGTTGTTATGTGCAAAACATGGTACCCAGAAAATACAGCACAGTTACAAATTGAAAAAAATTATAGTTAAATAAAAGACACAATATATGTCTAGTATAGGACTACGGCCTACAGTAAGAAGACAATCTGACTTGTCATCCTTTTTCCAATCCTTTGGGTCTGATGGGAACAAATTTGACAATGTTTAAAACAATTAAACAAAAATGGTTTAAAACTTTTAAACACACCAGGATGAGCACTTATAAGTTAAGCTAAGGGCTTTTACACGACTCCCAAGCCAACAAGCCAAGTCACACAACCCTGACCTGCAGACTCCCACAATGACTCGAGATTTTTATCAAATCCAGGCCTGCCTTATTAAACAGCCTAGGCTAGTTAAGAGGAAAAATAAGTATTAGACTTTTACTCTTTGTCCACAATTTCATGCATGGATCCCTGTGTCTTGGTGGCACTGAGGAAGAGGTTTTGAACCATACTGATTACCTAATCAATGTGGACCCACTTCAATTAGTTAGGATCACGAGAAAGAATCTATGAATTTCCGACACATCACATTACAACCAACTCCAACAATGGTTAAAATTGACCGCTACAATTCTCATTGAAACAGTCCTTGCGACGGTCGTGGCTGAGCAGAGCTTTCAGAGGCACCGTCTTGCAGTTAAAGAATGCCATAGTAGTTATCCTGCAGAGCGGACGCTCTCCTCATGGATGTAAGCAAAGTGGCCCTCTGTGTAGCATGGTCACCTCGAGCTGTTGCACAGACGCCTTTTGAGCTGTGAACAGCTTCCCCGGGCATGCCTCGCCAGCCAATCAGGACCTCCCGATCAGCTCAGTGCTGGGCAAGCCTAACTGCTCAATTGGTTGCCTAGCAACGCGTCTCCTGTTCCGAGTCCCAGCTGCACACTACCGCGCAAAAACCAGTGACAAAGTCCTCCCTGTCACATGGTACTACGCAGATGTTTAAATACAGGTTTATTTAAAATGCCAAGGCAAAAATTGCAAGAACACATTAAAGGAGCTAAGGAGCTAAACCATAGTATAAACACCCCAAGCCGATGCCAATGGTTACAAGGTGTTTGGCAGAAAATAAAAGTATATTGGGGTTTTTTTCATCACAGGGTTTTTAGATAAAGTCTGTACAGTCTATGCTTTATATTTTAACTTTTTTTATTAAATTTGTTGTATAATAATAAAATATATTTGGCACACACTGTCAAAAATACGAATCTGCGTGAGGAGACTTGGGACTTAATCTGAAATAAAGTATCACTTGGTACGTGTATCACAAAGCCTTGTTACTGTAGCTTTAAAAGATGAATGCATTGTTAATCAGAATTCAATTAGCTACTGTAGTCCCTTATGAGCCATTCTTTAAACAAAGCAGTGTTTTTGCTGCAGAGGTCAGACAGAGACTCTGCTTTTATTTGCCAAGCAAACATATATTTTTATTTCTTTGTTTACCGTGCTGTGAAGGCACAATTAATGCCAAAAACATTGGTAATAGTTTTAAGTCCCAATTGTTAAAAGAAACCAGTATGCTAGTTGTGTTAAAAAGAGGAAAACAAAAACAGTATTCTCTGATTAAATAATACAAAAAAATTGTTGTTTCCTGTGACTAGGGAAAGAAGCAGAGCAACGAATCTTCTCATTAAGCCAGCGTTGACTTTATCATTTTACAAATGTGTCTATTCCCCTGGGAATGAAATAATTAGAAATCACACACTTGAAGGTATCGGCTGCCTACACACTTAACTCCTCTGGCTACTCTATAATTACACACTTAACTCCTCTGGCTACTCTATAATTACACACTTGTTTTGTATTTCTTTTTTCTCTCTCTCTTTATCAGAGATATGCTTGTGTATGTTTTCCATTCACTGGCATATCGACTGCCCTAATTGGAAAACAAAACAGCACTCGCAGGAGGTGGTAACCTTTGACACGCAGGGTTACCTAAAGACAGATACATGGATTGCCTCAACAGTCACGTTCAGCTTCTTTATTGCTCACCGTGCATTTTGAGAAATGTACATCTGTTTTGTAAAACCCTACAGCATACTAAAATGATTCATTCATACAATAAAGTAGATACAGTATTTACAACAACAACCCTCCCCCTTCCCCCCTATACATTAAAGCTTACGTTACTGGAAAAGCCTGTGACAAACTAAACTGAGGGAATGATTATTCATCCCTTGCCTGAGATTACTGCACTAGAATCCAGCCCTGCGTTCTGTGACTGCAGCAGCCCCAGTGCTTTCCCAGCTCAATCACAAGCTCCGGGAACTGTCACAGCAGTCCCTTGTGACAGAAGAAATTTAAATTAAGGCTGAAACAGTGGTGGTGGCGGTGGGCAGACTTGACTGGCATGTTAATGCATTGTGCCTCCTCCATTTGATAGCTGTATTCCACAAAAACATTTAACATTATCTGCAGGCCGGCACATTTAACGTCTCACCTGCCCCCATTGTGTAGCCTACACTAGCTGACACCTTGGGGGGGAATGAATATACTGTAATATTTTAAACTTAGCTTGGAATTGTAATCTGGCCATAAAGAAAATTTGCTTTCAATGAGATGACGAAAGATGTTATGTACAACTGAAATTGCATTTTTACTGTGATATCTCAATAGTTTTGTGTTAAATAAATCAACATACATATACAGTATATATGTATATATATCACACGAATGCACTGAACTACAAGTAGTTATACCCCTTAATTCCCCACATACTAAAGGTTGAAATAGAAGATTATTTTTCGTTAAATCTATGAACATGGGGCTCCAGAGTGGCGCATACAGTAAAGGCGCGTGCAGGATGTGCCCTATATGTCATGTCATTGCCGACTGTGACCGGGGGTTCCTAGGGGGCGGCACACAGTTGGCCGAGCGCCAGTGCACCAGTGACCTCTGTGTCTGATAGGGCGCATGCGGGTCTGCAGTTGAGCCATTCACATCTGTGTTGTCCTCTGGCACTATAGGTCTGGTGGCTTCACTGTAGATCCTCAGTGCGAAAAATGATGGATTGGCAGAAACACGTTTCACAGTCGCCAGGGGGTTGCAGCGGTGAACTGGGATAAAAATAATAATTGGGCATTCCAAATTGGGGAGAAAACCGGGGCAAAACCATGGGCGATGACTACATTTATAAAAAAATAAAATAAAAAAAATAAAAAATATGAACATGTGCCAAAGTTCATCAAGTGGTTCATGAACTTCATGAGGCTGTGTCAGGATGTGGGTGGTGTATAAAGAACTGAAGGTCCAAACAGATTGTTATGTACACAAAAAATGCCCTGTTATATTAATATAGAAAGCGCTGGGTCTTCAGGCCCAAACAAAAGGAATAATTAAATATTAATACACAGTCCAATAATCCACAGGGTGCACAGAAAAGTGCTCAGGGGTGGTGGCTGTTGTGTTGCTGTGCTGTCCAGAAGTGGTTGTGCTCCAAGGTGTTTGTGCTGGTCCGTGGCGTCAGCTCCCAGTTCCTACTCGTCTGCATAAAAACAACAAGCACAGCGCTCCAGCACATTACTTTCAAGCGTAAGGGGCCATGTAGCTGCATCCCCTTTGTACTACCAAACTCCTCCCCATGATCAGCCAGGCGCCACGGTCTATCCAATCACCACGTACCCCCCAGCTGATCACAATGGAGTTGTTTAGCTGTCTTACAGCTACGCCCTTTCACCAAGATGGCCGACTTCTGGTTCCATCCTACCATCGAGTCGGCCCATCCCTGTGAAGGCGTACCACCAACCTTACTTAGCGCCGTTGCTGTTCGGGAGGTAGAGTTACAGCTCAGATTAATTCTCTCTCGTGCACAGGGTGTTAAAAAAAAACTTCCAACAGCCAAAAACAGTTTGAAGAATAGCAAACTTTATTAATAAATAAAAAACTTTGAAAAAAAAATCTTCAAATAACCCATGAGTTAAAGTTTTGTGAATAGGACCGCATCTTTCGTTTTGAGCATGACTGCAGGAAAAAAGGGTTATTGTGACCGTTTGTATTTAAGCAACCAAAAAAAAGGAATTCAAACTAAGAGGAAGACCAACCTCCAACCTCCCTCCAGTAGAGGAATGCGCTCACACACAATTGAGGCAGCTACATTTATTTTAAGCACCTCCGTGAAAAATGTCCCTTTCAATAACAGCATTGTCCACCGTTATTGGTGTTTCATTACTCCACTTATAGTTGGTATGGTTAGGAGAGCGGAAAACCACAGGGGAAATCCTCAACTAGATATGATGCACCACAGGTCATGTGAAACTGTAAGCTGCTCTAGAAAGACGTTAACTTTGCATTTGGCTTCAGAAAATGGACCAGCACATTTTGTGAGAGAGTGAGAATAATTATTTTGCACTGCTGGCAAAGCTTTACTTTTTCTACTGACTGCTTACTGCTCATACTATTTTAATAATAATAATTCATAATTGAGTTGTATGTATTGTGTTAAACTTATTTAAATACATAACTCATGTTAGCAGTTAAACCCAAACTACCTCTGGGATTACATTTTGATTATGGCACTGCAGTCCTTCTAGCAGTGTTTAACTAGTACAGAATAACACAAACTTGAAATGTGTGCAATTAATTAATAACATGCCAAACAAAACATCTGTTTATTAAAGTATTTGTATTCTTTGTTTTGGTACTTTTAAAAAGAAGCTTTTTTTGCCAAGTTGATAATTGCATTTTGTTTTCACAATGGATCCCTTTGCTACATCTTATAAATACATTTCTTTTCCTTTAACACACACTTGCTGGTATCCTAATGGTTACCCAACTGTTTTGTAAACTACATTTCATCTCTGATAGCTGAACAGACAACAGAGACAATGTATTAGGGGTATGCCGAGTACTCAGATCGTATGAGGGCCTGTTAGAATTATGGATACGAAAAAAAACCTGTTGTTTGTTATTTGCAGCACATCATTTATAGATGTAAAAAAATGCATTAAATCAGTTTTTGGTTGCAATTGGAAAGTGACATCAATCTCAAGTCTACTTCACAGATAAAGATGTGAAGCATTACTCATTATCATTGTTAAAAAAAAAAAAACATTAAAAGCACAGATCTGTTCACTTTCTTAATTAAAATCAGTACCAGGAATGCATTTTATAATAAGTACGGTTTTATACTGTTCACTTCCGGTAATGTTATCTGAGAACATGTACCATGCAAGTATCTCAGCAATAGTAGGCCATTGCATCGCCATTGAAGATCATTGACAAGGGAACATCAAAACTCATTTTAACCATCAGGCTTATATACCAGACAGGCATGCTATGCTAATTAAACCATACATTTTAACAAGCTCTGTAGTCTTTACAGGGATCCCAACCCCATTTGTTAATAAGAAAAAAAAGTATCTTAAATGTTTTTTAACAATGGTAGTTAAGTAGAACTTTTGAGTTTCCAGCGATGAATAAAGCCTGTATTAATTTGTTTATTTTGTAATCAGAGAAGCACCATTTAAGGTGAGACATGAAGAACATCTGTGTTCTGTTTAAATGAACAGCTAAAGGACCCCACGGCATGACATGCACATTCTACTGATGGAATAACCATTATTAACAGATCTTTTGTACCCTTCTATCTCTTTTATAAAAAATAAAAAAAACATTCCCTTGGCTCAACAGTGATCACTGCCACGTGAGGTTGGGCATTGAAGTAGTTCAGGTTCCCACCAGTACTCAAGCCCTGTTATACGTATTAATAGACCTGCAGTTCTCTCTGTGCTTCAATTCCTGTAGAAACATGACTCACACCCCCACTCTGTCACTGAGTTTTATAGAGCAGGAAGAGAGGATTCCTGAAAAAAATTAATGTTGCTGAATTTTAGTCATTAAAAAAAGCATGAGAGAACGAAGAATGACATGTTTAATCATCAATGGCACACTGAAAGTACCCGGTCAATCAGATTAGCATAAGAAAATAACAATTGTGAGGGAAATCATGGACCAGTGCATTATAACCCCCTTTATCTGAAACACCGTTTGGTCTGGAAAGCATTGTCCAAATCTTAAGGTTTTTGTTCAAATCTATGTTCCATTTGTTGTAGCTTCAGTACCACTTCGCCCACACATGATATGGCATCTTGTTTCACCAGAACAGTGGTAGAGGTTCAAGTGTTAAATATTTCCTCAGGAAGCACTGAAGGAATAGATTACCTGTGGACTGACATGGCGGCACTGTAGTGTTGCAGTGTTGTATACGAAAAAACAAACTGAACTGAAAAATGATAAGGAGGATGTAGTAAAACAGACATTGAGGCTAATTAGGGGTAGGAACCCTTTGTAATCACATTTTGAACTGAAGACCTGCCCACCACTACATGGCTGGTAGCAAAAAAAATTGTAATATAGTTTGTTTACTCACCTTCATCCAAATGCTTTTAAATACAAATTGATGGTAGAAATAACGTAAGAGGGGTTTTATATTTTCAACCCTCTCTGACTTTTTTTTAGATTAAATACTGTTTTATTTGTGGCCATTGAATGAAAAAACATTACATTTTCATTATCTTAATTTAATTTTAATTATTTTACCTAATTTGATTTACCTAAGTGTTCCTTTTCTAAAGAGTTTAAACCACTTGACTTTACAGCTGGGCTGCAAGACCAATATGTTGTGTTTTCTGGCATGTCGCCTCGCATATTGCTCTGCCACTGATACAGTGTCAGTTTCTTCTAGGTAGTTATTTTTCTCCTGGCTCATGCAACACACAAAAAAAAAATTACCAGCATGGATTTTCGTACAACACTTATAACTCACAAGCATAGATTATGACAGACCAATCTGCACTGCTGGGTGGTGAAAAATAACAAAATGCTATTAGGTCGGCAAAATAGACACAAAAACTGTAATGCTGGTAAACTAAACGACTGAAAGCCATTGAAATTCAAGTGCAGTCTAAGAAAGGAAAAATGAATGTGTTTAGAGGGGACAGAGTGGTAAAAGGCCTGTTCAGATTTTATAGCTTTCCATTTATTTGTTGTAGTATTTAAACAAGGTGAATCAGTTATTTGCACATAATTTTACCAGGACGGACCTTTTGTTTTTAAACCAGCCTCCCAGGAGTCAAATAAATAGAATGTATTTGTTGTTACCTTATCGGAAATATTGTAGAGGTTTTCAAGACCTGGGGAGAGTAGTGCGGCATTATAAGAATAAGCAATCATCATGATTACAGAATTTTCAAAACTTGAAGGACGCATACCAGAAATATTAGTGTATGGACAGTGTGGCCTTTTTACCAATTACTTAGAACTAAATACGTAGGAGGGTTCTTTTATTTGTAGTTTGGGCTGTTCACAAAAAAAACTAAGATTGTACTTTATGACCTACTATTAAACATAAAAACGTGTAACAATCTATGCCATATGTTCTCAAGACACTAGAATTTTAACAAACAGTGCCGGAGACAAGAACCATGTGGGGTTCTTAGGTCTGTCTCTCCAGAATAACATTCCGCTGAATCATCTTCACATCCCTCTCATCATCATTAATATCTGTCTCGCAGCCTATTAAGCTGTGGGGGTCACCATGGACAGTTTTTGTTAGCTCACCTCGTCTTCTCCACACTTACTAGTCTTTTGACTTCTGTGCCCCTGTCCATCAATCTTCTCTTCACCCTCTGTCTTCCCGCTTCGAAGCTTGTCTCCCTTTGTAACATGATACTTGGCAGTCAGCTCACTTGGCTAGCATGGCTGAACTATCTCATTTTCTCCTGTCCCTTCGCCACTATTATGTTGTCAATTACCCGAGCTTCCTGAATTCTTTCGCAACCCCTCATTATACTACAGTATTGAGAGTGATTTCCAAGACAGTGCAAAACAGCTTAAGTGCATACTTGTAACTTACATTGGCTACGCAAACCGACCCTCTCAATTTTAAACTGCAAATCCAGTCCAACTGAAGAACTATTTTCGAATTGTCAATGAATCCCATTCACAAAACTTTGCTGGAACACTACGGTTGTTTGAATGTTTAAATGCAGATGATGTGGATTTTAAGAATGTCAATGGATTTATATCGGATTGTGCAATGTAAAATGTTATCCAGAGGATAAAGATCTGAATGTTAAAACAAAAATAATGTCCCAAGCAGGAATTTAAACAGCATCCAATATGTAGGAGGCTCGCCTGTTAGATATACAATTTGTGCAATATATTTTAAACATACAGTGCCTTGCGAAAGTATTCGGCCCCCTTGAACTTTGCGACCTTTTGCCACATTTCAGGCTTCAAACATAAAGATATGAAACTGTAATTTTTTGTGAAGAATCAACAACAAGTGGGACACAATCATGAAGTGGAACGAAATTTATTGGATATTTCAAACTTTTTTAACAAATAAAAAACTGAAAAATTGGGCGTGCAAAATTATTCAGCCCCTTTACTTTCAGTGCAGCAAACTCTCTCCAGAAGTTCAGTGAGGATCTCTGAATGATCCAATGTTGACCTAAATGACTAATGATGATAAATAGAATCCACCTGTGTGTAATCAAGTCTCGATAAATGCACCTGCACTGTGATAGTCTCAGAGGTCCGTTTAAAGCGCAGAGAGCATCATGAAGAACAAGGAACACACCAGGCAGGTCCGAGATACTGTTGTGGAGAAGTTTAAAGCCGGATTTGGATACAAAAGATTTCCCAAGCTTTAAACATCCCAAGGAGCACTGTGCAAGTGATAATATTGAAATGGAAGGAGTATCAGACCACTGCAAATCTACCAAGACCTGGCCGTCCCTCTAAACTTTCAGCTCATACAAGGAGAAGACTGATCAGAGATGCAGCCAAGAGGCCCATGATCACTCTGGATGAACTGCAGAGATCTACAGCTGAGGTGGGAGACTCTGTCCATAGGACAACAATCAGTCGTATACTGCACAAATCTGGCCTTTATGGAAGAGTGGCAAGAAGAAAGCCATTTCTTAAAGATATCCATAAAAGTGTCGTTTACAGTTTGCCACAAGCCACCTGGGAGACACACCAAACATGTGGAAGAAGGTGCTCTGGTCAGATGAAACCAAAATCGAACTTTTTGGCAACAATGCAAAACGTTATGTTTGGCGTAAAAGCAACACAGCTCATCACCTGAACACACCATCCCCACTGTCAAACATGGTGGTGGCAGCATCATGGTTTGGGCCTGCTTTTCTTCAGCAGGGACAGGGAAGATGGTTAAAATTGATGGGAAGATGGATGGAGCCAAATACAGGACCATTCTGGAAGAAAACCTGATGGAGTCTGCAAAAGACCTGAGACTGGGACGGAGATTTGTCTTCCAACAAGACAATGATCCAAAACATAAAGCAAAATCTACAATGGAATGGTTCACAAATAAACATATCCAGGTGTTAGAATGGCCAAGTCAAAGTCCAGACCTGAATCCAATCGAGAATCTGTGGAAAGAACTGAAAACTGCTGTTCACAAATGCTCTCCATCCAACCTCACTGAGCTCAAGCTGTTTTGCAAGGAGGAATGGGCAAAAATTTCAGTCTCTCGATGTGCAAAACTGATAGAGACATACCCCAAGCGACTTACAGCTGTAATCGCAGCAAAAGGTGCGCTACAAAGTATTAACTTAAGGGGCTGAATAATTTTGCACCCAATTTTTCAGTTTTTATTTGTTAAAAAGTTTGAAATATCCAATAAATTTCGTTCCACTTCATGATTGTGTCCCACTTGTTGTTGATTCTTCACAAAAAATTACAGTTTCATATCTTTATGTTTGAAGCCTGAAATGTGGCAAAAGGTCGCAAAGTTCAAGGGGGCCGAATACTTTCGCAAGGCACTGTATCTTAGTGTTTATTTTAATTTTTTTTTTTAGATATTACAGTGTAAAGAATATCAATACCTGAATGTGTTAAAAAAATCTCTTGCCTAGGATTTATTCTCAAATATTTGGTTTACAGTGTAGTCAACCCCCTCAACCATGTAAAATTGATGATATGCTCAGTACTTTTTATTCATTTTAGTGGAGGCGTATAAAGAGCTATACAATTTGAAGAAGTTTAAAAGCACAACTCAGCCTGCAATGCATGAAGAGAGGCTTGTTGATCTGATAAGCTGTAAAAAATAATGTGTGCTGATAGATTAATTATTGCTAATTAAATAGCCTTGGTTGAGTCTTCCATGCATTTCCCAAGGTCCTAGTTACTGCTTAATGAGCATCAATGCTACTACTTTGTAAGGAATAATTTTAAATAAAGGCTTTATAAAAGCTAGAAAAAATATTTTAGACACCTACAGTATATATAATCTACTTGAGAAACTCTCACTTGTTGGTGATATCGTAAAGGTAGCTTAATACTGTATATGCATACATGCAAGAAGTAAAAACTGTTACAATACCTTTTTGTCCACATTATCAGACTGTCAGTCATCATTTATTTCAGCCTAACTATCTTCTTAAACAGCAGAGATGTAATCGATTCAATCTCAGATAACATTTTTTATTTATTAAACTGTAGTGCCAGAAAGCAAAATTACAAACATGCCTATTAAGTTAGGAAGCCTGTTTATAGTACTTAGTGAAAAAATGGGGTTTCACCCTCCCATCCCCATTTGGCACAAGATAAGAGGTTGCCTTGCCACTGTCACTATCCAAGAAAACTAATAAACACACATTTTACTTTTTAAATGTTTTCAATATTTTCTTTTTTGTTGACATTTTATTTATAATTTATATTTACTTTTTTTTTACATTTTTAAAACTTCTCTCAGGATACTACACCATGAAAAAATGCTCTGCTTTATTGATACCCGTCTCTGCATGCATCTCAAATATCCTGAATGCAGGTGAGCTTCCGGTTTGCATTTGAGATGTCAGCTCCATACAAGCTTTTTTACAAACAGTGCCAAAAGCTTGAGAACATTGTACGAGCTACAAAGGGTTTGTTTGAGGCTGTTTGAATTCCAGACAAACATTTTATCTCCTGCTCTACTGAAAACCAAATATAAAATAAACATAAGCATAAAATGCTAACTTCAATTTCAATTGCAATTATTCATTTATTTTTTATCCAAGATGAGATCTACCCATTGTAGTCAACATGTATCCTGAAAGTTCAGATAGCCATGTAAGATACTGTATATTTTAAGATTTCATTTTAAATGTCTAGGGTTTCGTGGATCACAATGTCTTCTTGCAGTGATAATACAGACAGAATGTAATTGGTGATTTTTTTTCAGGAGAGAGTGAGAGATCACAGGTTTAAATCCCAATAGTAAACTTCTTAAGTTCACAAGGTTTTTAAATTTAGGAGTTTACAAGAATATAAATATATATATATATATATATATATATATATATATATATATATATATATATATATATATATATATATAGTTTTTATTTTAATACATTTTAAATTTCTTTCAACATTAGTTTAACACAACTTTTAGTTTTCACCAGATAGCAGTGGTCTTATTTATTTGAAACTCTTTTAATAGATTACAGATTCTACTTTGAAATTGCTATCAGTTGATTTCTGGTACAGATAAGCAGTTTAAATGTCAACATTTGAATAATGATGTTCCATTAATCATCTTTCATGGGCTGAAAGACCATCTGTTCTGATTAGAATCAGAGCCTTTGTTTACAAATGTGTGAAGTTTTTTTGTTTGTTTGTTTGTTTGAAGCTTGGTAGTAAACACTAAAATGAATGGTAGACTAGATTGATTTTTGACGCTTTTTTTTTTCTTCCACAGCCAGTTAACTGTCGATTGGGGCAGCACTGCTATACCTTTCCTGATGTACCAAGTCTTTGAGGTATTTAAGTCTGTCTCCCATACGGATCTATCACCTTGCATGTGCACTAAATTCAACAACCAAATAATTGGAGGGAGAAATGGAGAAGAAAAGTTATTGTCAGTGTGAAATATAACAGCTGCCATTTTGACAGGACTGCACTGTTAACAGACTTCCCAGCGCAATCCTCATCCGTCAAAAGATTCTCCGAAGGCTAAAGGTTTCATTTCTTTTATTGTTGACTCTGCTGCCACTGTGTCCTGGATGAACATTACAGTATAGTGCTGAGCACAAAAATAAATAAATAGGTACAAAAACTAAAACTAAAACCCTAAAAAGATCTATTCCATTGTTTTCTGCAGGACCAGCTACAGTTGCTCTAGGCTATACTGCCAGCTCTAGAGTTGCTATGAATTATAAAAGGAATTCTGATTCTAGAGGACAATGCTGAATGAATTCGATTCCATTCAAGGGCTACACAGTGAGAAGCCATGTATCTTGGTTTTCTCTTTAAAGTTCTTATAGTACAGCTAACAAAATACAATTAAATATTAACAGTCGTGAGAATGAATGGTGAAGAACTTGGTTTGGGTAAATAACAGAGTATATTGAACATTAACCTTTGCCCCTAGTTGATATAAAAAATACATCAGTATGTAATACCAGAAAGAACAAATGTGGTTTTTATGACATTCAATGGGGGCAGTGTTTCAGGGGGGCAAGTTCATGGTTACATACCTTGTTTGAGAGGTCTGTTGAGGTCACAGGGTTGATTCAACAATCACTAGGTTATGATTGAAACAGACTATGGCCAAATGTTTTGCATCACTATAGAATTAAATAATTTTGCTTCATAAAGTCGAATGAAACCTGCTGAATAATGTTAGGTTAACATATGAATTGCATACCGCTTTGTAGTTTTTCATATACTTACCGAAAAGCTTTTATAATATAAAAGCAAAAAGGCCAGAGAATGGGGAATGATTGCAAACACAGGCAATGCCCAAGTGTCTTTCTGTCTGATACAAAGAAACAGTCATTTCGTGCTAGCAGGCTGTGTTTCTCCCAGCCAAAATCTGCACAAATACACTGAACAACATCGTCTACTGTACTGTATCATTGACGTATCACAAATTAAATGAAAGGTTTAGCCCCACAAATTAGTTCTAAGGCACAAAATAAATATTGTATAGATGTGTTCCTGCTGGAAAAGCTCTAATGGCTTCTCGTGGTTAAAAGTAGCCATTTTGCTGAGAATTTAAGAATTACCACTCCATGTAAACAAACAGATTTAATAGTCATTGATGCATGGCTGGCATGCTTCCTGTATGTATACTCTTGTGAATTTCAATGCCCTGCAAAGCACATCCCCCACTCTGTGAGACTGAGATCTAAGAGCGACAGACAGGAAGACTATTTTATTTTTCACTAGAGGGGAACCTACAAGTTTTGCATACCCTAAAAAATATAATCTAGGTTTTGCATATGGCTACAAGAAATAAAACCGATGGAATATACCCTTTTAAAAGTGTTTTTGTTTGGTGGCCAAACATAATTCAATATCTCACTGGAAAGGAATGATTATCACTAATAAATAACATGGTCGTGTATAATTTTAGGTAACTCAAAACTGACAGTGGGAAGAATAATTTCCTGAATTTAAAGCATACTGGTAGATACTGGACAAGTGAGCATCTCTAAACCATTATGCATATAACATTTGGGGATGAATGGAGAATGACTTGCGCTTGTTAATGGTAATGTGCATTAATATATTGATATTTGATATGCGTTTTAGCAGAGTTTGAGATTCCCTACATTTTAGAAAGGTGTTATTTTTAATGATGCTGTCGTCTGGAAGATTAAAAAAGTGCATAATTTGACAATGAATAAATGCTCATAAAATGTAATTTTGTATGGTAGTATTGAGAAATAATGTAGAAATACCTGTTATGTTTTAATACATTCCTGCTCAAGAAAATCAGAAAGCTAAGTAATTAAAAATAAATATACCATTTGCGTGCCAAAATATAAATCCAGTATAACCAGCAACAATAACACATGGATTTCAAACAAATATTGTTCTTGATACCATAGCACATTGGTACTAATATCATTAACACTTTCATTGGTGTTCTGCACTGACTGGCCACTTTATTTAACCTGTGCCTGTAATAATGGGTTGGGTCACCTGGCCCTGACTTCATGATGGTGTCTTGAGTGATGTTAATCTCATAGAATCGATGTAGGCAGAGGATCATGATGACAAATGTGTTGCTCATCATAGAGATGCTCAACTGGATTGAGATCTGGTGATTGTGGTGGACTTGAATGATGCTCCTGTGCTCTTCAAATCATTCATGCATAATTCTGGCATGCTGGAAGGGGGCTTTATCGTTCACAAAGTAGCCATCGCCATCAGGATATAAATGCATCATTGTTGGGTGGACTTGATCTGCAACGATGCTTCAGTAATTTACAGCATTCATTTGGCCCTCCAGAATAATCAGGGGTGCTCGGATATACCAGGATAAATGCCGCACACCAGGCCAATGCCAAATCCAAATAGACAGGTTCTAATGAAGTGACCTGGCAGAAAATATGGTTAATTTAATTATGTTTGCTCCTTGTTTTGTATTATTAACATAGTTCATTAACATTGATTAAGAGTCAGTACTGTGAAAAAATGGAACCTGCTTTCTGTACTTGTATGATATTCTGTATATTTATTGACATACAACAATGATCATACCAAAAGCATTGGGAATAGGTTTGTCAGACAGCAAAGGGATCGCAGTCTCTGGTAAATCTGTATGTGTGTGTGGATGATCTTCAAATGCCGTTCTGCATATTGTCCTTTCACAGTTAACATTTCTCCATTATGTACTTCCTATAGAGGATGGTCCACCCCCATGACCTTGCCATTTTGCGTACTCCTATGAAATAGCTTCTTAGCTGGTTTTAGTTCTATTTTTGTACAGGGCTTTCAGGCAATTCAATTACAAAGGCCACTCTACAGAACCCACATTCTATTAGATCTATTTAATGATGTTTTATGGCTTATGAGTTTCCAGTTACTATTTTGCAGATCTGTACATATTGACTCATAAGTTCACATTTTACTCAATTATTGTCTTCACTCATTCTGCTCTCATTATTTTCTGTCTCATCGTTTTTATTTTATGAAATACTGGCTGGCAATGTACAATGCTGTATAATGAAATTCCTGTGGTATCTGTCAACATTAGAAGTGACTTCTGTGAATAAGACCAGGGCTCTTCAGTGTTTTGAGAGATTTTGAAACATCTGCCGAAACACTGTCAATAGGATGCAGAGCCACCAAGGACAGCCAGGAATTCACCAATTTAGAAATGCATTCATTTTTAATTAAAATGACAAAAGTTTTGAATAAAATTATTTTTGAAAGTCTTCAGTTTAGTGACCATTCTTCACTGTTACTTACCCCCGCTAATTTCTTCAGGGATTGTAAAGATGAAAATCTACATTATACAACCTATAAAGCAGGGGTGTCAAACTCAAGGGCCAGTGACAAAATTAGTGAGGCATAGAGATGTGGTTTTAAAACTGCTATATCTATGTTCTAATGCATGTTTTGAGTAAGTGAGTGATTCCAGACTTCATTTCCTAGTGTCTTTTACCGTTCCCTTATCTTTTATGTTTGTAAATATTTTCAAACCAAGCAGGTTTGAAGGAACTGTTGCATAATCTTCAGTACAAATGAAATATTCACATTTCTATGTTGTGGGGCTTTGTCCTGAACTACAGAAATCTATGTCAAGTTGCTTTCACCTGCATTCAGGAGCTGCTCTTTACTTCCAGTCGCCCGCCATTTAACCTAGGCTGGATCAAAGTGTCTTTCTACAAGTCTGCGCCATTATCTGCCATTATCTTCAGAAACAACTTTCCTTTAGTTTTGCTGGCAATATGTATTTATATGTCTAGCCAACAATACATACATCTGTGGGAGGTAACTAGAACTGAAAAGCAGCTCCTGAACTAATAATCAAAACAAACAATATTTGAGTAATTGCAATAAGATGAGATATACTGCAACTTTTAATCTGTGAAAATGCCCTTGTCTGCCTATTACAACTGTGAAGCTATTGAAATACCCATATTTAAGTACTAAATTGAAGCCTCAATCTACATAGAATTCCGCTGTTTTAGTATCTGCAAAAGTCAAGCTGCTTTTAAGATAAGGTTTGGGATCATTTATTTAAACCAAGGTACCTAGAAATAATTTCTGAGCCTCTGGTTTGTGAAAATGCGATTGCCTAAAATAAGTACATGTATGGTCATCGTGTGAATCATAAACAGCTGTTAATGGTTAAACATGTGTAAATCAGTTAACCAGCACAAACACTATCGGGTCGACTGCAATGTAACTATTTGATTTGGTGATCTGAATTATGAGTCTGGAAGGTGGGTAAATCGTTCTAAAGAGATATATTACGATCATTTCACGATTGTTATGGAAATTCTAATTAATTCAGGAAATCTATTCAAATGGCTTGTGACAGAACAGTAACCAAGCAGAAACTATCAGACTTCTAGTTCAACTGTGTAAAAAAAAAGTTTCAGTTTTTAACTGGGGGCCCACACACATATCAATTTGTCAGTTGATCAGAAGGGAAGATCTGATATAGTAGGTTCCTCAGCTTAGCAGATAAATGAGGGACGCACTGATACTTCAGGAAATAATGATTTCAAGTAAAGCACACAATTGGACAATTGCGCAAAAGAAGAAGTAGTAAGTGGTTGGAAATTACACTTGAAAAAATACACTTGTAAATCCCTTCAAACCTTGCCAACAATCTGTTTCTGTAGCTTTCCATCTAGACACAGCATGTTATACATTCTTGAAGTTTAGCAGAACAGTCTCAATCACTTTTGTAAAACAAACATTTGAAAATCTAGGCTTTAAATATACCGTTTTGCTTGGTAAGTGATGTAAAGTACCCTGTGATACTTGTACATGAAGGAGGTTATATAAATGACTACTGTCAAAAAAAAAAGCATTCTAATCACTGACCAGACGTGACAGTGTTTTATTTACTGTGTGGTAAATAATATATAGGAGGCTGTGTGGTCCAGTGGTTAAAGGAAAGGGCTTGTAACCAGGAGGTTCCTGGTTCAAATTCCACCTCAGCCACTGACTCATTGTGTGACCCTGAGCAAGTCACTTAACCTCCTTGTGCTCCGTCTTTCAGGTGAGACGTATTTGTGACTCTGCAGCTGATGCATAGTTCACACACCCTAGTCTCTGTAAGTCACCTTGGATAAAGGTGTCTGCTAAATAAACAAATAATAATAATTTACAGCATACAGTTAGCACTCAGATATCCGTTACCCAGACATACATCAGTCACGTTTTACCACCCTTGTATTAAGAATAAAATCAATCCCCATTATATACATGTAACAAATTAATGCACTTACCCGTCACACGCGATTTCCGACTCTGTCACCAGTTTTCTGACACAAAGCCCATCTCTTTAATGTCACAATTTATCTTAATATCCATCACAGCCCGCGTTTAAAAAAAAAAAAATCTCTAATGTCAAATCAGTCTGTCTTGTATTGTGCACCTGACGAAAATGCAGCCAAAACAACGCGAACGAGACAAGCTAGGGTAATGTAACAGTTAATCAAACAGTTTTAGGTACTGTGATATATATATATTATCTGTGATCTTTTGTTGCTTTTGTGCATTTTCATTTGCAAGTGAATATATATATATATATACAGCTCTGGAAAAAATTAAGAGACCACTGCAAAATTATCAGTTTCTCTGGTTTTACTATTTATAGGTATGTGTTTGGGTAAAATGAACATTTTTGTTTTATTCTATAAACTACTGACAACATTTCTCCCAAATTCCAAATAAAAATATTGTCATTTAGAGCATTTATTTGCAGAAAATGACAACTGGTCAAAATAACAAAAAAGATGCAGTGTTGTCAGACCTCGAATAATGCAAAGAAAATAAGTTCATATTCATTTTAAACAACACAATACTAATGTTTTAACTTAGGAAGAGTTCAGAAATCAATATTTGGTGGAATAACCCTGATTTTCAAACACAGCTTTCATGCGTCTTGGCATGCTCTCCACCAGTCTTTCACATTGATGTTGGGTGACTTTATGCCACTCCTGGCGCAAACATTCAAGCAGCTCGGCTTTGTTTGATGGCTTGTGACCATCCATCTTCCTCTTGATCACATTCCAGAGGTTTTCAATGGGGTTCAGGTCTGGAGATTGGGCTGGCCATGACAACCTTGTACTTGGCTTGATTCATGCGTCCTTCACAAAGACCAATCTGCCCGATTCCAGCCTTGCTGAAGCACCCCCAGATGAGTCCAATTTTCAGCTTTGCCCAACACCTGGTCGTCTAATGGTTAGACGGAGACCTGGAGAGGCCTACAAGCCACAGTGTCTCGCACCCACTGTGAAATGTGGTGGAGGATCGGTGATGATCTGGGGGTGCTTCAGCAAGGCTGGAATCAGGCAGCTTTGTCATGAATCAAGCCAAGTACAAGGTTGTCCTGGAAGAAAACTTGCTTCCTTCTGCTCTGACAATGTTCCCCAACTCTGAGGATTGGTTTTTCCAGCAGGACAATGCTCCATGCCACACAGCCAGGTCAATCAAGGTGTGGATGGAGGACCACCAGATCAAGACCTTGTCATGGCCAGCCCAATCTCCAGACCTGAACCCCATTGAAAACCTCTGGAATGTGATCAAGAGGAAGATGGATGGTCACAAGCCATCAAACAAAGCCGAGCTGCTTGAATGTTTGCGCCAGGAGTGGCATAAAGTCACCCAACATCAATGTGAAAGACTGGTGGAGAGCATGCCAAGACGCATGAAAGCTGTGCTTGAAAATCAGGGTTATTCCACCAAATATTGATTTCTGAACTCTTCCTAAGTTAAAACATTAGTATTGTGTTGTTTAAAAATGAATATGAACTTATTTTCTTTGCATTATTCGAGGTCTGACAACACTGCATCTTTTTGTTATTTTGACCAGTTGTCATTTTCTGCAAATAAATGCTCTAAATGACAATATTTTTATTTGGAATTTGGGAGAAATGTTGTCAGTAGTTTATAGAATAAAACAAAAATGTTCATTTTACCCAACACATACCTATAAATAGTAAAACCAGAGAAACTGATAATTTTGCAGTGGTCTCTTAATTTTTCCAGAGCTGTATATATATATATATATATATATATATATATATATATATATATATATATATATATATATATATATATATTCCGCAATTTTGAATACTTACTGGATACTGTTTTAATTCTGGAAACTGTGTTGTTATTGTTTTTTTTAAATATTTTGGTTTTGCTAATTTGCATTGCCTTTTATGCTTTAAGCAGTTCTGTGCATGGATAACATTTAGATTTCATTTTGCTGTTCCGTCATTAAAAAGTATGTTCTGTATTACAGTTAACATGTCATCTCTCTAGTTTTGGCAAGTGATATTTTCTGTTAAAAATATAGTACTGTACCAACAAAACCAATACACAGTACATCAACATGGAAGCCTACGTATTTTAAACACAATCCTTTCACATATGTATTTTTGATATTGTCAGTTTTTCAGGGAACACAAAAAAGATACAAGGGTTGGAACGGGCCAAAATGAAATAACCAGATATGCGTCACACGCGTTTAACTGTCACTGAAGTCAAAATTTTATAGGGTCGGATATGTGAGTGCTAACTGTATACAATAAGTCAGCTGGGATGATTGTGACTGTGTCACACAGCACAGATTGGTAACAAGATAAGCAGCTTGGACAGTGATCAGTTGGAGAAGATTCAGGCAGGAAGATCAGCACTCCGGCCAGCGGCCAGCAGGAGCTCCCTGCAGGTCAGGCTCCAGGTAGAGCTGTCAGGAACCAACATTCTGGAACATTTGGTCCCTCTTCCAAATATGTGTACCCCTTTATTGTTTTGTAACAAAATACCATATTCCTTTGAATTGCAGACACCCTCGAATTTAAGACGCAGCCCAAATGCGTCTTAAATTCTTAAATTTTTTGTGTAGTTATAGTGTAGTTCGAGAGACTTAATCTTAAGTGTTGCTTGGGTGTCACCCCAGGTAAATAGAGTTGTCATATAACAAATAACAATAATAATAATGATGATGATAAAAAAGCAAAAGAAAACTATTAGTTAAAAAGCAGTTTTTTTTTATATACAGCGTTTCATTTTTTAAATAGAGTCAAAGCCTTGCTGTCAGGATAAGCTCATATTTTTATTTTTTATTAAATTCTTACCTACCTTTCATTATCAACTGACAAGCTGGTAGCAAGCTGATATACTGAAGACAGGTTTTGGTGCATTTTCTTTCTTATCCTGTTGATCGCAAGAGCTGGAGAATCGTTTCACGGGAAATTGGATGTTGATGTTTAGGGGAGGTGGATCAGACTGTCTTAATTTTCATTTATCACCTTTGCACTGATGAAGTGTTCAAACTAGATACGGCCGTTATGAAGAATTTTTAACAAGAATATTTTTTTTATTTTAGGAGCAGTCCTGTATCAGACATTGCTTTTAAAACATGGAGCCATGCATCCTGATAGCCCTTAGAAAATCATTTGGATCCTGATAAAAACCGTACTACTGATCAATACCGTATTTCTGTGAGACAGGGAGCAGTTTATTTTGATGAAAGTGACTTTTATTTATTTCTTTCAGGTGCTGCTTCACGTTGCCACCTTTTTGCTACAAAACAACTAAGGGAGGCAACTATGTTTGCTTTTTGTCCTCGTACTAACATGTATTTTTCATTGCTTGGCAAAAGAAAGCGACCCAATGTTTTTACATGGCTGAGAGCTCAAGAGAGGCCGCTGAAGAGCAGACATCCAGTGGAACAGACCTTCTATCTAACAGTGAAGGAGTAAAAGCAATCAACCTGATTTGAAACCAGCTGGGTATCCAGAGACATCCTTGCTGTGCAGACAACCATAGCCTTGACAAGGTGCATTTCACTTATTGATGAGCTCCAGCATGAGGCTGGGGTTTCTCAGCTGGAAAAGGGGAAAGGGGAAATAAATACAATTAAATCAATACTTCATAAAATAGCAGGTGTTCCGTTGGCGAGTTGTGAGTGAGATAATAAACAACAGGTAAGGACTGGCCTATCCTCTGCCAAGACAGACCGCTACCTTCCTTGCAGTCTAATTACAACGACACAGAGTCTGTCTGTATCCAAGTCTTTGAGTTCTTTCCCGTGTAAAAGTTTCAGGAATATGACACTTCCTTGATGGTTTTAAAAAAAATACACCCAAAGAAAGAGATATGGACCAGATGATTGGTGTCTTTCTATGGAAGTACACTGTCTGGTAATTCTAGGTGAGCAGAACACAGCAGTCATAGCAGCAGACATCCGTGATATGCTGCTTGTCATGGTAGTACTCTCTTTCACTATAACTAGCTACTCAACCTCTGATTCGCAATGTATTCAGACAGTTCTTTTAGTCTGTAGGTTCAGTAGCAAGACGAGTTAATTGGCCACTGTTGACTGCAGTCGCCCCTGTAGAAAATTCCAGCTTACTGTAGTTAACTTTGGTCAACAGTGAAGGCCTGTTACTTCTGGTTCAAAACAATCATAAACCAGCATAGTAACACAAAGTAAATATGCACTTTTTTTAATTTAGAGGGCCTGATTATTTTACCCCCGTTTTTCCCTCAAATTTAGAATGTTCCCTCACTACAGCAACTCCCCACTACAGCTCAGGAGAGCAGAAGGTCAATGGGTGTCCTCTGATACCACCACCAAGCCAATTGCCTCTTTACACCCAGAAGCTCAACAGCAGATATTGACAATGTACCAGACTGTAGCAAAGAGCTAATGCGACGCGCCTGTGCAACCCCTAACGAAGAATGTTAACTTCACACAGCCAGGATGTGAACCTGTGCTACCCTCACTGTATGACTCTCCTGCACATCATCCTGGTGAGCCTTTCGGGGACTCCAGTTTTCTTTCTCTTTTAAAAAATGGAATCGTCGTATGTTTATACTTAGTTGCCATGTTTTAAAGAGCAAGGCACACAAAAAAAAGAGATGATTTTCTGCAAGCTACACTTTATTGTTTTGCTTCCCATTAATCTTGACCAGATCTCCATAAAAAATGGGACTATAAAAACCCCCACTGTATTTTACAGTACCATGCAGCCACACACAAGAGCTTGTCATTCCTGTATTAGGACTAATTTTTATTTATTTTTTTTAAGCATAATATTTTTATTCCAATATTTGGCTGACAGGGCAAGCACATACTTTTTTAAGCTTGTACCTTCTGAATTACAAAAAAGACAGTTCATGTTAATTGTAAAGCCATGGGAGTGTCTACCTTGTGTTGTACTGAGTTCAATAATGCAGGCTGACACAGTAGATGGTTGCAAGACGCAGTTTTTCTTTTGTTCTTTCCCTTGTGGATGTTACAGAATATGCTTCTTTCATTAGAAGTTTAAATTAATTAAAATATCAGCGATATAGAATACTTCAGACCAGGGCCTGATTAACCCATCACTGGGCCCTAGGCAAGCATACACTTGTGGGCCCCCGACCTCTGAACAAACAGCCACATATATATATATATATATATATATATATATATATATATATATATATATATATATATATAGATAGATAGATAGATAGATAGATAGATAGATAGATAGATAGATAGATAGATAGATAGATAGATAGATAGATAGATAGATAGATAGATAGATAGACAGACACAGCTCTATATACATTATTGCCTTTATAACTAGCTCTCCACCCTTTCACAACAGGTATAATTCTCAGTTTTAAGTTATTATGAACAACTGAATGAATCTGACAGAAAATTAAACTGTAGGGTGTTTGCTAAATACATTTCAGAATAAAACCAGAAAAAACTGAAGCCTGCGTTAAATCCTGTAGCACAGCTCGACAAGGACTTTTCCTGATTTACTGAATAAAAAGGTAACAGTTCAAACAAACAATGAACACCATATGAAGTTGAAAAGGGTAATATATAGGAGGGTGCTCAAACTTTTTTTCACTAACGGTAGCTCCACAATATTCCACGAAAATAAAGTTTACTGCATGCAAAATCGTCAATGTTTCCTTGTTTTTTTTGTTGGGTGGGTTTTGACTTGCTTCATTAAAGAAAATGCCCTTTTCTCAAGAGCAGAGAAATCGCTAATGTGTTGGCATACAAGTAAGTTTAGGTGTTACATATGGTAGGTGTCTGTACCCTATAGAATTCTGTACCCTTGATGATTCCATGCCGACAGAGCTGCATTTTTTCCAAAATCGCTGGATGTGAACGCTTGATGTTTCTGAACAGTATTTACATGTAATACAATGAAAATGTGTTTTAAAAGAAAAAAAAGTTCTATAAAGGTTACTTCCATCGAGGGTTTCATGCATTGAGCAATACAGGAGGCTGAACGTCCTGTATATCTAGTGGTGTTAAATGTGCTGTATTATTTTGCCACACAATTAGTTTTGTCTTGTTTACAATATTTGTTGCACGCTGCAGCAGAACTCAATGGCAGTGCTTGAGAACACAGCGGGGCTCGGGCACAGGAATATCACGAGTGCACGTCCAGCGATCTTTTAAAAACTGCATCTGCACAAGCATAGAAAATGTGGGGATACAGGATTCTATAAGGTAATGTTACAGAAATCTGTGTAACACCTGTCAGAACAATTTGATTTTGAGATACATGCCTCGGTTCAAATGTCATTGAGTGGAGTTTTTCCAGTCAAATCTGTGTATGTAAAAAAAAAAAAAAAGAAGTTCGGGCCCTAGGCACATGCCTAGTTTGCCTATGTGTTAATCCGGCCCTGTTTTAGAGACTGATATTTGACTGAGCTGTACAGTGGTTACAAAACAAAAATAAATTGCAGCTGTACAAACTACATGGGTAAGTATAATAAGTATATATTATTTTAACCAATTTGAAACGTGTCCTTTAAAAAAAAAAAGCCTCAATTAGTTTTAGCACACAACAGTTGGTCTTTCTAAGTGGGGTGTATAAATTGCAACCTAAACTGGCATAAAGATGAGAAAAATCCAGCCCCATCTGCTGCTTTTTCATATGTTCAAAGTCAGAATCCATTCAACTATAAAACCTTATTGTTTACTGACATTGTTTCTCGTGACTCAGCAGCCTGGACTGAAAAGCCTTGCCTGAACGGGTAGATTTATTTGAAGTCTTTGCAACATCACTGCTCAGTAAGTATTTTTCAGAAACATACAGTATAGTTTATTATTTCTTTTTTTCTGCTTTTATTATTTATTTTTCTGCTTTAAGTCATCTGAATGCTGGCTGAAATTTTGCCAGCGTAAGTCATAAGTCTGAAAAGCAGTCATTCTCTTCATGCAGGTTAGTTGTAAGGAGATTTTTTTTTGGTGACTTAAGCACTTTCCTTTCTTGTTAAATTACATTCTGCAATGCATTCAGCAAATATGTGCATATCCTAATTTCCTGTAAGGAGAGCTCAGGCAGTTCAAGCACGCCAATTACAGTAGCCAAAGGGCTCCACAAAAGGCTGGTGATGTCAGAAGGAAGCTGTGACAGGATGAGTCGTCCTCAGGTCTCAAAGTGGTGTTTCCCTGCGCATGAACGGGTTGATATCAGTTGGGGTTAAGCCTGTGCTGAGCAGCCCTTTCACTGCTTCCCCAGTAAAAAGTATCATAGATTTTCTGTGCTAATTAATGTGTGTTTATAGCTCTCTTTATTACTTGGGTTACAAATTAAACCTGCAAAGGTTGCTGGCATTGCTTATAGTGATTATGTTTTTTAGTGATGTAGCAGTTGGCCCATGAACTCTATGCTAAATAATAAAATCTGCAAAACATTGATTTTTGGTGTTGGAAATATGCTGAGAATAATCAATGAGAGAATCAGTCATTTTTGATAATTTGTCCTGAAAAATGGTGTGTTTCAAATACTGTTCCCAAGGGCATTGTAATGCCCACAGTAGGAAATGCGGTCAATGTATCAAGTTAATAACCTTTATTTTCTGCTATTACTCTATACTTATCTTACATTTACAGTTCAAAAGACTGTAAAAAGCAAAGTACAAGCAACCTGCAGCAAATGCTCTGCAGCATCTCTATGAACAGAACTTTTAGCAATTTGTGAGAAACCCAATGACAGAAAGCAAACCTAGCAATTCATTTAGCAAGGATAAAGGATGCGATACAACAAACACCACCAGCTGAACAGATGGAAATTAGTGGCCAAAATATTACCCTTAAAAACAACCTTGTATCTGTACAGGAGCTACATCCCAAGATATCTGGGTCCCACTTTCAAGTGTAATTACAGAGTAATTATCAGAAAACAGCATAAAAAAGTCAGGCCAGTTTAATCATTCGGTAATTAGCATAACTTTGTAACTACTTTACAGTAACTTAATAAGTGCTGGTTTATAGTGTATGAATTATACCGTGATTAGAAATTCAATATATTAGTGTTTGTTTTCTAATTCTTATTACTTGCTAGTAAGATAATTAGAAAACAAACACTAACGATGGGTTTGCGGATGCAACCCCGGTTCCCTGAAAGAGAAAATAACCATCAAGTATGGGATATTGCCGTCAGGGAGTAGCGATTGGCTGAGCTTTTATAGCAAAGCTGCCGATAGGCCTTTGCGCGAGCTGCCACGTAAGCCCACCCCCTTGGGAGCTTACTATACGCAGCGCGCAGAGACTCACGTCCTCTTTTGCTCTTCAGGCTGTGAAGGCCTCTGGAGCGACCACGCGGCTTGATGGTTATTTTCTCTTTCAGGGAACCGGGGTTGCATCCGCAACCTATCGTTCCCTTTCAAGTCGAAAATAACCATCAAGGATGGGAACAGTGTACCCAAGCTGTCGCGAGGGAGGATTCTCGGCAGTAGGACAGACTTACGTCATAACGCAACTGCGTAGGGAATACATCTACGCATATGCGGAGCTGCACCTCAGCATCTATGCTCGCAATGACACCTGTCCTAAGGTGGAATATTCAACACCATGCTGTGAACCACTCTATACGTCCGCATCTTGAGGCATCATAGAGTGTAGTACAGATGCTCCAAATAGTGGAGCAGAGGAATCCAGTACGTTTAACCGGTAAAACCTCATGAAAGTATGCGGTGTAGCCCAACTGGCTGCAGCGCAAATGTCAGACACCGGCACCCCTCTAAAGAGGGCCCAGGATGTCGCCATACCCCTAGTGGAATGTGCCTTCAACTGCCCTGGTGGCGGAAGGCTTGCAGATTCATATGCTAATTTAATAGCATCCACTATCCAATGGGAAAGGCGTTGTTTAGACAACGGCTGACCCAAAGTCCTAGAACCATGGCATATGAACAACTGTTCTGTTTGCCTCACAGCCGTTGTACAGTCAATATAACACCTCAATGCCCGCACGGGGCAGACCATGTGCAACCGTTCTTCCTCTGGGGAAGAAAAAGGAGGAGGATGGAACGCCATCAACTCGACTGGTTGGTTCATATGAAACGGGGATATGACCTTGGGTAAAAGGCGGATTTGGACGCATGGAGACCTTAGAACCGTCTCCTGCGAAACGAGTACATGATGAATGCACTGAAAGTGCATGTAACTCGCCCACGCGTTTTGCTGATACCACTGATAGCAAAAACGCAGTTTTTATAGACACGAGCTTCATGTCCACGCTGTGGAGAGGCTCGAACGGTGCCTTGGTAAGGGCTTCTAGCACCACGTCAAGGCTCCATGACGGTAAACTGGTCGTCCTTGGAGGCCGCAAATGTCTTGCGCCCTTCAGGAACTGTGATGCCAGAAAATGGCAACCTGGTGATAAACCGTCAATGCGTACATGGCAAGCCGATATGGCGGCTAAATACACCTTAAGTGTAGAGGGAGATTTCCCTTCATCTAACAGTTTTTGTAGAAACTGTAATATGACTGCCATAGGGCAGGATATTGGGTCATGGCCCTCTGCCAGACACCAACCTTGAAACAACTGTCACTTGTACATATACTGCGACCTAGTAGAGGGTGCTCTAGCACTCTGAATGGTCGAAATCACCGCCGTCGAGAGCCCTAAGGCTGACAGGCGCTCCCGTTCAGGGGCCAAGCCCATAGCTGCATGAGCTTGGGGTTCGGATGCCATAGCCCTCCTTGGGCTTGGGACAACAGGTCCGCTCGCAGAGGGAGCTCCCTCGGCCGACCGTGCAACAACTGCACCAGGCTCGGGAACCATACTCTCCGAGGCCACCGAGGAGCGATTAGAATCACTGTCGCTTGCTTCTACCCTGACCTTCTCTAAGAAGGCGGGAGCATCGGAATCGGTGGAAACGCATATAGGAGCCCTGGCGGCCATTTGTGAGCCAGTGCATTGACTCCTAGGGGCTGTCGAGATCCTTCACTGAGAACCATAGGGGCAGTGCGTGGTCTCTTCTTGAAGCAAAGAGATCTACCTGGGCTGCGCCGAACCACTCCCAGATGCGCTCTACCACTTGAGACGCCATTCGCCGGCAAGAGGGCCTCCTCTGAATAGGAGATCCACTGCGTAATTGACTCTGCCCGGTAGGTGAACTGCACGCAGAGAGGTTAAACGCGGTTGTGCCCATAGCAACATCCGTGCTACCATCCGGTGAAGACCGGGGGTTGATGTACGCCACAACTGTGGTGTTGTCTGACCGCACTAACACATGCTTGCCGAGAAGCACTGGCAAGAAGTGTCGGAGAGCGAGGTCCACCGCTCTGAGCTCTAGAGCATTGATGTGGGCTGACCTCCAGGGTCCTGACCACACTCCGCGGGTCCCTGCACCGTTCCAGACTGCTCCCCAACCGTGGTTGGAAGCGTCAGTTGTGATAACTTCCCTTCGGAAGATGGGACCCAAGCGTACACCCTGGCGGATGTTCGACGGAACTTTCCACCAGCGCAGTGCTTCCCAGCAGGTTAGGGATACCGTCAACCTGCGGTGTTTGTCTCTCCGCGGATGCAACGCGAAGGCATTGAACCAGGCCTGCAGAGGTCTGTGGTGTAGTAAGCCCAAAGGAAGGGCTTGTGAGGCGGCAGCCATCAACCCCAGCATGCGCTGACACAGCTCCATGCTGACTGTTTCTCTGAACCTGAATAGGGAGAGACACCGCTCCTTCGAGGCAACTCTTTGTGTCGACAGGGTCGCTTCCATGGACACTGAGTCCAGATGCAGACCCAAGAATTCGGTCTGTTGGCTCGGCACTAGGCGGCTCTTTTCTGAACTGATCTTCAGACCTAGCTGCTGAAGATGGTCTGTAACCATCACTGTGTGCTGTGCCACCTGCTCCTTCGACTGCGCGCAGACGAGCCAGTCGTCCAGATAATTGAGCAGTCGGACACCTTGAGCCCGCAAGGGAGCTAGAATGGCATCCATACATTTGGAAAAGGTTCGAGGAGCTAGTGACAGGCCGAACGGAAGGACACAAAACTCGTATACCCTGCCCTGAAATGCGAAACGCAGATACTTCCTGTGACCCAGGCAGATGGGAACGTGAAAGTACGGTGGTGAACCAGTCGCCATGTCGGACTGACTGAATGATTTGCCTGTGCGTAAGCATCCTGAATGATAACACCCGCAGGTATTTGTTCAGTACTCGCAGATCTAAAATAGGACGGAGCCCGCCGTCCTTCTTGGGCACCAGGAAGTATTTGGAATAGAACCCCTGGTCGATCAGAGCAGGGTCTACTTGTTGAATGGCACGCTTGCTGAGCAATGCCTGTATTTCCACATTCAGAGCTGAGGACTGAACCGAGTCCTTTACTGCAGTTATAACCACTCCCCGGAAGGGGGGAGGTTTTAATTGGAACTGAAGGGTGTACCCGGTGGATATAGTTTTGTGCACCCAGATGTCGTTGGTGCATTGTTGCCAGAACTGGAGCTGGGAGACAGTGTAGGGGTGGGTTAACAGCTGCCTGGTGTTCTCAGGGCTGTTTAGGCTGGGCCCGTTCGCGAGGGGCCTGGCCAGAGCCCCGAGGGCGTGGCCTGCCACCACCTCTAGGGCGCCACCCTCCGCGCTGCGGTCTTGAAAATGAAGGTTGACCGCGCGCTGCTGTGCTTGAGGGAGAGGTCTTAGTCCCCCCTGGCCGTGGCTGGTGCTGCGGTGGTGCTCTACGCCACTGGTGCTCCTGTTGGCGCCTTGGCTGGAAGGGCTTATGCGGCCACATCTTAGCCATTTGCTGAGATGCCTCCGGCCTTAACAGAGCACTGCAGCATCTCCTCCACCGCTGGGCCAAACGTGTGCCCCGCGTAATAGGAGCATCTAACAAGGGGCCTTGTCAGGCTCTTGAACTCGCCTGCAGAGCCAGAGCTGCCGCCTGGCGACCACCAGGGAAGCAATACTCCTGCCTTGAGCCCGTGCGTTCAACTGGGCTATCTTGACCAGGAGTTGCGCGACCAGCGCCAATTCCGCCCTCAGAGACGCCGATGGGTGCTCCGGGAGATCCTTCACCAGCGACACCTGGTAAACTGAAAGGAGGCTGGCCACGTTGGACAACCTAACTGCCTCTGTAGCCGCTAAGTAGCCCTTCTTTAAATGGATCTCAGTGGTCCTGCACTGCTTATTAGGACATGCAGGGTCCTTAACCAGACCCGAAAGTGTCGGAGTCTTAACCAGGGCTGCAAAAGCAGCATCGACCGGCGGAAAGGACGCCAGACCAGCCTCACTCGCTCCCTGCATGGCAAACGCGGAGGCCTTACGCCGGTTGCCGGTGCAGAAGCAGGGGCCCCAGGTGGACTGTACCTCCTTAATGAAATCAGGGAAGGCTGGGAGCGTCCTGGGCAGTGGAGACCGTACCGATGGCGACTCAAACAGCGACCGCCGAGGTAATTCCACGGCTGGCCACTCAATTCCCAGGTGACGAGTTGCTCGCTCCACCAATGACCACAAGGGATCACTGGTGTCCAGCGCCTCCGAGTCAGTGTCTTGCTCGGAGTGCTGGGATGCCAGGTCAGTTTCCAGACTGTCCTCCTCAAGGAGAGGCTCTCCTTCAGAAGCATCCCTGGAGATGGCATCTATGTCCCATGCCCCTTGGGGTTGTTGGACAACAGGGACGGCCAGAGGCTGTGGCTGAAGCGCCGGCTGACTGGGAAGTGGTTCGGCTGGTGGTGCCCTGCTGGTAAGGGACATCAGCAACGATTGCTGGCCCATCATCACATCCATAAACTGAGACATCTTGGATGTGAGCTCTGCCACACCTGACTTGTCCCTATAACGCCTGTCCCGACGAGGAGAACGGGAGCGTCCCCTACGGCGGGGTGACAGGGAGCGAGACTGTGACCGACGGGAACGTTCCCTGCGAGGGGAGGAGCCTCGAGGCTGAATAGACGGGCTATGAGAACGCTCCTGGGCATGTCTACGGTCTGGAGATCTTTGGCCAGCTGTAAGCTGGGAAGGGCTCCTGGATACCCGCAGTGTGACGGGCGGAGTCGCTGTGGATGACGGCGGGACAGACAGGGTGTAAGAAGACCCTGAGGAAGGGGAGTGGCTACCCACCGCTTTCCTCGCCCTCTGGCGAAGATTGCGCGTTGAAAATTAGCACACAATGCGCAAAACGTTCTGTCTGCCAAAGCAGACGCGGCGTGCTCTGGTCCCAGGCACGCCACACAGTCCTCATGCGGATCGCTCGCCGGCAATTTTGCCTGGCAGGTGACGCAACGGTGGAACGTCGAACGGCGAAGCGTTGAACGTCAAGGTACGTGCGCCAAGCGACGATGCGTCGATGCACCGAGCGTCGCGCGCGAAAGTGTCTAGTGTCTAGCGTCGAGGTGCGTGCACCGAAGCGTCGAGGCGTCGAAGCACCGGCGCCCGGCGTCGAGCGTCGAGGTGCGTGCACCGAAGCGTCGAGCGCCGGCGTCGAGCGTCGAGGTGTGCGCCGAAGCGTCGAGGCATCGAAGCGCCAGCGTCGAAGCATCGAGGTGCGTGCACCGAAGCGTCGAGGTGCGTGCACCGAAGCGCCGAGGCGTTGACGCACCGAAGCGCCGAGCGCCGGCGCCGAATGTCGAGTGCGTGCGCCGAAGCGCCGAAGCGCCAAACGCCGAAGCGCCGAGGTGCGTGCATCGAGCGCCGATGCGCCGGCGCCGAAGCGCCGAAGCGCGTGCACCGAGCGCCGAGGCGCCGATGCCGAAGCGCCGAATCCCCAAGCGCAGACGCGCTAGCACCAAGCGCTGAAGCGCTGCACAAAGCTCAAGCGCTGCACCAAGCGGCAAAGCGCCGACACGGCGCCGGCGCAGCACGCCGAGCATGAGTACCGGCAAAACGCTAGAAGAGACACCTAAGCGTCAGCTGACCCGCAGAGCGGACACGCTAAGTGCTGGTACAGTGTCCTGGATGCTGTGTACTACCTACCTGTTGGTGCTGGGGATTGGGCTTAGTGGTCGTCTTCCTCTGTGTAGTGAATGGGAATGTATATATATATATTTTTTTTTTAATGCTGCAGCAGCACTAATGGTAGTGATAAGTAACTGGGACACAATAAATATGTGGGCACAGTACACCTACCACGCGATTCTTTTTTTTTTTTTTTTTTTTCAACACACCGCAGAGGCAGTATGTGGGAGACAGCAGTGCAGGCTCCACACACGCGGTCTAGGCAAGGCAAGACCGGGGCTGCAGATACACGCGCGCCAAGGCCAACGCAACGTCGCCCTTACAAATATATATAAAACACACAATATATACAATTTATTTACAAAACCCAAAAACACAACACTAATAATCAAAAAATAATTATTAACACAGGAAAGACGGAGACCACGAGACAACGCGATGCCGAAGCAAAGCGTGAAGGAAATATATAAAAATATATAACAATATATAAACAATTTATATAATCCTTAACTAATAATAATGACTCCGAAGAGTGTAACTGAAATCAACTCAGAGAAGGGGCAATAACCAGCTTCTCAAGCGTAAGTTTATCGAGTACAATCAGCTACGAGCTCTAATACCTACCGCTACCAATGCTGAAGACAAAAGAGGAAGTGAGTCTCTGCGCGCTGCGTATAGTAAGCTCCCAAGGGGGCGGGCTTACGTGGCAGCTCGCGCAGAGGCCTATCGGCAGCTTTGCTATAAAAGCTCAGCCAATCGCTACTGCCTGACGGCAATATCCCATACTTGATGGTTATTTTCGACTTGAAAGGGAACTACTGCTACATAGTGTATGAGATATTCCCTACAACTAAAAGCTAATTTTGGTAGTGTAACAGAGCAGAGGCTGGGCACAAACCAGGAACCTCACACACCACAAGGGAGCATCTCATTGTAACAGGTAATGCTGTTACGGACTGATCCCCTGCATAGTATTAAGGTGCTCGTTTGTGGTGAGCATGATTTCCAGTTTGTACCTCCGTCCAAAAGAGAATAGACTGTCTACTCCAGGACCACCCCCCCTTTACCTCGGCAGTAAATTTCCTTCAAGGTTGAAGTAATGAAGCCCTCATACAAATGGAAGGAAGAGAGCCAAGTTAAATAGGAAGACGATCACAGTTTGTCAAATAATGCAAATTCTAATTGTTCTGGGGCATTGCAGGCACCCAGGGGATCCTTGCAGATGAGACTGTGTGTGTCAGTGACCTACCTGGCAAATTATTAGAAATAAACATCCATTTCTGCAGTTCTGATATTCCACCGGAGGATACACTGTGTCCTAACTGCCAGTAATATCCCTGTCCCTTTGAGCTCATGTGTCCTTTCGCTCTGTAACGAACCCATACATTGTTATCAGTCTGGATCGTGTTGCAAAGTTCCTCCTGTTAAAGTGAACTAACAGTGCTATGCTTGTGAGGTTTTTTTTTTCTGCGCTGAGCAAATAAAATGGTCCTAAGTGACATCTACCCAAGGTCAGTCATTTATTGAGTATAACTGCCTTGGCTATGCACCTGTAAAATAAACACGTTGTGGGAGGTGGGGGTTGCAGTTGATTACAGAGGTATGGTGTTCTTAAGGAACCAGTTAGCCTCTTTGTTTGTTTTTGTTAGTTTTTTTCTACACTAGTGCAACATATATGTTGACTAATAATAGTAAAAGTGTAATAGTTTTAGATTGTGGATCTCTTCATCTCCATAAACATGCATACTACTACCTACACAAGTTTCCACACACCTCCGGATTATGGTCCTCCATCACCTGGCCTAGGCTAACCTTTGACTGTCAGGTGAAAGACCTTAACTCACCTAAACCTGCAGACTGCTCCAGTAGTATCGGCAAGATAACCCCACTCAAACTAAACTAAACTGACCTAATACAGTTCTAAATCTATATAAACATTTTCTCTACCCATTTGTATTCCTTTTTCAGAATAAAACATTGAAACTTTTCAAAATGTTATCCAGGTGTACTCTTTAAGTTGCACAGTGCTGTAGGAGTTAAGAACATTGCAGGACTGCTGTAGGTTCAGACAAAACTGGAAATCTGAACAGAGCCATCCTGTAGGGAACCGCTGGGGTTGTGGTGTAACTATTCAAAAAGCCACACTCTCCCTGGAGGCTCACAGGCTCCCTACATGATGCTGTCATTAAACTCGCCAAGGTGTGTGAATAATGTTTATGTGTGGTGTGCTTTCCATTCAGGTTCTTGTGTTTTACATAACCCTGGCTCACTGAGAAAGCCTTGACATAGTTCAGTGGTGCCAGCCTTAAGTGCCTCGCTCTTATGTAGGCAGCCATGTGAACTGTGCTCTCAGATACCTGAGGAATATTCAGCTCACACAGTAGAGGAACCAGCTTGCTATCCACTGTGAATGCATGCTGTTTTGAACAGCTGTGTGCCAGCAGAGTTACAACCCACTATTTCTTTTGGGATATTTCCCTTTTTATTGTTTTTTTCAATCCAATTATTATTTTTATATCAGTAACAGCTGCTGTTTAATGGTGCTTAGTGATGTGTTTGTGACAGAGAGATTTTACTTCGCCCTGCTGTGTGTGGCACGTTTTCTTGGTATAACCTGGGTACCTTGAGTATTCTGGAAGGCCAAACTGATGCTGTAGTTTACTTAATCAAAATAAAACAATTGTATTGTGCCATTAAAATAACTTTTCTGTACTGTTGCATTATTGATTTAATCAGTGGATAAGTCCTAAATCTTAAAGTACTGGAACGCCAATTAAAATATTGATTTTTCTAAAACAAATTATACGAATTCACGTTTTATTTGTACATTGAACTTCATCAGTGCTGCCAGATTGGCGTTTTAAGAACTGTAGCAGTACAATTAGAATTGTTTTTTTTTCAATTTATTTTTTAAAAGACTATCTGCCAACAGTTCTGGACAATGTAATTTTACACTATATTCTGAATATCTTTTTTTTTTTTCCTGGACCTAGTGCATTAGATCTCATCAGATAAAAAAAAAAAAACAGAGGTTCTGGTACTGCAGGCTGTGAGAAAAAAAAACAAGCAAAGCAGACACATAAATAAATAGTTTATAACGTTAATTACCAGTGTTTTTTATTATTATTTTAAATAAATGTGTAGCACTTATTTATGATTTTGTAATATATATTAAATCTTGAAAGCAAGGGCAGTCATTAATTCCAAACCCCAGGTCTCTGCATTGTCCGATATATAAAGAAGCTTTAAACCCGTGTTTATGGCCACAGTGCACTTTTGTTGCCTTTGTTGTCAGCATTTGTACAAAAAAAATGGTTCGCCTTCTTAAAGTAGTACTGTAGTTTGTAATAGAAGTCCGGAATGGTTTCCTCATTGCATCACAAAGGCGACTGACTGAAATCAGACGATTGTGCAGGTGGAAAAATAAAAGTGTAACCTACAGTATATATCGAGCATCAAAAGAAACTTATCGCTATTATAACACATTTATTTATGGTATATAAATGCTGGACATTGACAAAATGTTTTTGGTTTCTGTTTAATCACTCGATCATTCATCCTTGATCATGACACGCTTGAGTGACTATGACTGAAGCATATGCACTTAATCACCTAATTAGAGTGTACTGTGGCTCTCCGTCTTGGGTGCTCACAGCCAGCAATTTCAAACCTAGCAAGATGGTATAACCAGACACACTCTGTCAATGACAGGCCATGAACTGGGAGAGCAAGAGTCACAACACCTGCCCAAGATCGACAGATCATTTTGCAGCATCTTCGTGATGTCAATTGTTAATCAGCACAATAAAAAGTCACTGCACCTGCTCTAAAACAGAGTTTGTCATTTTTCGATCACATATAGTGAATTTCTATCCAAATATAAGTGATAAGATTCTTTTGTTGCTCAAATATAAGTGGTACGTTTCTTTTAATGCTCAAAAATAAGTGATAAGATTCTTTTGATATATATTCAAAGTCAGGGGACATGACATGCCATGCTGTGAAAGCTTGAGTAACATACTCGGCCAAAGTGGAAGGGGCACTCACCAACCCGCCTGGCCAGTATGGTGAGTTATGGCCAACACCCCCACCCCCGTGATGAAAGCACAGACAAAAACATGGCCCTCATTCCCTGGAGGCTGGATTGCCACCAACCAAGGCAGTGGCCAGTTAGGCATGAAGGCAGAGGGTGCTAAGAATCATCAGGTTATGATTTTAGGCTGCCACAGAACACTCACCCTGGCCATGTACAACTGCAGATCTCTTTCAGGTGAAGCAAAACTTCAAGAGTTAGAAGAAGAACTTGGAAGAATCAAGTGGGACATCGTAGGACTAAAAGAAGTATGGCAAAAAGACGAAGGACTGCTAGAACTCAACAGTGGACATCTTCTCTTCTACCGAGGCACTACAGATGGACGAACAGAAGGGGTTGGATTCATTGTCCACAAGAGAATCAAGAATAACATATTAGAGATTGACAGCGCATCAGAAAGGTCTGCAAGACTGATAGTGAAAGTTTCAAGGAAGTATGAACTTCAGGTCATCCAAGTATACGCATCAACAACAAGCTATTCAGATGAAGAAGTTGAAGATTTTTATGAAGAAGTACAAGAACTATACGAAAATGGGAAGAGCCACTATAAGTTCATCATCGGTGACTTCAGCGCCAAAATAGGAGCCCAGCAAGAAGAGAATTCGGTCTGCAAATTTGGACATAGCGACAGGTACGAGAGGGGCGACAGACTAGTCGAATTTGCAGGGAACAAGAACTTATTCATCATGAACACCTTCTTCAAGATCTGCAAAAAGATGAAGCAATTGAGGTAAATGTGACCACAAGATCATGCAAGAGACAAAAGACCTCATGAAGAAAAGAAGGGAAATGAAACAAACAGCAGCTCTGAAGACAAAGATGGAATACATTGAGATCTGCAAGACAGTAAGAAAGTGCATTACTGAGCATACACGGTCGTTCAACTGTAGGTTGGTAGAGAAAACTATTGAAAACAACCTAAGCACGAAGAAAGCAAAACAAAGACTGATCGTTGGGAAAAAAAATGATTTTAGCAATCAAACAAGAGGATGGGACTGTCATCAAGAACCGCAAATTGATTTTAAAGAGAATCGAAAACTTTTACAGAAAATGATATCAAGATGAAAAGAGCAATGTAGCAGATTATGAAGACGAGATAGAAAAAATGCAACCCAAGGAAGTTCCAGACGTTCTACCGAAAGAAGTGAAACATGCTATCAAACATATGAAGACAGGAAAGGCACCCGGATAAGACGGGATAACGATTGACATCGTGAAAGGCGGCGGTGAAGAAGAAGTGACAAAAAAAAACAACTGGAACATTGTATATGTAATACTTTTACATAAGAAAGGAGATAAAGAAGACCTCAAGAACTACAGACCTGTTAGCTTACTTCCTATAATCTACAACATTTTTACAAAGATATTCACCAACAGACATCAAGATAAATTTGACTTGGCACAATCAAATGAGCAAGCAGGATTTAGGAGTGGATTTAGCACAATGGATCATCTTCAAGTTGTATGGTAAGTGATTCAAACCAGCAACGAGTACGAACTACCACTTTGCTTGGGATTGATTCATCGACCATGAAAAAGCCTTTGATTCTGTTTACACAAGATCTGCATTAAGCTCTCCTCCTCAAAGCTCTTCACAGCCACCCTGGAAGACATTTTCAAAACACTGTATTGGGAAAATAAGGGCTTGAAGATCACAAGAGCCTACTTGAATCACCTATGATTTGCTGACGACATCCACATATTAACAACGTGCCCGGAAGAATTACAAACAAGAATACAAGAACTACACAAGGCTAGCATCAAAGCAGGTTTGAAAATGAACCTTAAGAAGACACAAGTCATGTTCAATAAATATACCACTCCATAGGCAATTGAAGTCAATGGGATCAAGCTTGAAGAAATCAATAACTACGTATACTTAGGACAGTTCGTTTCGGCAACGGAAAACCAAATGTGCGAAATCAACAGCAAAAATGGACTGGAGTGCCTTTTGAAGATTAAGCACGGTTCTGAAAGGGAAATTACCTTTATGCCTCAAGAGGAAGTCTTCGACCAATGTGTGCTGCCAGTGCTAACTTACGGATGTGAGACCTGGACCCTCAATTAAAAAATGACTCAAAAATTACAAACAACTCAACGGAGTATGGGAAGATTCATGCTGGGAATAACAAGAAGAGACAGGAAAAGGATGGAATGGATAAGAGCGCAAACAAAAGTATGCAATGTTATTATAAGAGCAAAAAAAACTGAAATGGCAGTGGGCCGGACATGTAGCAAGAAGAAAAGACCATTGCTGGACCAAGGAGATACTAGACTGGATCCCAAGAGATATAAAGCGACCAAGAAGAAGACCTCCAGGAAGATGGCAAGATGAAATTAGGAAACACGCTGAGGCGACATGGATGAGGGATGAAGCAGACAGGCTTTTATGGAAGAATCTTGGGGATGCCTTCATCCAGCAGTGGATTGAAAAAGGCTGAAGATGATGATGATGATGATGATGAGATAGATAGATAGATAGATAGATAGATAGATAGATAGATAGATAGATAGATAGATAGATATTTTATCACAGTGAAAGTGGTTGGGTGGCAGGTCACACCACCAAAATATACAAGTTTCAGAAGCTTCAACAGGAGTGCAGGTGGCTTTGAATCTCTGGAGCACCATTTGCACATGGCTAAGGTAAATCGAATTTGTTTCTTCGCAACTAAACCATCACAAAACCTCCTTTTGATGGGGATACGTCCAGGGTAGACTTGGGGAATGCTCGTGGGACAACGTGAAGCAGCTAACATTGCTATTACTTCTCTCAGTCACCAATCCATCACATTCCATGGACACCAAATTCCTCAAAACATTTTAAAAAGATTACAAAAACAGGTTTTGTGACATTAACGTCTCCTTTCACAGAAGTAATGGTTTAAAGACATAGTACACAGATCTATTTTGTACCAACAATGTTTTAAGTATGTTTTGTTAACTACTTGTTAATTGGTGTTAGTACGGTTAGTACCCATATTTTGTAGTAACCATGTAATTATTAATGTATACTTCTTATAGCATTAGTAAACACAAGTTGTAATAATTCCATAGGTTACCAGGTGATGCTGCTTCATTATTTCATGCGTGCAATGCTTTTAATGTTTTATATCTGTCTGGTTTTAGAAAGGGCAGATGTTGTGAACTCAGTGGAGACCTGCTCTGGTACAGTAATTTGGTATGGGACTTCAGTAAAGAAATGTGTTATGTTTGCACTGAACCATGGTACATAAGTTGCTAATTTAACTTCAGTGGGGGCTGTATGTATGACGCCATGGCTATTACTACATGCTAAACAGTATAAGTGCATGGCTGAGGGAATGTGCAATACTCTAACATTTACATGCCTGGGAGGGATTTCTGCTGATGCTGCATAAGAAATTAATGGTTATGTTTGCTCCTACTGGCTGAAATGACCTTGAGACCTTGTATGTAGGTTTAGATGATATTAACACAAGGTATTAATACTATGTAATACAGTGTGCACCCTTTTAGCACTTATTTTTGATAATATATTCCTTGCTAGAATATAAATCCCCTTTTATAGCTCTATATTTTGCAAAACAGATTTGTCATCAAGCACAAATCAAAAAACAGGTCAAACAGCGTTTGTCAGCAACAAACAACCCAAGAGTCCTTCCCTGAGAGGGAAGCTTGGCAGGTTGGTTTTAAATGTTGCTTTTGGTTATTTTAACAATGTGATACTGTGTTAGGTCATTTGTGAGCTACTGGCTCCATCTTGTGGCTGAATATGAGAAAGAAAAGGAGCCTGTCCTTTAGCCACAGAACATAGCTTTCTCTTTTCTCGTAAACAGAAGATGCTCCATTAAAATGAATAATTTATTTAACTTTAATTATTTATTGACTGGTTTCTCTTTATTTACTCTTAGGTTATTAAAAAAAAAGTCAAAGTACTTTGCCAAGCCATCCAGTGGCGGCATTGTCAAACATCTCTCTCACCTTTTTATTGCCTCAGTTCAATCTCCTATTAGGTCAGTGCCGGGAAGCAATTATGAATGTGATGACTTGATCAATTTTCCAAATAACTGCTTTTAATGTACTATCTGATGGGTTATATAAAGAAGCACACAAGGACAAAATCTAGACCTTTCAGAGTTTGCTTAAGGTAGATGTTGTTAAATTCTTGCTGTTTCTTTGTACATTTACATAAAATAAGTTTGCTTTTATAAAGATGGTACAACAACTTTTTTTGAAGTCAACCCCTACAAGAAAAAGCATTCCTTAAACATAGCTGTCAGCTCTCCATTTCTGGCCCTGGAACATACCAGATTTTGAACTCTCCCATAAACCCTCCAGACCAGATTTACTCTGTTACTCCTTTAAGATTCCAAAACAAGATACTGAATCCTGACAGAGGTAAAGCCCAGAGATACCTGTGTACCAGAAACCTCACCAGAAACAAACAAAATGAGACTTTAGCAGTGTTAGTGTTTCTACACACAGTTTGTATGATGCTCAGTGTTGACAGGTATGCTTTAATATCTGCTGAAATCCTTGGGATTAACTAGAAAAGCAGGCTTAATATTCAGAAATACCTCATGTATTACCGTGAAGAAACCCTATCCAGACTAGAAGCAGAGTGGCAATGCAAACACAACTGCTTTGGATTAATATTGCACAATGGTCCTTCATATCTGGTGGCACTTGGGACCCTACTTACAAAGAACTCCAGAGTAATTTCCATTGTGTCAGTGTGGTACGGCACCATCTCCACAGAGAATAAACCAAATGAAATAGAACACATAAAACAAGGACTGCTGCACATGTGATATTGGAATATGAATGAATGTTTGAGTTTAGCAGTAACACCCATACATTTAAACATGAGCATTTTGTCTGTCAGTCTTATTCCTTTGGGAACCGGGCTGTGGAATTTTAGACAGGTTTATTGTACATAATTAATGACTAAAAAAATAACCTGCACAAAAAACTGTATACATAAGAAACTGAAGAAGAAAACAAACATATTTGTATTACTAATATTGTGTTTGTAAAATAGACTGCCAGGTATGATGGAATGTATTTATTCTGTTTATACAGTAAATGTAAAGAAATTAAAATCTCACCAAGAACAGAGACTGGTTGTAAGACATTTGGGGAAAAAGTGTGGATTTGGTTGCAAAACTAAAATCTATATTAAATTTCTTGCCAGTTTGTTTGTAATCTGTAAACTTCTATATTGTTGTTTCTGCTTAGATGATTATGTACCATGTTTACCAACTGTTCAAGCAAAAGCTCTTATGAAAAGACATAAGATTTTTTTTTTGCACTGAAGCCTTTGCAATGCTAATATGACATGCTCTCCATTTTCAGATTTCACTCAAGAAGGTGCCACTGTCTCAATTAGACATGAAGCAGCCCTTTGAAGTTATCTAATTAGAAACGGAGGTTTGTGTTTTTCCATTACAGCTGTATATGACATTTCACTGACTGGTGGCTGCCTTCTTGCTTGGGTGATATTATGACATTGCAAAACAACACAGACCTGAACACAGGATGGGAAAGGGGAGGAGTAAAAAAGACATCTTTAAATAGCCTGTGTAGCTTTATCTTCTCAATAGAGAAAGAAAGTATTCAGCTATTTTTTTTTTAATTATCCCTGTAGAAGACCTGTAACAACAATTCAAAATTTGGACCAAGCCACTTGGACTTGGATAATGACGGGCTCGGAAACGTGGTAAATCTTAAAAAAGGATTGCAAGGACTCCTGATTCCACTGTTGTGATTTGTCAGTTGACCAAATTAATCATTGTTCTGGACCTCCAAATGTGGCAAAACTAAATGAACAGCACAACATTTAGGCCCATTCAAATCCTTGGCCTCTATACAAGCCTGCCTACTAAGGTGCCCAGTTACTTTATATATTGCCCAAACTGACTGCTGCTCTGTGGGTAAAAAATCTTCATACTGTATTACCCCTTTATTACCCCCAAAATGATTTTGTCTCTCTTTCTCGGCGAGCCACAGTACGCTGCCCGAGTCCAACCTCCAACATGCCGATTGCATGAAGGCGCTGCTTTCTTGACAGACGTGGCATATTGTTTTTTTTTTCTATGATTTTCTTATGCTTTTATTTAAGCTTTCAACTCAACAGCTGAAATCACAAATAAAGTGGCAGTTTGTCATGGAATTTAGAATGTACTGGTGCGTAGTGATTTATTTAGTGTGAAGCGGCTCATTAGTATGCAAGCCGTGCTGCACGCTATATATATACGCACAGTCATGTGATATATATCAGAGGTTGTTATTTTTCCAAGCCGTGTTATAATTATCAACATTCAATTTTATCAAAGCACTATAAATTTGTCAGTCCAACCATTTTCTCTGTGGGCATCCATTTTTGATCAATAAATACAGTGTTTATAGAACCTTATTAGTCAGCTGCAGTTTCCTCTTTATTTTTCCAATGTTCTTTGTTAATCTTTTCATTTTTGTACTCTTGCAGTTTTATGTAAAAAATAGTTCTGACTGTCGTTTTGATTTTGGTTTAAGTCACAAGTAAAATTATTGTTGGAGGTGTTAGCCTAGCCTTCAGCAAACAACAGTCTCTCACAAGACCATCACAGCATTTCTCACTGGGAACCTATGTTTGTGCAATGCTTTACAATGCTTATCTGTCCTTTCACCATCTGTGAAACAAAGGTGACAATGTTTTTTGCTTAAACTGTACACTGTAATTTACCTTACAAAGGTTTACTGCAGTATGCAATGGTAAAAGCATAGCACAGTGTAGCATAGTGTAGTAAAGACACTAGCTATGCTTATACCATTGATAAGGTTAATTACAGTGTACAGTTTAAGCAAAAAAACATGGTCTCCTCTAATCATGGACGGAACTCAGTTCAGTACATGGTTTACTCTCCCAATTTGCTTCAGGCGTTAAAACTCAGCTGGCCCCATCTACTATCTCTGTAAATGTTGAGTCTGTAGGGCTGGCATAGTTGAAAGGTCATATTGTCACAACAACTGAATGGAATGAGGATGGCTGTTCAGTCCCAGGATTTAGAACTCTCCAGATAAGCTCATAGCCAGCTCAAAAACAAGTAACGGCAGATTTAGAGAAAAATGATAATAACTCAATGAGTTTCCCCAGGTTTTGACCAGTTTCTCTGGATTTGATGGTAGCAATCAAAAAGAGTTTTTTTATGATCAGTGCGCTTAGGAAAAAACAGTTATAATGCTGTAATTGTAAGCACCTTCCCATGTATTAAGTTGATCATTTCTAAGTGTCTGAACTGTACACAACAGTCAGTAAATATTCATCTAATTACCTTGACCAGATTTAAAGATCACAAAATTAGCATTTGTCATTTACTAGCTAATGTACAATATCAACTTTGGAAAAAGGAGTAGAAAGCTAAAAACAATTAAGCTGACAAAATGTCATGAAGATTTTCTAAAGCTCTTTGTAGCTCTTGTTCTGCTGCTTAAATTAAGTATGACTCATCAGGAACTCTTGATATGGTTTTAACCCTTTGTTCTAGATATCCCTACAGTTTATATAGTGGAACCTTGCTATTAAGGCCAGTAAAGGGACCAGCAAAATGCAGCTAAATTGGGACAAAATCAAAACAGCAAATAATTTTAAAAATCAAAACAGCAAAGAATTTTATTAGGATTTCTTTTAGCAAACTGTTGTACTTATTTAGTTTCTCATGTATTTTATTTTCTAATCTAAATCCAATGTGCAAGAGAGTCACATAATGTTACATCAGAGGTTTGTTAGTTTACAGCATGTCTAATTAAAGGGGTAATTTAATAGTGGTTTACTGGGGCTTCTGATAGTGGCTCCTTAATGCTGAATACAGCACTGCAAAAAAGTGGCCTTAAATGAGAGCTGGCCTTTTCACTGGTGGCCTTAAAGACAGATAAAGTTGCATTTCAGCTAACACTTGCTACTACCACTGCAGTGGTATTGAAGAAATAAAAAAAGGCAATGCCAATGGCTTTTTTATTGGTTTAATTCCTGTGTTGTGGATAGTGTGGATATTGTGATCATGTTATAAACGCCAACTCTACAACAATTAGTGTGAAGATTGAAATCAGAAGCGAACCTAGGAAAGACAAGGCACTGGCTTTTGCTTTTTTTCACTTTCAATAGAAAATTCAAGAAATACACATTTTTCAAAGGCACAGCACAAAATACAGCAGTACAGACGCCACTGTTTGCCTATAGGAGGCACAGTCTTTCTTTATATATTTATATATATATATATATATATATATATATATATATATATATATATATATATAATACTGATACCAATGTGCCATGCTTGACTCCCAGACAAAGCACCACCAGGTCTCTGCTGTTGAAATTACTGTAGCCTGGGAGTCTAAGGCTACATTCAAAATGTGGAACTTGCATGGCACTACTGATAAACATGTATTCAGTATGCAAATGCATATGGATACAGCCTTCAGTGATTAGACCCTGTCTATGGAAACCTAGTTAGAGCTCACATCTCAAGAACATAAGAACATAAGAACATAAGAAAGTTTACAAACGAGAGGAGGCCATTCGGCCCATCTTGCTCGTTTGGTTGTTAGTAGCTTATTGATCCAGAATCTCATCAAGCAGCTTCTTGAAGGATCCCAGGGTGTCAGCTTCAACAACATTACTGGGGAGTTGGTTCCAGACCCTCACAATTCTTTGTGTAAAAAAGTGCCTCCTATTTTCTGTTCTGAATGCCCCTTTATCTAATCTCCATTTGTGACCCCTGGTCCTTGTTTCTTTTTCAGGTCAAAGAAGTCCCCTGGGTTGACATTGTCTATACCTTTTAGGATTTTGAATGTTTGAATCAGATCACCGCCAGTAGTCTTCTTTTGTTCAAGACTGAATAGATTCAATTCTTTTAGCCTGTCTGCATACGACATGCCTTTTAAACCGGGATAATTCTGGTTGCTCTTCTTTGCACTCTTTCTAGAGCAGCAATATCCTTTTTGTAACGAGGTGACCAGAACTGAACACAATATTCTAGGTGAGGTCTTACTAATGCATTGTAGAGCTTTAACATTACTTCCCTTGATTTAAATTCAACACTTCTCACAATATATCCAAGCATCTTGTTAGCCTTTTTATAGCTTCCCACATTGTCTAGATGAAGACATTTCTGAGTCAACATAAACTCCTAGGTCTTTTTCATAGTTCCCTTCTTCAATTTCACTATCTCCCATGTGATATTTATAATGCACATTTTTATTGCCCGCATGCAATACTTTACACTTTTCTCTATTAAATTTCATTTGCCATGTGTCTGCCCAATTCTGAATGCCGTCTAGATCATTTTGAATGACCTTTGCTGCTGCAACAGTGTTTGCCACTCCTCCTATTTTTGTGTCGTCTGCAAATTTAACAAGTTTGCTTACTATACCAGAATCTAAATCATTAATGTAGATTAGGAATAGCAGAGGACCTAATACCCAAGTACAGACAGATCTCTTCTAGGGAATTACTTGATAACTATTAATCTTCCCTCAATTACATGTGTCTTTGTATATTTTTTGGAGAAAATTAGAGAAGGAAAACTTAGTGATAATAAAGTAATATTTACACAGTGGTGTGTGTGTGTGTGTGTGTGTGTGTGTGTGTGTGTGTGTGTCCAAAAAAAAACTACTTTCCATCCTGTTGCAATGAAATATTCTCCACAGCTAAACATCATTGTGTAGAAACAGATGGAATCGTTGGAAAAATCGTTACTCTTTATTTTGCAGCCGGACTCATAAGCACAACCCTCAGAGAAATAAGATTGAAATACAATCAGTTCTACCACCTGCATCCCATACCTGCAAGGCACAGATAATAGTGAAGAGACGTTTTTCAATTCAGAAACACACCTGTCAATATGCCAGTGTGGTGGGCTTTTTGTTTTTGGCTGAAAAAAATGGGTCAGTTTGCCATTCTATTCTTCTTTGTTCCATAGCCTTCTGTAATATGTTACGCTAAACCTACATTTAACAGCATCTTTAATGATCCACACAAGATCAGATAGGATATTCTAATTTATTGTGCCTATAACATTTTCTTTAATCTCTAAGAGTTGGCTGTTTATTTTCTCCATTTTCCCGCAGATTATTATTATTTATACAAAATAAAATAAAACGTGGCAAAGAGTGTCACCTAGTGGTGGATTAAGGTAATACACGATTCCGTTTCTAAACACAATGCAATACAAATGTAAGAGATAACTGATAATGATATCTATTTTAATAAATAGTATCATAGATTTACATAAATATAAATAAATATGTGTTCTCGCATATACATTTTCTTATGGACTATTATACCATTATATAGCTGATATAAAGGGTGTACAACAGATCACCTTAACAACCAAGTTTTTAATAGTTCACCCATCCCCATAGCTATTTCTGTATCGTATACTTAGCGTTTGCAGTGATTGAATTCTAATGAAGCTTGTGCGGCAGTCTTCAAAGCTTGAGATTCCAGATCACAGCTTCTCAAGCTCGGTCCTCGGGAACCCCATGTGTCTTCTGGTTTTCATTCAAACTGAGCTCTCAATTACTTAACTCTTAATTGAACGAATCATTTGATGAATTAGGCCTTTTTAATTGTTTTCAACATTGGGAGGTTTCAAGTCAACAATAACAAAAGTGTATAAGTAAATTGAAACATTTTAGCAGCAGAAAACAATTAAAAAGGTCCCGTTAAGGGTTTAATTAAGTAATTGAGATCTTTAAATTAGACGATGTGAGAAATGAATGTTTGGGATGTGAGGAGACTCGCCAGGTGAGATGAGGTTATTTGCAGTGTTAGGCTCTATTTTTGGTGAAACAGCATTTTTCGCACAGTCTTCATTGTTATTTATCTTGAACAGTAACCTATTTTATTTCTCCCAATACTTAATTCTTTAATATTCCCCGCGCAACTTTCCTTGTATTGCGTGTGCGTCTGCTCTCTGGGGCACATGCAGTCAGTCACGGGAGTCTTTGTACTGAAATTGACGTGACAACAGTTTTGTGCGAATACTTTTTTTTTTTTTTTTGTAAAGAATGTAATCACATGATAATGATGTGTTGAGTCAGTTAAGGCATTTCTAAAGTAAACTAAGTGAAAATTAGCATAACAGCTGACCTTGTTTGTTTGTTTTTTTTCTTCCAAAACTGCCTCTATCTTCGATCCTGCTTTCCTAGCAAGGTCTCTCGATTTGCTGAAAATAATTGTGAATGCTTATAATATAGCAAAAGTTATTTAATATCATATCACACCCATATTTCTAGGCTATAATATAACGCATTCTGTACTTTATTATATTGCATATATTTTGTCATGTTATTTTTTATTTGTGACCTGCTATTTTGTCTGATTTGTATTTTTTTTTTTTTAATCATGCGTTCTGTTTGTTTGTTTCTTATTTCAGTGATCTGTGATACTATATTGTATGTAAAAAGGGCACAAGTGTTTGGCTATTATTAGTTTTTATTTGCGATCTGCAGTTATATGGTCTTTTTGTAGGGCTTTTTCTTTGTAAGAGCTTTAAGATCCTTATAATGAAAGACGCTATCTAACAAAGATTATTATTTTTATTATTATATAATACACCGATGATCAAAAGCAGGAAGGATGTTCTTCCTTCCAGTGAATATATGACTTCAAGGCCTTGTTATTTGCCTCTCTATTTATATTGTATATCTTTGCTCTTTGGTTTTAAATAATCATTGTGTAATCCTAACATTTTTTTTTAAACATTATACCAAACATTTTCTTGTAAATGTTTAAACACTTTTCTTTGGGTCCAGTTAGGAGATGTGAATAGTCAGATTGTTTTCCAAATGATTTCATGATGTGGGCACAACAGTCATTCACATTTTTGAAAATCCAGTATTGGACCGAATATAGCCTTGCAGCTGAAAAAATATTTCTCAAGAGCAGGCAAGGATAGGCCTCCTAGTTTAAAGAGTGAGAGTCTCCTTTTCTTTATTGTGGGCTGGGAACCTTCCATAGACAACAGTGAGATTGGCAGCATTTTACGATTTAGCATGTGCTACTATTAGTTCTAATTATTATACAGATTATTGGTAGCCTAAAACAGTTACATTTTCCCATCCAACTAACAGTGTGATTTCTCATGGACCCAGGCTCCCCCATTATTAATATCGGCATCTTTTTAGGTGTAAAAATTGAGTGCACTGACACTGGAAATGTGAAAAAATCCCTAGGGGTCTTTGCCCCTGGACCCTAGTGGGGGTCTTATAGAACCGACCCCTTGCGCAAAGTAAAACGAGCACTGTTTGTCCACATTGCGTAACCCCCTCTGGTCATTTGGGAAAATTAGAATGCAAAGATGGGAAACCTGCTAACAGAGTTCAGGTATCCTGCAGGTATCAGGTATTTGACTGTTCCACACACCTGTGATGTTCTGCGCTGGATTCCGGACCCTGTTGTGGCTTCTAAGGAACCTTTAAGAACAGAACCAGAAAAAGATTTCCAGTCCTGCTGGGAGCACTCCGATATCTTGGATGCAAACTGGATACTGTGTTCAACAGACCGTTGGAAAAAAAGGAACTGTTAAGGGCAATAATATTATTGTAAAGCTCTGTACTGGTTTATAACATGTTAAAAAGCTGAAAACAGAATATTTTTGCAGACCTGTCAACTCTGCTTTATTTGCCGGGACTCTCACAGTTTTTTAACACTTCCGGACAGATTTTCTCCCGTATTTTGCTAAAAACTCTACTGTTAAACCCCTTTGTCAGTTAACCTTTAATTTATGCAAAAGTCATGTACGGTCTGTGGTTACAGCAATCCCTGACTGTACCTAGCAGGGTTTAGGACCCAGGGAAGCCCTGAAGCAGGCATGCATTCAGTGCACAAGGCAAGCTCACATACTTGATGATCTACGAAGGCTTTGTATACGATCAGACAGGAGTAAATATATAATCTGATTTGTTAAACTTTTAATAACCGAGTCTGTGTGATTATTCTTGATTAACTGTTGTCTGGGTATGTGAAAATCTGTAAGCCAGTTCACAAACAAATCAGCGAAGGAGTTTGTGCAATCGATTTGTCCTCCTGTTTGCCTCCCCTTATTCTATTAGGGAATTAAAGAAGTGCTTGATCATGACAGTATAGATATCAGGAGAGATCTTGAGAGACGTGGTTTGCTTTTTTTTGTGTGTCTGTTGGGATGAAAATCTTTTTATGTTCTGCATGATTTGCTTTGTATGAAAATTAATTTCACAGTCTCTACATTTCCAGCTACACTGCCTATTAACCCTTACTGTGCCAAGACATTTGTGTTTACTTCCTTTTAACCCTTTTGTTACACTGTGGCAGGTTATGGGAGATAGTGACATGACCCAGAAGTGATGGAGACAGGAAGCATGTAGTTGGGGGTTGGATTTTTATTTACAACACCCACAAAAATACAAAGTCCCGAGCAGTGGGTTTCAACACAATTGCAGCAAACAAAAAAAAACTGTCTCTGTTACCAGCTATGGTAAACAGAGGCTTGCAATGAAAACAAAATAGTCCAAAACAGAAAAGAAACACCGCCACAAGGTATTTCAGTGATCCGCACAGCAGGTGGCTCAGGCTCCCTCTTCAAAAACAGGATATGTAATTCCTGAAGCTGTCCAGGATCACAGGGAAAAATCCAGGCTCGAAGGCAGCCGGCCTGGGAATCCTTCGTTTGGATATAAACAAACAAATGAACAAACCACACAGAGCTCACACAGCACAACTGTCTCCATCCAGGATAGGTGACCCAAATGGCAGAACCCCACCCCTACAATCAGTGCACTGCCCCACCTCAGCCAATCGTTGAGCGCAGCATAGCTGATTGCAATAATGGGGTCCTGCCCCAAGTTAAGATGGCCGCCACCACTGCGGCTTCTGCCCCAACTATGACTTAGCCTTTCTCCTCTGTCTCGGTCCTTCCTGCACAGCGCTGCCAGTAGTCGGGAGGGTGAATTACAAGAGGGACTTCTTTCACTCCTGTCACATACAGATTTTCAACTTCTTTGTTCTTTTAACCAAATATGTGTGTGTATACACACACACATATGTTACAGGCATATTATGAAATCAGACATTTCGCGAAATGACTGATTTTAGGAGCATCCCATTAAACTATTTGCCTGTTTTACTCAGCATTTTGCAAAATGGCTCCTGTTATGGGCATTCTATTACACGATTTGACAGATTAAAGCTTAATTAACCAGTGAGGCGAATCTGTCATTTTTTGTGTTAGCATTGATTAGGCTACATGATTTTGTCAATGTAAAATTTTCTCAATGTTTATTTGTGGTTTGTAATAAAAGATGACTATAATGAGAGATTACAATTAAGGGTCCATATAACTTTTATCATTAGGTTTTCACGTGAGTACAAGCAGAAATGGTTTGGTACTCACCAAAATTAGGGGTCATTATCCAATGTCTAGCTCCTCCTCCTCCTCCGACAGTTCAAACAATTGGGATGTCAAGGATCAGGGGTGTAAATTTGGAGCTAGATTCTAGCTTCATAGCGAGAGCGACATTAAATTCTGGTGCCAGTAGACGCTTAATATATTGTTATACTGTTATATATTGTAGCAATCTCTTTTTATTCGTTAGCAACCATAGATGATGATAGTCTGAGCTACTCATATGACCCACCCACACCCATCCATATAAAAATATTACTTTTAGTGAAATGCTTAAGTAAATGGATTTTTTAAAACTTGTTTAAATGTAATGGCTCTCAAACACCGACACCTCTCATCCGCGCTTGGGAAACGAGCTTCCACACCGCCACTCCTCGTAACTACATCCCTCTTCTCTGAATGGACAGCTATATCGAGATCCCTGCTATGATTGGTTGTTTCAAGTCTCCATTAGAAAAAAATTATTGATGCTATGATTATGAACTAGAGTGATTCCATATCCATATATATATATATATATATATATATATATATATATATATATATATATATATATATATATATATATATATATATATATATATATATATATATATATATATATATATATATATAAACATGAAGCAGCCAATGACGGCACTAGCAGGAATGGATTTTTTTAGTGAATTGGAATCCTTCAGCCTTATTTGAAATATGTGGACTTTTTAATTATGGTCAGCAATAATAAGCTCAGTTACCCGGAGATCGTTGACAGATCCCTGAGACCTTGACACTCAATAGAAAATCGGGAGGTTGGGCAGTATGGGTCGCAGCCAGATAATATGCTAAAGCTTGCAAGTGTGAGCATCCTCACCATCTATATGAAAAATGCTTTCCTGTTAAATGCACTGATGGTACACATTTGCATCTTAAAAACAATGTGGAAGTCTGCATTTGTTTTTTATTGGTGCGCATGCATACCAGGTATGTGAACCTCTGATTATAATGAGAGATGCTTCTCACATGGTGTAAGGACTCAGTTTGGGCAGCCGGAACTATATAGACCCAAAATACAAAGAACGTGTGTCATACCAGAAGGTTCATAAGGGGCATCTCTCACACTACATACACACTTTATGAAGTGATTAATGTTTTTTGTTTTTTTGCCACGAATATCTTAGTGCTGTACATATAATGAAGTAATATACTACTACCAGTGCAACAGGTCGCCAACATTTCTGGAGCAAAATAGGTTTTATGGGTGTGATTCGCCAAATATTTTGGTCGCAAATATTAATGGCTTCACAGTATTGTAGCGATTCGTGCATTTATGTGATGGTGTTTTGTGTTCTGTAATCCCCGCTGTATTGTGTTCCTTTCCTCTCTGTATTCCTGCAGTTGCTTGTTTAGCTTTGTCTCTGTGTCTGTTTGTGTAATGTAGCCTGCGTGCATGGTGCTTTCTGTGTCTCCCCTGTGATTGGTTGTTGTTCGTCTGTGCCCATTGGTTCCAGTGTGCGGCTGAGGACTAATAGGATGTGTGTAAACTCCTGTACCCTATTAGCATAACTATGGGACACAGTACACCCAATGTTCTCGTTAAGACCATTGACCAAATCCTACATCCAGCCACTGACAGATCCATCTCCCATTCATCCTCCTCTCTTACCTGTCATGATTTCTCCTCTTTCTTTTGGAACAAAATCAACAACATCTATTCTACGCTCTCCCACCACAAACCTAGTTTACTACTTGACCACCTTGACTCCTCCGGTTGCTCCTCCTGCCCTCTCCTCCTTCTCTCCTCTCTCCATTGCTGATGTTTCTGGTTTACTGTTGAAATCAACTACTGCCACTTGCCCCCTGGACCCCTGGCCAACTAACCTTGTCCGTCTCTGTGCTTCTGATCTTGCTCCCTCCATTATGCACACTCTCAACCTGTCCCTGGACTCTGGCTCGGTTCCTGCTGCCCTCAAGCTTGCCCGTGTTACACCGGTACTCAAAAAACTCTCCTTTGACCCGGCTGACTTATCTAATTTCCATCCCATCTCCAATCTCCCTTTTCTCTCCAAAACTCTCAAAAGGGCTGTAGCCAGTCAGCTGATGAAACATCTCACAGACAACAATCTGCTTGAATCTGCAACAGTCTGCTCTACTTGAAACTCGACCCTGGTAGTCTCTCTGCCATGGTCCGGCTCTCGCCTTGCATTCAAGACATCGAGGCCTGGATGTCTGCCAATTTTCTTCAGCTGAACACTAGCAAATCTGAACTCCTTCTAGTAGGATCTAAAACTCAACTTAAGAATCCAAATATAGCTGCCCTGAACCTCTGAAACTGTGTGCTGCTGCCTTCCCCCACAGTACGAAGCCTTCGTGTACTTCTGGACAGCAACCTCTCCTTTGATGCCCACATCTCCTCCATGGTCAAATCTTCCTTCTACCATCTTCGAAACATCTCCAAAGTCCATCCCTACCTTTCCCTCCCAGATGCGGAGATACTTTGTCATGCAATTGTCTCCTCTCAACTCGACTACTGCAACTCTCTATATGGTGGACTCCCAGCACACACCATAAACAGACTGCAGCTAGTTCAGAATGCCGCTGCCAGGATCCTTACCAGATGTAAAAAGCGTGATCACATCACCCCTTGTCTTGCCCAGCTGCACAGGCTACCTGTAAAGTTCAGGATTATTTTCAAAACTCTCCTGCTCACCTACAATGCCCTTCATCACACAGGTCCCAAGTACCTCCTCAACCTGCTGACCCGCAATGTCCCTGAACGCAAGGTGAGGTCCTCTGACTCTGGCTTGCTTGTTATACCCAAGTAAAAGTGCACCACACTCGGAGAGCACTCTTTTAGCTTCGTGGCCCTGACTCTCTGGAACTCTCTCCCAGCTTTGGTGCGTGATGCTCCCACCCTCGCTCGCTTTAAATCACCTCTCAAGACCCATCTGTTCTCTTTTGCTTTCCATGCTCTTTAAGCCTGATATCTGCTATTAGCTGCTGTGTTGCTGCTACTATTTTATGTATTATGTTACTATCATGTTTTATGCACTTTCCACTGTATTTAATGTACTATGCATTACTTTTCTTTTTTTTTTAACTGTGTATCATGTATTATGCATTTCTCTGTATTTAAAGTATTATGGATTTTCTTGTTACTGCATCTTGTAAAGCGCTTTGTGATGGTGGTCCACTATGAAAGGTGCTATATAAAATAAAAATTGATTGATTGATTGATCATAAAGGGGCTGAGATATGCTATAAAAAGGGTGCTGCACACCCAATATTGTGTGTGTGGTTCAATAGAGCAGTGGACTCTGAGAGGGTGTTTGGAGATAGTGTCCTAAATAAAGAAAAGCCTTTTGAACTGATTTCAATGTGTTGTCTCTCTTCTTCCCTGCCTGCCTGTGTAGAACCCTACAGTATTTTGTTTAAATATAGCTGATACAGCATAAGTAAATAACAGAAAATGTTTTTGAAGTTCATACCACAAGTTTTTTATTTTCTTTTTGTAGTATGTTTTGTAATTATATTTTCTGTTAGGTCACAGAATTGCCATTCAGCAGTTTTTTCATTCAGGCATTTTATCTTTGCCTGGTGGTGTAAGAATGTGAGCAAGGTTGCCAGATTTCTGACAGAAAAATAGCGACATTGTTCTTCAAAACAAACACAAACAAGACCAAAACAAGCACAACCCATGTTAGAGTATGGGCATTTATGCAAACTCCAACGCGTGACTCTCAAATTCCAACCGCGACTCTCAAAAAAACAAGCCCAATCCCGCTTACTATAAGCTGACTTGGCAACTCTGGATGTGAGGGCAATAGTTCAATCTATTTTTGCCCCTATGATGAGGATTTAACCAGTCACAGGCCAGAATTTCCAAGCACTGATACACACACACACAAGAGTGACATCTCTCTTGAATCCCCAAGTCATACACCCCAGAGCCAGACTGCACTGAAGGTTACAGTTGCTGTGTACTGGATGGTGTTGACAAGACCATTTTTGTTAATCTGGCCTATAATGGTTTGGTCAGACTGCTATGGACAACAAAATGATAGAGGAAGGATTGGATCAACCTGTTGTGAAGTATCACATCCTTGTTACCTCATTCCAGCAAAAGTGTTCTGCTAATGCCTTCATCAGTGCTCAGCCTATAATAAAATTTACAGTGGACAGATTTTCTTGTGATAGAATTCAAAGAAAGCTGCATTAAGGTGACCTCAAAAATCTATACCACTTTAGCACTTGGTGGATGGTAATAGGAAGCTCCACAGTGACACCTACTGGTTTATTACCCCCTACAATGATGAGATCAGCTGGCTGATAGAGCTAAGTGCAGCTAACTAGCCACTTCTCTCCCTGACTCTTCCCTAGTGGTGGACGCTGTCAGACCTTAATATATTTGACCTTTCACTGGAATGCTGATCCCATGTTTTCTATCACAATCATCTTCCCCATGAAACTGAAGAAGATTGCTTTTTTTTTTCCAGCAGGGTCTTGTCACCTTAACAGATCACTAAGAGTAACCAACTCATTAACTTAAATGTGTATCCCCCAAGGTTTTAAACTGACTTGCCTTACCCTTTATTACCCTCTCTGTTCATGTTCAATGCTCCCCTTATCACTGTGCAGCACTATAACACAGGCCTACAAGAGGTGGCAAGAATGATTTGCTGGACAGAGTCACTTTCTTGTTAGAATTCCACTGCATCACATGTTGTGCTGTCATGTCATCAATACTGAGACTGTGGAACAGGTGAATGCTTTTTTTCTCTGTAAAGACCAAGAAGAGGTAGTTGCTCTGTAGTGGTTAGGGGTGTAACCCCTTACGAAAATAACCTATAGGTTTCTATAGACCTATCGGCCAAATGTCCCAATTTTCTATAGGCATCTATAGGTTTCTATAGCCTATAGGCCAAATGTCCAAATTCTCTATAAAAACCTATACGTTCAATACAATAGCCTATAGGTCTTCTATAGAATTCTATAGAAATTCTATAGGTAACCTATAAGCTATTTTCATAAGGGACAATACTGTAATAGTGTGACCCATGGATTGTCACAAAAGTGCAAGATTTTTTTGAACAAACAGATTAAACTATTTACAACAACACACCAAGAACTTCCAACTGTATACAAACTAACAAAACAAAAAACATTTATCAGGTTAACCTATGCAAATATTTCACTAAGCAGTATAACAGGGTAAAGTAGCTATCCTCAATTAAGCAAAACTGCCAGCATATATAGTCTAAGACCCTCCTTGGATTAAACCACCTGTTGGGGTCTAAGTCTCTTATTAATTAACCTAATAAATACATAAACCATATTAAACACAGATACAGTCCTGTAAAATAATCATATATAAGCATATAGCTTCTGAAAGCAAGCAATATAAAATAAACATTTCAAAGTAACCCCCTCCTGCTTCCCATACTTGGTGCTGCCCTAATTGCAGGAAATCAGCCCTGAAGCAGGGTACTAAAGGCTTCCTCACCTGAAATTGCAGTTTCTTCACTTCCTGTTTCAAAATGGAGGTCATTATGAACATGCCAAAGGTGAGTACAAACATTTTGATACTAAACAAATATACAAAGTAAATGTTTAAAACAAATGTACATTTATAACACAGCTATACAAAGTAAATGTTTAAAACCAATGTACATTTATAACACAGGGTAAGACAGAGTCAAACATAATGTCCATGCAGAGTTTAGTATTTGTGAGGGACCTTGCAGAGTCACAAATACACTGTCACAATATGATACATATCATGACACATGTGATGATCCAGATTGACTATTTGTATGATGCATTATAAGATCAAATGAGCTTTTAACAATGGACTATTTTGTTAAAATTGACCAAGTTTGTACCGAAAGGGGCATAGGGTTTATGACACGAGCCAAAGTTTGAGTTATAGTTAATTTAAACGCAGTATGCAAAGCTCCATCCACCCCTGTAACAAAATCCTGGCTACACCACTAAATAGGAGGCATAAAATCTGTTTGGAAACATGCTAATTTCACCCAGAATTGAAATAGTTCAAATAAACACATTTTTATTGTACAATGCTATTAGTACATGTTGCCATGACACTGAGCTGTTAATAATGAACAGTAGTTGCAGCCTCTTGGGTCATGCATCTTGGGTATAACCCTCAAGTTTGATTGTGATCAGTTGCACTGCAATGTCTGCTCCAAGCTAAGTTTTCTTGTTTACAAATATAAGAGTTGGACACAGTACAGGGACTTGCATTAGTGAATGTATACTAGTGAACATTTTAAATGTTTAGTTATATACTTCATAAACACTTTGTTACATAGCTGAGAGAGCAATATCTTTAAAATACCCTAATAAAGTCAACATAGTATAACCCTTTTTAAACACTGTAAAAAACAGCCATGTATTCACACTGTTAATTAGATGTCAAATTTGTTGTCATAACATTTGTTACTATAATGCTGAACAAATTATCTCAGTAATACAGTAAAAGTGATTGCAAATCAAAGAAATGACCTTGGGATGTAAAATTATTGTGGGCTTGTAGCAAATTATATAACTACATGAATCTTCTATTGATTTTCAAAATGATCGTTAAGTAATTTGCTACCCCACCCCTCATTTATTTATTTTTTTCTATTTTAAAACATTGTATATATTTACTCTGAAATATTGAGGGGCTGTTAAGCTTTACACTTCTATGCAAACCCGTTTAGGCAACCAAGGGAAAAGCTTGCCAGCTGTTAGATCTGAAACACATTGCAGATACCAAGATTGAGGGTTACCATATGACTTCATGTATACAAGGACAGAGTGGGACAGTAAAGGCTTTTCAACTCACCAAAGCACTCTGGTAAGTGTAGTCCTGCGATGTGAGTTAAAGCCTGAACTGTCCTGTTGTACGTGGAGTAATAGGGTAACCCTACCAATGTTATAATTTAGAGGGAGACAGTTAATGGGATGTACAGTACTGTAATTATAGGCCTTAAGATAACACAGCTTTGTGGCGAGAGAGGTGAGAAAACAAAAAAACGACCGAATAGTTTTAATCGCATTGGAGTAAACAAAGGCAAATAAAATACAAACGTAACCAAAGAAGCTATCTACATAACAATATACTTTATTATATTTACATTAGTAATGGGATCGGTATTCTATTAAACAATAACTAGTATTTACCAATGGGGTCAACACTGCATACGTTGAACAGTGGATTCTCTGAAAAACAAATTCTTGGAAATTCGATTAAACTGTTTTTTTCCCCTGTGAAGTGGTGTTTGTTTGGAACCTACAGACTATGTTTTTTTTTTTTTTAAATGTCGCATAATTACAAACACATTTTTATAACGCAATCCGTATTTACAACCTTTTCAATCAGTGGTTATACAACGCATTTGTATTGATCACTATGTCCGGTTATATAATATATTTTTGTGAAGTGCAGTTGCCACTGTACTAACAATGACGTCAATGGAGGGCGGTAGTGTTTAATTCCATTCAAGCGGTCTGTGTCTGACGAATAGTTTTTGCTCATCTCCCGAAAAACTCACACGTGGCCATTCATTTTCAATAAAGGGTGTAAACGCTTTTGAAAAAGCAGTGTTTAGTTTAAAATTGCCCATGTTATCACAGCTCACAAGTAATTTTAAATATAAACTAAACGAGGGTATTTATTTAGCATCAGGTTTGAATTATGATACCACAATGAAAGAATGTAGTATTTTTTTCCAGCTGTAACCCCCCCTCCGGAAATACATGGTAGCTTCTAATCTACGTCAACACTAATCTGATGTAACACTTTCGCCGGGTGACTAGTGAACGAATGAATTCGGAAGAGCTGTGTTTTAATATGGTTTTAAACTTATTGTACTTGTAGGTTTAGTGTAGTAATAGTATGGAATAGATTCTATACAATATCCCTAGTGTTGAAATAAACGTCTGCCTAATAATATACAAAGGGTAAGATATACTAGTACAACGGGATACAGGTGATTTTTTTGTCAGTTCACTTAGCACGCGTTATGTATCCAGTCCGTCAGTGTTCGACCCTGCTACAGAGAGACATCCTGGTACTTCGTTCCTCTTCGTTGGTGACCGGGTCACCTGTGAGAAGAGCGGCCGGGTTAAAAAAGCTTTCTGCCCCGCCGGCTGCTTTGTTCTGCCGTACAGTTTGTATGGACAATCTAACCACCAGCAAAGCAGCGACTGCAGCCACGGCCACCGCCGGAAGACCTTCTTTGCCTGTGTCGGTGTGCTCAAGAACAGGTGAGTAAGAGGCATTACACGTTTAAGTTATTATTCACAGCATACAGAATTTTATTCAGATACCTTTGGTGTAGATATTAAAAGTAGTAATCTCCCAAAATAAATACCATATATACCATCTTACCATCTCAGTAAATGTCTTAACTTTAAAATGTCTTTCATACTTCTACACCCCAAAGAACCAGTACAATTTGAAGACCACATGAAACCGGAGCTTTGTTTCATTTATAGGAATGGGATTCGCTATATATATATATATATATATATATATATATATATATATATATATATATATATATATATATATATACTGTACAGCACGCTTCAGTGAAATCAGATCCCTCGCAATACTTTACGTCTGTAAAAATGGGTAGTGCAGTACTCTAGTATGTACTACTGTTATGAAGGGGAGAAGGGAGGTTTGATTTTAGAATGTTTATTTATTTATTTATTTATTTATTTATTTATTGGCCGCATCGTATTTTGAAAATGAAATGTATTCTAAATCTAAGGATGTTCATCAGGCTAGACTAAAGAAACAACTATTTCAGATCATTGAGATTTTGTTTTCAGAAAACAGATCCCATGTTCACCTTATACAAATCACACATTCGTCTTTCTGTTTAACTTATTCCAGTGCTCGCCATTAGGTGGTACACTTTAGCTTTGTCGTACTATTAACCTTGTACATTATTGAGCAATAACACCAGTGAACATTGCGTTGTACTTTTTGTTTTTGTGAATTCCTGCAGCACAGCCGGTGTGTCTCCCAAAAGCCAAGGTTATATGCACAATTTAGACTTTAAAAGGCGTGTGCTGTAGAGGATAAGCATCAAGTGGGGCAGTAAGATCTTGTGATCTGCTCCTGGCAAGTAAGGACGCATGCATGCTGTTAACTATGTGAAATAGCCAACTGTATGCTTTTGATAAGGGTTTGGTGTTTTTATGAACATCGTTATTTTGGATGGATTGAAGATAATGGCTCCAGTTGGATTTAGAAGATTTTGAGTTGCTTAGTGCGGTTTAGTTAGAATCTAGGTCATAAATATTTGTAAGGCATTACCCTAATAATGTTAGAATTAAATCTGTCTTTCAGCTTCTGTACCTTTTAATGGGATTGTACTGAATGTGATAATGTAGTATTGAGTTTTGCTTGTACAGTTTATTTTAAATGTAGGGAAGCCTTTTAGAAATCAGGTTTTCCATACAAACCAGGCATGTTAAAATGTGTTTTCTTCACGTGGGGACTTGCTGAAAATCATCAGTATGCTTATTTGTAAAGCTGAAATATACAACAGGCTGCTGCACTGAATCTTTTTGGGGCACTAAACACCGTTTACACAACTACGTTTAACACTTAAATTTAGGTGATCCCTTTTCCTGCATATTAAAACTATTTTTTTATTGTGATTTATGAGTTTCACTGTAATTGGCCTTCTATCCGGCTTCTGACTCGAGAGCACACTGCTTGGGTGCAGGGCTGTATCCGGTTCCTGCTATTAATAGTCAAGACTGCTGGGTTTTTAGCCATGGGAAAGAATGTGACAACACAGGGCAGAGGCTGCACGGAAAGATATCTTTAGGCAGCACCATGTCACTGAGATTGATGTTACAGAAGTTCCCTGTATGGCAAGTAATACAGAAGGGGAGAATTCTACTGTTGTTCCTGCTGTGAAATAAGGATTAGACGTGAGCAGTATGTTCTGACATTGGTGTTCAGAATTGATGAGTTGATTTATAAATGCCAGGGAAAACATGTTCAGCTTACTTTTTGTTTCTTAAATGGCAAGATCATATAACTAGGGATAACGACATTTGAATTTTTTCAAATTGGGGTTTTATACAATTAAAAAATAATAGATAAGGATATAAACTGACAGGTACCTTTTTAAATGTTGTATATAAAAATAAAAATAAAACATTATTAATAATTAAAATGTAAAGCTTCTGATGTTATATTTAAGACTATGATCTAAAAAAAAAAAAAAAAAAATCCTCCAAAATACGAATTAAAACCAGTTTTTAGAAGTCCTAAATTTACCCTGAAATGCAAGGCCCATTTGGGAGCTGTTACCTATAAAATAAGATTTGCCCAGATTTAAGTTTTTTGAGTGATCGTCATCTTGCCTGAATATCATTTATCTCTGAAAAACACAAGGGGTAGCAAATGAGATGGAAAACTTGTGGGAGAAAAGCCAGGATGTGACCATGTAAGCTGAATGTTAAGATGCAAGAGACTGAGTCATGATACGGAAGAGTGTGTGAGTGGGCCATAAATAAATGTAACTATGAATGCTGTCAGAAGTAACAATTTTTAGAAAAATGCATGTTAGATTAAGAGACAATGTCATCTTGAGGATTTGATAAGTGGACGTCACAGGAAGCTGAGGCTTAACCTCTTCTCATTTCAGTAGGTTACGGTAAGTACGTTGTATACAAGAAGAGGAACAAAACATTTTGATGATGATGATCCTTTTTAGCTTAAGGTTACTGTTTGTCAGAAACATGATTACCAATTACCGTTAATAATTTTTTTGTACGTAATCGTCACACAAAATGAATATAGGATTTATTGTATTATTAAAATAAACCCTTTGTTTTATTAAACCATTTGGCAAATCTTGGGTGGGGTTATGCGTGTGTGTGAGTGTGTATACAAAAATTATACTGTGGAAGCAACTGCTATGCTTGGTACTACTGTACACACATACTGTTAAATTATAGGACATTAGATGCTGTACAGTATACCATCAGGTTATATACAGGCTCCCATGGACAGTGTAACTCTGCATTTAAGAAATGTTTGCTTGTGATTTGGAATTGTGCTTGAAATAAGTTTTATTTATAGTTCCTGTAGAGAAATTGAGGTTGGAACGCAAGAGGTCACAATCTCACAGACATAGTAGCTCTGTGTTTCACTTTTGAGCAGATGTCTCACGCTGCAGCAGTAAAGGGGGTTTATTGTTGTTTTTGCTCATAAAGAAACAGAGCACCCTTTTATTCAGTTATCTCGGTGAAGTTGCCTACTTAATATTGTATTTTTACATGTTTTTGGGAGGCTGCATTGAAGTATAGAAGCAAAAAGACAATTATTACATATAACTGAAATAGCACAAAACCCTCATTTAGTTTTGTGTTGGTTAAGGCACCATGTGAAAAACAGCTTCCGTTGACCTAGCACATAGTTGTTCTTGGACTCTGTTCTCTAGGACTATGCCCTGATTGTCAGGGTTGATGTTTTTCAGCGAACACCTCTGAATTCTGCTGGCCCCACTAGAGGTTGTCAAAAGGTTGGGAGGACACTCCACAGGATATTGACCTATACAACTTGTTGTCTCAGGCGTTTTCTGCAATAATACTTTTTGTGCTTTATGTTTCTTTTTCTATATATTCCTTTTTCTACTCAAGAGTCCAGAGCCCTAAGCACTACTCAAGAGTCCAGAGCCCTAAGCACTACTCAAGAGTCCAGAGCCCTGACCACTACTCAAGAGTCCAGAGCCCTGACCACTACTCAAGAGTCCAGAGCCCTAAGCACTACTCAAGAGTCCAGAGCCCTAAGCACTACTCAAGAGTCCAGAGCCCTGACCACTACTCAAGAGTCCAGAGCCCTGACCACTACTCAAGAGTCCAGAGCCCTGACCACTACTCAAGAGTCCAGAGCCCTGACCACTACTCAAGAGTCCAGAGCCCTGACCACTACTCAAGAGTCCAGAGCCCTAAGCACTACTCAAGAGTCCAGAGCCCTAAGCACTACTCAAGAGTCCAGAGCCCTGACCACTACTCAAGAGTCCAGAGCCCTGACCACTACTCAAGAGTCCAGAGCCCTGACCACTACTCAAGAGTCCAGAGCCCTGACCACTACTCAAGAGTCCAGAGCCCTGACCACTACTCAAGAGTCCAGAGCCCTGACCACTACTCCACACTGCTACCCCTGTATACTTCTATAGTTACTGCTTTCTCTGACCTTAACTCAAAAGCTACTTTATACATACATACATACATAATGAGAGAGAAGACACATGTTAGAAGCAACCATAAGTGATAATGCTGATCTTGGTTAAAGGCGGGATCAGAGAGAATTACAGTATTATGCAGAATCAGCTATTATGGTGGACTGAGTTACAGTTGATGATTGGTGCACAGACATTTTGCAAGAATAATGTTGGCTACATTATAAATTGATGGACCTGTTTTTTTTTTTTCTGAAGATCATGGTGTTAGCTTGTTTAATTCCATATCTTTGCACTTCCTGTTTTGTGGTGGCTGTGGTGCAGTATTGTGACCTGTCATTTCAACATGATTTCTTATGGAGTGATGTTCAGCTGCTTTGGTGACGTACTTTCGTAATCCCAGCTTTGAACACTGACGTTCTAGCAGATGTCAGACTGGCTTAGGAACAATGGTCATGTGCTGGCATGTTACAAGAGCTGGACAGTATTAATATTTGGCAGAACTCATTGTCAGTCAGAACCTGTTGACGTTCGACACTATAATACTAAACTGTACAAAGTAAGCTCGAAGATGGAAGTTGTGGGTGAGTTTATATGTATTATATTGAATTCATATAAAAAAATCAAGATATGTATGTGTGTGTCTTTCTAAAAGAAAAGTCACTTTTGCATATAAAAAAAACTATATATATATATATATATATATATATATATATATATATATATATATATATATATATATTTTACTGCATCATCATTCACACTGGTGTTGCTTTAAAATAAGCTGCTTTCAGGAGACAGCTGTTCATCACTGTGAGACAGAGCTCTCTCCATTACTTTTGCCATTGCCTGACGTGAAGTTTTTGCATGCAGCAGAAGAAAAAGGTGCTTTTCTTTTTAACCAGTGCTCTTTTTTTTTATTTAACTCTTTAACTCAGCCCTATTCCTGCCTGTGTTTCACTGTTTTCATTTATGTATTTCATTTATGTATGTAACTACTGGATAATTTGTATTGCTGCATGTAACATATCAAATGAAAGGCCACAAAATGTAATTTCATATTATGTAAGTTGCAACAGGATCACGCATACTATATGTGGTAGAGCTGAGAATATATTTAAAAAAATATATATACATGTTTGGTCACTGCTTTATATATTGTAATCATAGATGGCTCAAAACGATGCCTGAGTAATATGTGCGTAGCCCATCTATTATGTTTTATAATACATGGATACCCTTGTGATGCTGATATTCAAGAAGACGGGGTTCAGCAGTACAGTTGTTTTTTTTTAAACGTAGTGTTTCAGTGCTGTACAGACGTTCTATGTCGTTATCCGTTAGTGCTTCAGCTTTATTTGGATGATTGCCTTTAACTTGTTTTAATTTCCCTTTCCTCTCCTGTTTCTCTGAGATACGAATGTACCAGCTTAACATCATTATATATATGTGTGTGTGTGTGTATGTGTGTGTATATATATATGTATATATATATATATATATATATATATATATATATATATATATATATATATATATATATATATATATATATATATATATATATATATATATGTGTGTGTACAAAATAGCCTACTATTGCAACATGTTTTTGGACTGTCATTTATTTCAATGTTTTTTTTTTATTTATTATTATTATAAACTAAATGTTTGTGTGTAGCTGGTACACAAATGTTTTAGTAACGGCATATCAATTTTAAAGTGTTTAAGACAAATAGGACCGAATTGTAATTAAAAATGTAAATTAAATGAGTGCTGTAGCACTGCTGAAAATGTGTTTCCTGTACTAAAGAGGATGTAAAAGCAGGAAGGGTAGCTTTTGCCCAAGCCTGCCTTTTATTTTGTAATCCAGTTTGTTGCTTACCTTTTAGCACCCTATGTACACACTGTTCCTAGTCTCAGACCTGGCTGCCTAATCCCATTACACAGTGGAATCTATATCAAGTAATCCTGGCCCTGAATAATGATAGACTGGCAGAGTTTGAGAGAGAATATCTTTAGATAATAGATTTTCACAGTAATTACAGTAGGTGTTCACATCCGGTAAAGGCCAAAATAAATTATGCCCTACATGATTGATTACTGTTCATACTTCTTATTTTAACAGTATGCCATGTTGCTGTTCTGCCTGTTAATGGGTTTTACTTTGTTCTGTTAACTCAGTGTGTTCCATGGGCAACAGCACCAGCAGACTGTACAGCGCCCTGGCCCAGACAATAAGCAGCAGTCCAGCTCCCCAGCAGGAGGAGTACAGTGAGCAGCCTGCCGATGTGGTATCAATCGACCCAGATGACCTCCTCAAGGAGTGCGAGATGGTCCTGCACAACCGGCCAGCCAGAGTGCAGCGGGCCTTTGCCTTCCCTAGAAACAACACGCCCAGCACCCACCACCGGCCAATCAGAGTTATGCAGTGGAACATCCTCGCACAAGGTACACCTGGGAAGAATTTGAAATAATTCAGCACATTCTGTCTCTCTCTTTAGTGCTAATTATATCAACAAAACCAGGGTCTGTAAATTTGTTGATTTATGTTCTTTCTCTGTTGGTATCATTAGACAGAGTTTTTAAATTAATTGTAAAAAAAAAACAACAAAAGAAACTACAGACCTACTTGGTAATCTAAAATATTTCTCTCTGGCATCAGTTGCCAGGTCAGCGAACAAGCATAACAAGTAAATAACAAAGGTCAAAAAGCAGTGTTGTGGGGCTCCCGAGTGGCGCATCCGGTAAAGGCGCTCCACGTGGCATGCAGGATGCGCCCAATAGCCTGGACGTCTCCGGTTCGAGTCCAGACTATTCCCCTGCCGACCGTGGACGGGAGCTCCCAGGGGGCCGCCCAAATTGGCTGAGCGCCGCCCGGGGGGGGGGAGCACCAGTACTGGCCAGGCGCCTGCGGGCTTGCCTGTAAGCTGCCCAGAGCTGCGTTGTCCTCTGATGCTGTAGCTCTGAGGTGGCTGCATGGTGGGTCTGCAGTGTGAAAAGAAGTTGTCGGCTGACGACACACGCTTCGGAGGACAGCGTCTGTTTGTCTTCGCCGCTGCAGAGTCAGCGAAGTGGCGAGCTAAGCTTAAAAATAATTGGCTATTCTAAATTGGAAGGAAATGATAAACAATTGGCGACTACTAAATTAAAAAAAAAAGTGTTGTTTAAGCATTCTACTGCCTCCTTATATCTTAGAAATCATTTCAGATTCAGATCTCATGCTTGCAAGGTCATGTGACTTTTTACCATATGTATGATGCATTGTTCTATATAAATATAAAAAGTGTCATTTATTTACACCCCAAAAGGAACTGGGTACAGTGGACTTCATAGAAATCTGGACATTTAAAATAAAGATTTTTTAAATCCATTGCCAATGTGGTGTTTCTCTCCTTTTTTTCCAGCTCTTGGGGAAGGAAAGGACAATTTTGTTCAGTGTCCGCTGGATGCTTTGAACTGGGCAGAGCGCAAGTACCTCATCCTTGAGGAGATTCTCATGCACAGGCCAGATATCTTGTGCCTGCAGGAAGTAGATCACTACTTTGACACCTTCCAGCCTATCCTGAACAGCATGGGCTACTACTCCAGCTTCTTACCCAAGCCCTGGTCACCCTGCCTGGACGTGGAGCACAACAACGGACCAGATGGCTGCGCTTTGTTCTTTAATCGAGACAGGTTTGAACTGGTGGACAGTGTTAACATACGTCTGGTAGCCATGATGCTGAAGACCAACCAGGTGGCTATAGCTCAGACCCTGAGGTGCAAGGAGACAGGGAGGCTGTTTTGTGTTGTCGTCACGCACCTCAAAGCTCGCAGTGGCTGGGAGAGGTTCCGCTCTTCCCAGGGCTCTGACCTCCTTAAGAATCTGCAGTCCATCACAGAGGGGACTGGCATCCCCTTTCTGATTTGTGGGGACTTCAATGCAGAGCCCACTGAGGATGTCTATAGAAACTTTGCGACCTCCAGCCTCAACCTGAACAGCGCCTACAAGCTGCTCAGCGAGGACGGACAGTGTGAGCCCCCCTACACCACATGGAAGATCCGCCCGTCTGGGGAAAGCTGCCACACGCTGGATTACATCTGGTACTCCCAGCATGCCTTCAGTGTGGACTCCGTTCTGGACTTCCCCACAGAGGAGCAGATCGGACCCAATAGGCTGCCGTCCTATAACTATCCTTCAGACCACCTGTCACTAGTCTGTGACTTTAGTTTTAACGATGAACCAGACAGACTTTTATAGGCTTAAGACTTCACAGCACTTTGTATGCACTTCTTTTTAAATGTTTTATATATATATATATATATATATATATATATATATATATATATATTAGTGCTGGTAATCTTAAAAGGTATAGGGTATCATCTATTCTGTTTTAAGCAACAGCACTAATATCTTTATTACTAGTAAAGGCTGTGGAAAGTATAGCCAAGTCTTAAGGTGTGCTGCTAAAACGAGAAAAATCTTGTTTGCGAAAATACAGTAAATGACTGAGCACAAAGGAATTCAGAAATGTATTTTTTGTTACTGTTTTGTGGACGCATTTGTGTTGCATTTTTATATATAGCTCAAAAGCAATATATTATAAAAAATATATATTAAAATCGCAGGTGGGGGGGTAAAGCTTAAAATAAACCTTATTTTAACACTTCTAGTATTCTCTATGTAAAACTTTATAAACAAATGTGATTTAGAATTTTATGGTTTATACAAATAGAATGCATTTGCAATGCTACTTTAATTAGTTGATATTTCACTATTTAAAAATGTTAATTTGATTTGGGATTAATTGCCTTAGTGTACATGGGCCTATATTTTCCACTGTGGACAAAATGCCCCACGGTGTACTGCAACACAGCTGCCTCTACTTCTACGTTTAAAACACATTCAGACTTTAGTAAAGTTGTTTAGGTACACACAGACATGTCACAGTATTTGTATGCTTACGGACTTAAATAAAAATGTCATATAAAGCGTCCTAGAATAAGCATTGCATGCATCTGCTGGTTTGTGGTGCTTGGAAGTGGGAAACTTGTTGCTCATTAGCTTCTTACTTCATATCTAAGGATAGCTGAATAGACAACTGCCTGATCGTTGAATACATTATGCAAATTATTTGAATGAGTAAGCCTTCTTATTCAGGGACACCATGATAAAGTATTTTGTAAGTAAACTGAGTTGGTTGAAATGAGCAACACATTTATTCACGCCCAGGAACCAAACAATCAGCAAAGTTCCAAAACCTTTTCCTCTCTACACACTTTAGCCTTCCAACAGTAAAATATGTGGCAGTGAAAATCTGTTAAATAAATTAATTAAATTAACTTGCCCAATAATAAAGTTTTACATATGTAGGTTTTGAAATGTACAGTAATTGCAATACATAATGTGTGTTTGTTGCTTTTTAAATTTAAAGACAATCTGCTTAATATAACTCTGCATAAGTAAATACTGTGGCATCCCCCTGGCCTTGCAGATGGACATATCTGCACATATTTGTTTGATTTGATACAAAAATAATTGAGACTGGGACATGATTCATAATCTGCTATTTTACAGATATTAATTTTTATTTTATTTTTTTTGCTATGGGTTAATTTTCACCATTCATTTATGATACTGATTTTATATTCCATAGGAGACAAACATTTAGGATATGTAATATAATAAGTGAGATGCTGCATCACCAGGAATTTCTTTGTGTCTGAAGTGGTTAAATAATGATCAGCTGTTGAAGAACCATCACAAACATAAATCGGGAGTCATGGGAGTTACTCCAGGCTAAGTAACACTAAGGATGGAGGAAAACGTTAGGTTATTATCATAACCCTGGTTCCCTGAAATAGAAATGTAACCATTACTGTATGGGTATTTACCTCTTAAAGACCCAAAACCTTCAAGCCTGCTGCAATCATGGACTTAGCGACCTTAAAGGTTAATGGTTACATTTCTATTTCAGGGAACCAAGGTTAAGATACTAACCTAATGTAACCATTACCAAATGGGTAAGTATATCAAAGCCGTCGCAAGGGCAGTATTGCAGAACAACTGGAATGCTACAAGACTGAGCCAAGAGGCTGCCTTGTGCATTAATATATGGAACCTCAGTAACAAGTAGCTAGGGGTAAAAACATTGAAGGAGAAACTCACCTCCATGCCTGTGTTGTAAGGGTCGACTGAGAAGCCGCCCTTAACGCTAGTTCCAAAAGCAGGGTTTTGAGGATCCAGGACATGAAGTCTGTACAACCTAGTAAAGTCATGGGGTGTAGCCCACACCGCTGCATTGCAAATGTCCTTGACAGATGCACCCTGGAATAAAACCCACGAAGTTGCAAAGCCCTTGGTGGAATGGGCAGCAAGCTTTTCTGGAGGGGGCAAGTTGGCCAGCTCGTAGGCAGTGCATTAAGCAATACATATTTCAGCTCAGCTGAGTGCATTAAGCACCACGTTTAACCTCCAGCGAGGAACAATGTCCTTCATAGGTGGCCGAAGCCACCAAGCCCCTTTTAAAAATTGCCGTGCCAGGAAGTGAGCTCCTGGGAGATAGTCAGTGTTGACATGGCAAGCCAAAATGGCTGCCAGATAGCCTGTTAACATGGAGCGGGTTTTCCCCTCGACAAAAAGATCCTGCAAAAAATGCAGTATAACTGTTGTGGGACAGGTCATGGGGTCGAACCCACATGGCAGACACCATGTCTGAAAAACATACCACTTGTACCCGTACGGTGCTTTGGCATTCTGCAGGATGTCAATGACCCTTTTAGAAAGCCCCAGACAGCTAAATGCAGCCATTCAGTTGCCAGAGCCAGAGCTGCAGGCTTGATGGGTCGGGATGCCATAAGGTACCTTGTGCCTGACTGAGCAGGTTGTAGCGCTTGGGCTGGCTGCTTAGGAGCTGCATCAGTGTTGAAAACCAAGCTCCTGTGCCAATAAGGGGCTACAAGGAGCACCTTGGCCCGGTCCTGCCTGATTTTCTCCAGACACAGCAGGAGCACTGGAAGGCATATAACAGTTGCCTCAGCAACTGGTGTGCCAAGACATCTATTTTCAGCAGGTCCCCTCCTCCTATTATGGAGAACCGGAGGGGAGAGTGGGTTGAGTCCTGGGAGGCAAAGACATCTATCTCTACTCTTCTGAACCTCTCCCAAATGAGGCTCACCACCTCGGGATCAAACCGGTTTGGTGATGTTAGCACCGGGTCAGTACGGTAGCAGGTCAACACTGTTGTGGTAACCTCGGTTCCAGTACAGTACTGGGTCGTTGACCTCGGTAACGTACGGTACAGATCCCTTGGTTTGCAGTTACTGCAAGTAGCAATGTACAAGGATGCCCACCTATACGAGCCACTGGCAAAATCAGTCAGTCAGTACTCACACGAGACTGAGGGAAGCCTGCTTCTTAGAATGAACAAACAGCCCTCAGAATGGTGATGCAAAAGCAGTCACCAAACTGGCATCAAGATACTGTGGGAAAGATTGCAAGCAACCACAACCGAAGCAAGTATCTCGGTCCTGCGCAGTGCTGCTGAACCCAGCAGCATCTGTCACTACATGTGTGCTTGCAGCACTGCAGACCGGCCTGTGCTTAATCCCTGTGAAAACAGAAAAACAGAATGAGAAAAAAGAAAATGTTTTCTCAACAAAATACAGTAATAACAATTACTAAAAATATACAAACCGTCTCGTAATTTTAGCCAAAGCCAAAACGAGAATAAAATATCTCCAGCTGGAGCTATTGCAGCCTGGAGGGAAAGCACAAAGTCAGCCGACTTATGTTGCTTGATTTCTGGGAAGGAGCTACTCAAGCTGCTGGCTTCACACAGGGCACAAGGTCACAGTGGGACGTAACAAATAACAGGTTGTAGTGCTCAATTATGCGTAATTAGTAAAACTAATACAGCGATTATTTTTAATATCACATATCATTTATGTAAAACACAATAAATGTGAAATATATAGCAGAAAAAGTAACAAGTACTTATCTGAAGTAGCTCTCGTGTCAGGTCAGTTCTTGAAAGGAAAAACTGTGTTGAGGTCTGTAACTACAGTGTTTTTATAATAGGGGGCAAGCCATGACCGCATCACAGGCTCGTCAAGCAGCTTTGATAGATCTTATTCAGATTTCGGGTCTTTAAGAGGTAAACACCCATATGGTAATGGTAACATTTTGGATTTGAAAGGGAACTACCTTAACTACATATACAGGACTTCCAAATATTCCAATAATTTACATCTCTGGATATATTGTGAGAGATACGCTCTCAAAGTTTAAAAAAAAATATTATTGTTCTTGTTGCAGAAGCAAAATACTAAATTAGACTTATCTTCATGAAACTATACTTGTGGGGAATGGACTAGGGCAGGGATTTTCAACCAGGGGTATGCATACCCCTGAGGGTATTTAGAGTCATAGAGGGTACGCATGACAAATCAGAAATAAAATAATAAATTAAAATTGAAAAGAAAATAATGATCTTGAATTGATTTAGTTAACAGTATTATGTAATATCTCTAAACCACTGTGCATACAAATTTCACTTTTGTTTAGCAGCTCAGTTTACAGTCTGATCATCCGCCTGTACGCATGCGTGATTTCAATTAAGTACATACAGATTATCACGTGTCGTTATTCAAGTCAAATATGGATATATTTCAACTTGCAAAAGGAAAACAAAGGACGAAAACACGAGTCAACAGAAAGTGCAAAGCGACAAAGTTATACTCCCTTTGGTTCATTTTTATTTGGGCTTTAATAAAGTTTATCATTGTTCGTTATAGTTTTATCTTGAGGTAAATGTTTTTGATGTTGTAAACTTTTTAAATGGCACACAATTATGCTGACATGGTAAGTAAATGGTAACATTTTTAGTGCAAACTATTTTGGATTATTTATAATAACTTTACTAAATAGAAAGTGAGTAAGTGTGTTTTCTCAAATACTATCTTAAATCTGTGCATCCAAAGATAAAAACAATAAATTAAAAATATGGTTTGGTATTCTGTCCTAAACCAGCAGTTTGCCAGTCCCAAACTGTTGTCACAAATTATATATTAAATAAAACGGGAAAAAATGAATTTCTTAAACAGATTATTCTGCCTTTTATTGCAACTGTGGTACCATTCAGCTGAGCAAAAATTGTAAAGGCGTACTTGAACTGAAACCTTCAGACACAAGAGGTACAGTTTAATTATAAAAAAGGTTGAAAACCAATTTTCTAGGGAATTAAATTTAAACTTAAAACTTTTTGGGGGGCTTGAATTGACATATGTAATCACCTCATATGGCCACTAGGGGCTGCAAACTGACAAAAGCTGGTCTCCCTTTGTGCTTAGTGGTTTTTGTCTTGTTTTTTTTTACTTGGGAGATATGCTGATCTCAACTTTCACATTATGCAGCAGCTTTAAAAAAAATTTAAAAAAAACATCTTTCTGGCTTTGTATTACATCCTTTGTAAGACTTTGCATGACTTTTCTAATAAGAGGCAAGAAACTTGATTTTAAAGCCTTGGTTACAATACCTTTACATACTTCAGCTTAATACTGCTGATTTTTAAAAAAAAATATTTTAAAGCTCTCTTTGGATAAAGGGGGGTTTACTGTAAATCTGATCTGTCCAAAACATTTCACATGTACAAAAACTTCTAATTTAGAATAAAAGGACTGGCCATATAAAAACATGCGACATCTGAAAAAGGCAGCAAGTAAAACAAAAAACAGTAAGGCCTGTAAAGATTTAATGAAAAGTGGTTAAGTTAAACAAGCAATTGGGGCAAAAACCTCCATTTGTATTGCAGTAGGAACTAGCAGCAACATGAAAAAAATGGGAGCCACAAGCTACTCCCACTTGCTTATACAGTAGCATTTCATTTATTTGTTTTTTTCATAATTTAGAACACAAAAATAGTAAACCATTTAATACAATCTTAGTACTATGTAATTCAATAGAGTGGTGGATTTGAAAATATTGCAGGATTGGGTTATTTCCTCGGAAGCTTAATGTTGCAGGATTGGGTTATTTCCTCGGAAGCTTCTAATGCTTTATCAGTAGAAAAAGTCACACCCTTTTAATTTCTCCCTCTGTTGCAATAGTATCAGTAGCACACATACTTTGTCAAATGGTAACACATATGATTCCTTTAAATAATGTAATTATAGATAATAGTAGTACGGGGCACTGCATCTTTAATTTACTTATACTGTTCAAAACTCTCACAGCTATTCATCACTGACTTCTTTAGGGTCTGAAAATAGATAATGAAAAGAAAAATCATAATTCTTACTTCTTGTGCACTTCTATTTACTAAATGGAGGTTACACCGTTTTGAAAGAAGCACAATAGTCAACATGCATTGCATTGTATTCATTCACTCTCTGGTACTATATTAGGTTATTAAACTCTGCTTGCCATCTTTTCAGGTACTCCGCAATGGTTTCCCATATCCCATGTTTCAGCATGTCACTGGCTACAATGCATTAGGGAAGCAGCTGGTTTAATACAGGGTTGAAGAGATGGAGACAATTTCACTTAAGGGGAAATGACCAAATCAGCACAAGACTACCTGAAAGTATGGCATATAAACAAGGCTTTCTTTTGTACATAGTACAGAACCAGATAGTGTTTATAGAAATGGGAGTTCTTGAATGGGATTTTGAAAACTGCACATCTGAGCAATAGCGAATGGAATAGCACAACAGCTAAGATTTATTCATTATTTTGTTACTTACAAACACTTTAACAGAAACCTCTGTTCAGTTGCACATCCCCCAGTTTAACGATAAATTAATACAGAGACAACACTTTTTTTTAATTTTTTTTTTTATATTTCATTAAAATCTACTTGAATACACTTTGAAACAAGAGTACAACAAAATAGAATATACTTCAAATATTGAATATACAAACTAGTTCAGTCTGAACACTGGAACTTTTTTTTCTCTCGCTCAATATCAACTAAAAAAGGAAAAAAGAAGTAAACAGAACATTTAGAACTAGCTGCAAGAATTCATGCTGAGTGACCTTTTAAAGTGGCAGAAACTCTGAAACTGAAATTTCTGTACAGATGACAAGGCAACATGACACAGGCAAAAATTGCAGCAAAACACTGCTGAAACTGAAATCCAGACAAGTATATTATAAACTACAATATAAAATAAGTTTGCCTTATTTCTATAATACTGTGCTTGGTACAAAGTATCAAAAAAAGTACTTACACAAAAAGCTAGTTTGCTTATATATATATATATATATATATATATATATATATATATATATATATATATATATATATATATATATATATATATATATATATATATATATATATCTCTTTTTAGAAATGGAAAATAAACAAATGTAGATTAATCTAAGGCTCCTTGTTTGAATTATTTTTAAACTGGTTTTGAAGACATAGACAAAGTCCCTTTTTGTCACTTCCCTCACACAGAAGCTGCCAAAGCAATTTTAACCGCAACTTTACTCCCAACATTCCACATCTGTGAAGCTTTTACATAGCACCAAGACAGTGGGTACTATGTGCACACAGTGATAGTCAAAACTGCAAAATGTTATGCAAAAATCATAATAGACGTAAAAAGATTAAATTGTCCGCCCCCCACCCCCCCAAAAAAATAATAATAACTTTGCTTTCTTTTATTAATATATAATATATTTACCTTAGTGTTTTGAATGTTTAGTGTCTGGGAAAAACTGTCATGAACTGACTTGGTCCCTTTTCTGATAGATTGTTTTCGTTGTGGTTTCTTTTTTTTTTTTTTTTTAATTCATCGCTGAATCATATCAGTCACCAATAATAATAATAATAATTATTATTATATTATGAAATGCATGTGGTTCAAAATCCCACTGAAAAGCATGGGACTGCTGAAGTCTTTTTTTTCCTTTAGTCTGTTTGACAGCTGTACATTACAAAATGAATTGCCAAAATGTTTTAATGTCAGAACGACCAGTTTCACCCCACCCCCCCTGTATACAACAGCAAGTAGTCTCTAACTGGTGCAACTAATAAAAGCGTATGTTTCATTTGTAATAATCCTCCTCTTCCATTCTCAACCGTCACTTTCTTCTGTTTTTACTGTGACAGGGAACGTGAGAGTTACTGGCTTGGTGCTCACAACATTCTTCTCTTCCACTTCATGTTGTCGTTGCTTCACAGTGCTGGGGGCTCCACCCTCTTGCTTGATCTCCGGCCTCTTGATGACAGCATTGATGAACCGTGTGGGGTTGTGGCTGGTGACCTGGTGATGCTGCTGCTGTGCAGGCAAGGCTAGTCTCATGATGGAGGTCCCCTGCGCTAACGATACAGGGGTAAGTGCTCTGACGGCCAGTGGGGCCCCCATTATGTTGATGCTGGATGCCCCAGTCATGCCACTCTTAGCCTGCAGCTGGTACTGGGCGAGCTGGGAAGCAGGGATGGTGATGATCTTGGCGAGCTGCACGGTGATCTTGTCACCGTTCTCTGCTGTCGCGGGTATCATGGTGGGTATGGTCTGGATAACCACCTTGGGGGCATTGCCCGTGGTGGGGCTGGTGTTGGTGAGGACAGAAGAGCTGGCAGACTGCACCGCCATGGTCGAGATCTTCTGGCCCAAAGATGTGGTCATCACCACTGGCACCTGCATAGCCACTCGCACCGTTCTGCAGGAAGAGATACAGACTGGGTCAGAACTTCCTTTCAGTAAGGAGCAAACAACAAAGACTGATGAATCTGGGAAGATCCCTATCATTTCCAGTATCAACTGCACCAATTAAATACATTGTTGTTTTTGTCATTTAAAACACTGAACTGAAATTAGTTTACTTCTTTATCTGAAAATTATTAAGATATTAACACCTGATGCTGGATATTATAGTTGTTTATAATAAACATTGTAATTCATTTGACATTCACTCAACTCAAATCATATAATGAATCTATATAACAACATTACAAGCCTAATTCTGATGGCTCAGAAATAAAACACTTTTTTTAAGCTCCCCATTGTTCTGCTGTTCCCATTTACCACTATGCAACAGCTGCACTGGTCCCAAATAAACAGACTAGTCTTTTTTTTTGTTTGTTTTTAAATTAGATATTTGCAATTACTTAAGGTTTTTTTTTTATTATTCTTTTTTTTTCATTGAAATGTGTGACAATGGATTTTGGCATGAGGCCACAAAGGCATTGCAGATATTAGCGATCTCTTGGTTCCATGCTGACCATGTAGAAAGTGGTTGGAGTTTCAAGGGAGTAAAGGGATCATTTTGAGGTCTGTTGGCTGTTTTGTACCTGAAACTAAGGAGCAAAGAGAAGACAGATGCTATCTAAGCACTTGACTTTCCCCAGCTCAAGCTGTCCATTTTATAGAATACAATTTACCCTTGCAGTGTGGAAGCATTGAAATATCTGTATATTTCCAAATTGAGGTATAAAATACAAGGAAATAACGTAGAGTAGTGGTTAGGGCTCTGGGCTCTGGGCTCTGGACTCTTGACCGGAGGGTCGTGGGTTCAAACCCAGCTGGGGGACACTGCTGCTGTACCCTTCAGCAAGGTACTTTACCTAGATTGCTCCAGTAAAAACCCAACTATATAAATGGGTAATTGTATGGAAAAATAATGTGTAAAAAATAATGTAATTGTATGGAAAAATAATGTGATATCTTGTAACAATTGTAAGTCACCCTGGATAAGGGCGTCTAAGAAATAAATAATAATAATAATAATATCTTCTTGTAAGCACACCTTTAAACAGCCAAAAATACACACCTGGGCCCTGTTGTTGTTGGAATAATGGTGGTGGTGTGCGAATGCTCATTTGATATGTCGTGATGATGTGTGGCTGACATGACGCTGACTATGCGAGGCTGGGGTGACGTTGACGCTGTTGTTTTCACAGCCGCCGCTGGGCCCTGCAGTACCAGGCTCCTCCCTCCTCCTCGCAGGATCGCCGAAGTCTTGGACAGCTCCACCGACGTTAGGAAGCTTTCCGTGGACGGAGGCACTCGTTCAAAAGACTTATCGACTGCGAGAAGGTCCTCGCTGGGGTCTGATTTGTCATCATCTATCACGACAATGTTTTTTGGCATTTCTTTAAACTGATACACAAGGCGTTGACCCTCCACCTTCGCTAGAATACCTCTTTGGTAGTAATACCTGAAGGGAAGCAAAGGAAGATTATTTTAGGGTCCTTTCTTCTTTATGGGTACATAATACAGGTTGTCAACTGTTTGCTAAACTTAGGGATATTTAAAGGGCTATACATTTTGAAGACATAGGTATTTTATTCTGAATGTTTTGTGTCAAACATGACTGGCTGGTCACACAGTATTAGCAGAACAAATTGTATAATAAAGCCCTGAGTTGCATAAGTATTACATGATGTGCTACCAGCTGGATCTGTTACAATTCTTGTTTGATACCAAGATAAGAGTCATATATAGGTCCCTATTCACAAAGCATTAAAGTGATTTTTTTATAAATAAAAATGCAATATTCAATCAACTGTTCTAGACTTTTGTTGAAGACGCAATCAGTCTAAACCAGGGGCGTCCAATCATACCTGAAGGTCCATTTTACTCCAGGTTTAACAGGTAAAGTGATATAATTAACAATTTCAGGGTCTGGATGGAGGTTCAATTAAACCATTTAGAACAGGGTTGGAACAAAGGGCAGGAGTGCAAGGGCCCACTTTGGACACCCCTGCTCTAAACAGTTTCATGAACAACAATGTATGTTTTATTCATGTAACTTCAAAAGAACTCACAAGTTAAAGCTTTGTGTATGGGGTCCAAAATATGACTCATGGAAAGTAAAAATGGTTCTCAAACAAAAGAAACATATACCTCAGTGCCCTTCCCATTGTCTCATAGTTCATGTCAGGCTTGTTCTTGTGTTTTCCCCACAGTTTGGACACCGCCTTGGAGTCAACCAGTTTAAAGATGCCTTTGTCTCTCTGAGTCCACTTGATATACCTGGGGCAGGTACTCTTATCCTGGAGAAGGTCCAAGAGGAACTCCCATAAATAGGTGGTGTTCCCTGAAAACAAACGGCATACAAAAAAACACAGGTGGAAAAGCACATCCCAACTTCCAATACTATATCCACAGACTGTAGAACACTCTCTCATAAAGGCTCATGCACAGCTCAACTCCTGGATTTACATTCTGACAACCGCATGAATTTGCAATAAGGATTTGCCAGGCAAAGTTTAGTTTATCAAACTTCAGAATTCCGATTTATTTTTATATTTTGTTAACTATGTTATAACGTAATCCCCAGCTGCTTCTGTAAATACAAAATTAGATCCATCAGTATCATGTTAATTGTGCTCAATTGTCGCCTAAAAGAATTTGGATACCTCAAATGACATCGCTAAAGTGCATGCTGATCACTCACCTTTCCCTTCTCTGGGCTTCTTCTTTAAACCCAGATCTGGAGAACCATTAAACACAGCTGCCTGCTGGATCTTTGGCTTACGGCCAGCTTTAAAAAAAAAAAACACACAAGATAGGCATGTTTAATGTATCACTGTATTTAGTTGTTTAACACACAGTAAATTGTAATTTTTTTATTTTTATTTTATAGTGTGTTCTAAAAGTCCTGTTGCTCCCATACTGAGTTTTATAGTGACTTTCAGCTGGATTCCCTAAGCCTTGTGGAATGATAGCTGTATGCCCATTTCTTTCGAGGGACTGAACTCAAAACCTTGGTCATTACACATAGGCACTGCCAATTTCTAATTCAAACAGTGAACTTGCAAACACACTGAATAGCATAGCTGTGCTGCTATGAAAGGAGTAGGAGGCTTCACCTTTTTTCTTTTTAGTAACAGGCTCCATTTCAGGGGCCTCTATTACAGCGCAGATCTCCATGGGCTCTGCCTCCTCGGTGGACACCTCCACCTCCGTCTCGGTGATCACATCGGGCCTCATGGCTGCGTGGATGAACTCTGGGGTTGTTACACACGGGGGTACAAACACCTCCACTGCAGAAAGACACAGCAGACAGGGCATGTTAGGGAAATATGCTTTTGTTTTTCCACTGACCATAGTTTCAACCATACCCGTGTAGCTGCAGACTAGTACATTACAAATCAGTATTAAACACTCTGTTGACACGCTGTTAAATATTTATACTGCTTAGTATTACACTAAAGATTTCATGCGTATAACAAAAAATTAAATTAAAAAAATAAAGTAACAAATAAGCTGATTGCAGCGCTATTGCACCACTCACACTAATGTATTATACAACTAGACACCGTAGAAAGAATAAAATAATGTTTTGAGACAATAAACAGTTTTTTATTATCTTCCTGGTACCCCCCTTTAAAATTAATTAACATGTTGGCTTCAACATGACAAGATGTTTGTCAGCATTTTAAAATCGTTTCTGACAAAGAAACACGACTAATTTCAGAACTCGGGTTCACCGCCAGCCTCCAAAAAACGATCTCATTTAGTAAGCTGGTTTATTATAACCGGTTACTATAATCCATATGATACTACGGATATGGCCCTTGCATTTGAATTCAATCAATAAGCTAACAGAATGCAGCAAATTGATCTCCTCACAGGAGCATTGAAATTAAAGAATATTCCACACATTTGTACTAAGACTCTACGCAGTTGGTGACAACTCCCCGTTGAATCCAGATGCTTAAGCACAGCCTTCCTCAAATTACTGTCAAGCATCCCTGTCGCTTGTTTTCCAGCTTGCCCAGTTTACTGCTTATTCCAGTTTAACAATGGTTTGGGACCTCTTTGACATTATATTTTCTTTCAATAGTTTGAGCATTTGGTTGTTTTAGTCAGTTAAGCATCATTATTTAAATTTTGTATGAAGTCTAAATTAGGTTTACATAGAGTAACTTAACAGACATGACAGACTCAACAACTTTTTCACTTCTTATTTAATATTTATACCTGTCAACACTTGCAAGTTGCTGTTTCCTGCGTTCTGAATACCTCCGTGTTCTTGAGAGAATAATGTGATTGTTGGTGGGGTTAAGCTCAGACCATCACCCCGTTACACACCATAACTATGAAGTCAAAATAGTCAATAATATGTTTTTAAATATATAGCATACAATTTCTACTGTGCTGCATTGGAAAAAATATATGCATAAGAAACATCTGCCACAAATCAAGGATTACTGTATATTCCCGTAGCTCTTCCATTCTGAGTGTAGGCTATCGTTCCATAAAAAAATTAAAAATAAGGCAATTCGCCACATTTTAGGCCTTTCAGTCACGTGTGAATGCGCAAAGGCGCCTTAAACCGCAAATGTGAACAGGGTTGCAGACCTAAACATGCAGCGGCCCTGGGCCAGCACAGTAGTGTGAACAGGGTCTTAGTTAGCGCAGACTGCTCGGTCGTTACATTATTATTATTATTATTATTACTATTATTACTACTATGACTACTACTACACAATGTACTTCAAAATGGCCTTTTGTATATTTTGTTTATCTTGCTTAATCTGCATTGGTTACAGGTGTATTCAGCGGCATTTTGAAGCAGAAATTGATTACTGTGCCGTCTTTTAATTAACAAATTCAAGTTTGATTGGATTTTTTAATTTTTTGATTAAGTGAGCAATTTAAGTTGTGCTGCATTTTTCTTTTCTCTCCAAAATTCTTGAAAGGGCTGTAGCCAGCCAGCTGATGAAACATCTCACAGATAATATGCTGCTTTTGATACCATAGATCATAGCATTTCTTGACCGCCTTCAGAAGTATGCTGGGATCTCTGGAATCTGTCTCTCCTGGCTGTCCTCTTACCTATCTGGACGCATGCAGTCTATGATGGAAGCAGTGCTGATGCAAACCCAGTCACTTGCGCTGTCCCTCAAGGGTCTGTTCTTGGGCCTTCAACATCTACATGCTTCCCTTGGGTCACCTCATCTGCCAACACAGCCTCATGTTTCACTCCTATGCAGATGACACCCAGCTGTACCTAAAACTAGATCCTGGATGTCCCTCTGCCATGGTCCGGCTCTCAGCTTGCATTCAAGACATCAAGGCCTTGAAGTCTGCCAATTTTCTTCAGTTCAACACTAACAAATCTGAACTTCTAGTAGGATCGAAAACTTCCTTGAACCTTGAAAACTGTCTGCTGCTGCCCCCACTGTACGAAGCCATTACACTGGTGTACTTCTGGATAGTAACCTCTCCTTTGATGCCCAGATCTCCTCTGTAGTCAAATCTTCCTTCTACCACCTCCAAAACACCTCAAAGGTCTGTCCCTACCTTTCCCTCCTGGATACAGAGATACTCTGTCATGCATTCATCTCCTCTCGACTCAACTACTGCAACTCTCTCTATGGTGGTCTTCCGTCACGCTCCATAAACTGATTGCAGCTGGTTCAAAATGCCGCAGCTAGGATCCTTAGCAGATGTAAAAAACATGATCACATTACCCAGTCTTGCCCAGCGGCACTGGCTACCTGTAAAGTTCAGGATTACTTTCAAAACTCTCCTGCTCACCTGCAATGCCCTTCATCACACAGGTCCCGAGTAACTCCTCAACTTACTGACCCGCTATGTACCTGCACGCAAACTGAGGTCCTCCGACTCTGGCTTGCTTGTTATACCCAAGCAAAAGTGCACCACACTCGGAGAGCGCTCTTTTAGCTTCATGGGCCCGACTCTCTGGAACACTCTCCCAGCTTTAGTAAGTGTAGCTCCCACAGTCGCTCGCTTCACATCAGCTCTCAAGACCCACCTGTTCTCTCTTGCTTTCAATGCTCTTTAAGCCTGTATGATTCTGTATGACACACAGATTCACAATGTTTAGAATTCACATCCTAGCCCTGTATTTAATGTATTATGCATGTATTTAATGTATTTGCATTTTTTTACTATTTGTATTTAATGTACTATGCCCTGTATTTAATGTATTATGCATTGTTCCTCACTATCTTAATTAAGATTGATTGATTGATTGGTTAACATTTATAATTATAAAACAGTTTAAATATAGGCTTTATGCCTTGTTCTAGTAGTTTACAATAGCTTACCTGCACTATCTCTTATTAATTGGCCATATGGGTAGATAACCATCGACTATCGGCCAAGAAAATCTTTATCGGTGCACCCCTAATTTATATATATATTTGTTATCTGCCTATGGGTCACATTTGTGCGCAAAATGCTCCTTAGTGCCCCAGATTGAGTCTAGACCTAAAACCTGTAAATAGGAAACAAACTAGAGCACAACCCAAAGCAAATGTCTTGCAGTCCCTGACTAACACCTGAACATCAGCTACTAGGGCTGTAACGAAGGGTACATTTTGACCTTCGAAGGTTTGGAACACATTACCGAATGAAGGTTTGATCCTTCGATGGTACTAATTTGCATAGTTAACTGGTGACGTCGCCATAGCTATATTTGATTGAAAATCCTATTATCATACAGGTAATCCATATAAATGGAATAAAACATTAACATGTAGTTTAAAAATATGTTATATAGAACAGTAATCATGTTGTAACAATTGTAAGTCGCCCTGGATAAGGGCGTCTAAGAAATAAATAATAATAATAATAATAACAATAACAATAATAACAATAATAATAATAATAATAATAATAATAATAATAATAATAATAATAATAATAATAATATATCTTCTTGTAAGCACACCTTTAAAAAATAAATTCATGTTGTTTATGTATACGTAATTGATGCTGCTTGTGATAGTAGTGTTGAATGATAATGCAATTTTCTGTTATCGATTATCGGCTGTAAATACTCATGATAATCATGAGTATCAGCTGAATAAATACAATATAACATTTCTTGTAACACGTCTTGACATTGCTAGCTCATTTACAAAATCAAAAAATGCTTTCCAGTTCATACAATTTTCCACATTCCAAACACAGATCGGATCATACTGTAACCCCCCGGTTGAGATCTTCATATACAGCTCTTGCTAATTTATTTTTTTAACCCAAAAAGTAGGGTTGCAACCCTTATAAAATAATGATTAATTAATACTTAAAAATTAATACTTTTTTTGCACAACACAGGGTACCCTGATGTATCTTTATAACATTTATTCCCCTGGTCCCACCCTAGTCTGTTGAAAATAAATGCAAATTTGCTCCAAAACAAAAACATAGCTCAACGAAATACTTCAGACGAAATGTTTGTAAACTAGATAAGAGGTTTCTGTTTTTCTGTCTTCTATCTTTCTGAAACCAGTTTCTAAGACAGGTGCCTGCCTCTGTGCTGTGACCTTTCAACTGTGGTTTGTTTATTTTTTTTAAAGGGGCAATGCTTTAGTCTACTCAGCGCTTAGTTTTCAAAATACAAAGGATCAGTTTTAGCATATATTTTATGTTTCATACTTCCCTACCATAACACTTCTCTTACGTCTTGTACACTAGGTATTCAGTAGATATTTTACTGAAGCAACCCCAGTGACCAGCGGCAGCATCATTGATAAACAGGTGCTACAAATAACTATCTGGTAGTGGATTTTTATACAACACCTTTTGTTTAAGTAATAGGCATTATATAAAATCAAAAGACCACATTTTGCAGTGACATTTAATGTGTGATTTGTAGTATTCACACATTGTCATATGGTTTCGCTAACAGAGAAAAAAAAACAACAACAAAAAACACACATCCGACAGTGCGTGAATGCCGACAGACAAACCTTCGAATTCCTGGCTAGTGAACAAACTTTCAAACAGCCCTACTGGCTACTGCGACAGGTCTCTTACCAGGACTTCGGTCATCCCTCAGGCTGGTTGGAGAGTCCATATGGAGCAAGGCTTCAGCTGCCTCAATGGTTTTGTCCGAGCAGTGGACACTACTGCCATGCACAGATGCTTCCACTGAAAGAGACCAAATATGTCTTAAAACAAACAAAAAAGCAACTTTGTTACATAATACATGCTGTCAATTCTAAACTACTAAGGATAACTTGATTTAGAGCAGACTGACAAGCCAGTGCTGACTGTACATAATATTTTCCCCTAAAAGACCAACAATGATGTCCACCTTCAATCTGGCCTGTGAGATTTCGCTTGCAACTAGTGGAGAACAGAGATATCTTAAAACCAGGTTTAAAATTAGGGTTGGGACAATATTGAAAATCACTGAAATTATAAATTGCGGGATAAAAAGCATTGGATAATTGCAATTATAGTGGGGTTTGCTCATTTAGATTCCGCTGTTTATACAAATATAAAATACAGCAGTCTCACTAAACTGAGGACAGGTTACCTGGGATAATTAAGTGTCCGGTTTAAAAAAAACACACACACATTTATACTGCTCAATTTATTTTAAATGTATTTCCGTTTTCGCTAAAACATAATTTCTGTGTTGTGTTCTTTGTACAATTCTGTTGCTAGAAAGACACTCCAGGTATATTTTTAGAGAGCCACGCAAGTTTCTGAAAACTGAATTGTGGAAGTCTAGCACCTACACAAACATCTTTAAAACTGTTTACGACCCACCCCTATCACTTCTGATTGGCTAGCTGTGGGGAAAAGCTGATTTTCTATTGGTTAAAAAGAAACCCAGAAATGTCTGCTAAGAGAGCCTCTGGCAATGCACAAACGAATCTTTTAAAATGCAAGGCATTATTTACGTTTTTTTGTAAATTAGCTGCTTAATTCATGAACCTGACATTTAAATGCAGCAATCTAGTAAAGTTACAACAACAAACAAGTCGCGAAGGTATTAGCAGATTAGAAAAAATAGTGTTGTGTAATTTATGTTGTGTAAATTTTGTGGTCAAGCGTGTTCAGTACTTGTTGGGATGTTTTAAAAAAAAACTTAGTTTACTGTTTAGAAGCATTTAGACAGACTTTCCTTGACATTTTTTTTTTCTTTCGATGTTACTGACGCCAAGCTCATCAGGGTTTGAAACTAGGATCATCCTGCTGCAGCAGTGTTCCAGTTAGCCATCATGGGACAAGACGTTAGAGGAAAAAATAGCTGTAAAATGTTGTACACTTAAAAAAAAAAGTATATAATAAAAGAAAAAACATATTTTGTGTCTGCAGAATTTGATGGAGCCTACTGTAAATATTGCATGCATTTTGGTAGAAAAACAGTTAAAAAAAAAAAAAATGCAGAGAAACTTGACAGGTTATACACAAGCTCTTTAAAAATCTGGTGTTCAGCAGTTACAAAACTGAAAGAACGCCAAGAAAAATCAGAATTCCACAAAACAGCAGCAATAGTTGGCAATGGTTTTGTATCTGTTGCGCAACAAACTAAAACACCTGTACATCAGGAGTTGGATTCAGTGAATAGAGAAAGCATGAGGTTACTTAAATTTACTAGCAAATGTGTTCCAAACTGCACTGAAAGAAACATTTCCTTAAAGTATGGTATACATACATTTATTGAGGTGAGGTCATAGGGAACCTTTTGTGTATCTTCAGAAATTTAGTGAACGAGTCAAGCTACAAGGCTAGATCAGCCCCTGTTGATCACTAATTCATTGATTGTGTTCACTGTTAAATAAAACCAAAATCTTACAAGTTACAGTACTGTGCAAAAGTTTTAGGCAGGTGTGAAAAAATGCTGTAAAGTAAGAATGCTTTCAAAAATAGACATGTTAATAGATTATATTTATCAATTAACTAAATGCAAAGTGAGTGAACAGAAGAAAAATCTAAATCAAATCCATATTTGGTGTGACCACCCTTTGCCTTCAAAACAGCATCAAGCATCAATTCTTCAAGGTATACTTGCACACAGTTTTTGAAGGAACTCGGCAGGTAGGTTGGCCCAAACATCTTGGAGAACTAACCACAGTTCTTCTGTGGATTTAGGCAGCCTCAGTTGCTTCTCTCTCTTCATGTAATCCCAGACAGACTCGATGATGTTGAGATCAGGGCTCTGTGGGGCCATACCATCACTTCCAGGACTCCTTGTTCTTCTTTAAGCTGAAGATAGTTCTTAATGACTTTCGCTGTATGTTTGGGGTCGTTGTCATGCTGCAGAATAAATTTGGGGCCAATCAGATGCCTCCCTGATGGTACTGCATGATGGATAAGTATCTGCCTGTACTTCTCAGCATTGAGGAGACCATTAATTCTGACCAAATCCCCAACTCCATTTGCAGAAATGCAGCCCCAAACTTGCAAGGAACCTCCACCATACTTCACTGTTGCCTGCAGACACTCATTCGTGGCCGCAAGTCTTCTGTGAAGGCCACTTCTGACCAGACTTCTCCAGACAGTAGATGGGTGTACCAGGGTCCCACTGTTTTCTGCCAGTTCTGAGCTGATGGCACTGTTGGACATCTTCCGATTGCGAAGGGAAGTAAGCATGATGTGTCTTTCATCTGCTCCAGTAAGTTTCCTTGGTCGACCACTGCGTCTATGGTCCTCAACGTTGCCCGTTTCTTTGTGCTTCTTCAAAAGAGCTTGGACAGCACATCTGGAAACCCCTGTCTGCCTTGAAATTTCTGCCTGGGAGAGACCTTGCTGATACAGTATAACTACCTTGTGTCTTGTTGCTGTGCTCAGTCTTGCCATGGTGTATGACTTTTGACAGTAAACTGTCTTCAGCAACCTCACCTTGTTAGCCGAGTTTGGCTGTTCCTCACCCAGTTTTATTCCTCCTACACAGCTGTTTCTGTTTCAGTTAATGATTGTGTTTCAACCTACATATTGAATTGATGATCATTAGCACCTGTTTGGTATAATTGTTTAATCATACACCTGACTATATGCCTACAAAATCCCTGACTTTGTGCAAGTGTACCTAGAAGAATTGATGCTGTTTTGAAGGCAAAGGGTTGTCACACCAAATATGGATTTGATTTAGATTTTTCTTCTGTTCACTCACTTTGCATTTAGTTAATTGATAAATATAATCTATTAACATGTCTATTTTTGAAAGCATTCTTACTTTACAGCATTTTTTCACACCTGCCTAAAACTTTTGCACAGTACTGTATATTCTACTTTTTTGTGTGTGTTTTGTGTGACGGGGAGGTGGCATGTAGATTTTACTTGCATTTTATCCCTTGGACAACTTTTTTTTTTTTTTCAAAATTGCACACCCCTGCTTTGTATTGTTTTTAAAGAGAGAGCAACCCATTTGCTAGGTTTTGTTGTTTCAAATTTATTAACACTGAGTAATATAACAGATCTTGGTTTAAATCAGTGAGATTAAGCCTATGTGTCAATCACACTGGCCAAAATTGATTCCTGAATTCCATTCATATATTTTGGTTAAATCCCAATAAAAGTGGCATCACCATACATAGATAACATGTAATCATGTAGTTTCCAACGAAAACAGATTCCCTGCATGCCAAGTGTCTTGCACAGTGTTACAAATCAACCATATGCAATAACTGCAAAACATTTCTGGATCACCGTTCTCTCTACAGGGATTCCATTTGCTCCACATTTTAATGAGGGATTATGTTGTTAATGCAGATTAAAAGATAGACTCTTTATTACTGCCATCATTACTATATTAAGGCAAATGAGTTAGGGGAATACACTATTGGCAATTAGTAGATTTTAAGGCAACTCAGAAAGTAGATTTGTAAATTTGATTTTTCAGTGTACACCTAGGGCAGTGCTAATTAATTTAATGTGAGCAGCTCTCTTGTGATATTAATTGCAGGACTAAAAGATAAGAGACAATGTGTTGAATCCAGGTCCTGTGTTTTCCTTACTCTATTAGCACAAAGCAGCTCAGTGTCTTTCTAACCTCTGTGACACTGAACCACCTGCTGCATTCCGTCTGCAATTCTACTAAGTGCTCTGGCCATGTTTGGTGATCTGTTCTGGACTAAAGTTGCTCAGGAAAGAGCAGATGCCTCAGTGTGGCTATCTTTAGGTGGCCCTTCTTATGTCTTCAACGTCACTGAGTTAAAGAGGATCTGACCATGCTTGGTTCAATTACACTTTTTAGAGGACCTGACCTTGGAAGAGGTGTAGCAGTAGTTGTTTTTTTCAGGAACGTCGACAGTAGTTTAATATAAAGGCAAGTTAAACCTATATAGTGTGTTTATTTACAAAACAGGATTTAATTCTGATCTGGATAGGTAGAATTTTAGCTTATCCAGAACTATAGGTTAATGGTTACTGGCCGTTTACCTCACTTTTATTGGTATAAACTGCATTACATAAAAATAAAATAAAAATACAAAAATGGCTGCATCTAAACTCACTAAGGTTACTTTCACACCTAGTTCGTTGACTGTTTGATGTAAACTGAAGTGTGGTTCGGTTTCGCTTGGAATTATAGGTGAAACCTCAGAGAACCATGTAAAAACACACCAGGATGCGCATCAAACCAACAGCACAACACTTAAAAGTATTCTGTATAGTGAACATGAATGAAAAAGTTTGTTTTTTTTCCCCAAACAGAACTTCCGCTCTAGTAATCAGCAAGGGCAGAGTGTGTTTGGAAAGTGCAATGTGAAACCAATAGAACTCTAGTCTGGATGAAGCTGCCAGTGAACCAAACAAACACATTTGAATTCACTTTAAAAGAAACTCAAGTTTGTTTGAATTTTTCTGGTGTGAAATGAACTGAAGCAAACCTGAAAATGTTTTGTTTATTTGCAAGTGAACTACGATTCGAATCACTTGCAAGTGAACTAGTTGTGTAGCGCCCTAAATCAAGTAATTAAAGTTGAATTGATTTTTTTTTCCTTCATTAGGCTTTTGGGTTTCAAAGATTCTGACTCACAATTTTCCAAACACTTGCTATTTAATTATTCCAAAAAGCATGAAAATAGAAATAAACACTTTCATGCTTGGAAGTGAAGGCCCCTTGTTACAGTACATGTCCTATGCAGTATGTTCAATACAATGAGAGTTTATCATAGTGCTGTGACAAACACAGGACTTTCATGTTTGGATATTCGCTCATAATTTAAATATTCGTTCGGCTATTCTTTTGTTTTAAAAAGTAATAAAATCCATTACATTGCTCTGAGCATGACAGAGACAGCATAGCAGCAGGGGCAGGGGTGTGGCCCCTGTGTGTGTGCCTTTATTTTACAGCAAGATGTTACAATGTGTAACACGTTCAAATAAAATAAAAATATTCCAGGAGTAAAGAATATGTTGTGTAGGCCTTACTTTATCCAGTGAATTAACTACAAAACAAAAGATGCCAAAATAGTTGATTTGTTTATTCCTGAAATAAATAGTACACAAAGTTGACAATGCATTTTATTTATTTTTAACTTTTTTTCATTCCTTGCCATTTCTTCACACTAAATAGTCGCAATAGACACGTTTTCATAAACAAGGGGGGAAAAACTCACCGTTTTGGTTCTCATTTATTACATTCCATAGAAAGTTGCAACAAAAAATACACAATCTATATAAAAATCACTACACATTTCCAGCAAGTTGGGCACTGTTTAAGTGAGGCATTTCAGAATGACTTTGTGTTTGCCTTTTTTCTGTCCTATGAGACAGACACTTTTTTGACCCAGATCGCCTTCCACAGATATCACAATGCACACACAAAATCTGGTTTGTTGACTTTTTGCTGTTTATAACTTTTAAATAGAGGCTGAAGAGCTGCTGTGTTGATCTTGTGGTGTTTTTTTTAAGCTCTTTTTCATTTGCCATTTTTTAAACACAATTTCTGGTGAGGCGGTAAATAAGGTATTTTTGTCATTTGTAGCAAATACGAACATCTGATTTTTGTATCCGAATACATGTCAAAAAATATTCGTTCGAATATTAGGATATTTGTCCCAGCACTAGTTTATCATTGGCTCAGCTCTTTTTAATGATGGAAATCTTGTTTTGGTGTGAATCTTAGGTGTGTGTCAAGCAGGGCTGTGTTATTAGCTGGGCCACTTGCCTTTCAATTCAACATGGGTAAAAAGGAAACGTTTTTCACAAAAAGAATGAATACAATAAAATTTAATAAAACTAAAAGTTAAATATTAATTAATAATGTTTCATCACTGGGATTAGATAGTGAACCATGGGGTAATCAAGTTTATTAAAAAAAAAAAAAGGCTGATATCTTTATATTGCATTCCTTGTGCCAGACTGCAATATCTATGTGAATCTCTTTGGAGTGGAATGGAATATGTTTATGGCAATAGAAAATAACATGCCAGACACTAACTCTTGTAGCTCAATATGCATTCCATGTGAGGAAAAACAGGAAAGGAGACACCTAGTCTTAAAAGAATACATGACATTTAAGTAGTCCTGTAAATCTCAGCACTCAGATGCCTTTAATAACTTCCAGCTGTTCTTAATCTTTACAAGAGCTTAGTACTGCTGATTACAACAATGGACTGCTTGAAACTGAACACAGTGCAATTACATTGTGTGTATATATATATATATATATATATATATATATATATATATATACACACACACACACACACACACACTACCGTTCAAAAGTTTGGGGTCACTTAGAAATTTCCTTGTTTTCTAAAGAAAAGCAAATTTTTTGTCCATTAAAATAACATCAAATTGATCAGAAATACAGTGTAGACATTGTTAACGTTGTAAATGACTATCGTAGCTGGAAACGGCTGATTTGTAATGGAATATCTACATAGGCGTACAGAGGCCCATTATCAGCAACCATCAGTCCTGTGTTCCAATGGCACGTTGTGTTTGCTAATCCAAGTTTATCATTTTAAAAGGCTAATTGATCATTAGAAAACCCTTTTGCAATTATGTTAGCACAGCTGAAAACTGTTGTGCTGATTAAAGAAGCAATAAAACTGGCCTTCTTTAGACTAGTTGAGTATCTGGAGCATCAGCAATTGTGGGTTCGATTACAGGCTCAAAATGGCCAGAAACAAAGAACTTTCTTCTGAAACTCAGTCTATTCTTGTTCTGAGAATTGAAGGCTATTCCATGCGAGAAATTGCCAAGAAACTGAAGATCTCGTACAACGCTGTGTACTACTTACTCCCTTCACAGAACAGCGCAAACTGGCTCTAACCAGAATAGAAAGAGGAGTGGGAGGCCCCGGTGCACAACTGAGCAAGAGGACAAATACATTAGAGTGTCTAGTTTGAGAAAAGGACGCCTCACAGGTCCTCAACTGGCAGCTTCATTAAATAGTACCATAAAACACCAGTCTCAGCGTCAACAGTGAAGAGGCGACTCCGGGATGCTGGCCTTCTAGGCAGAGTTGCAAAGAAAAGCCATATCTCAGACTGGCCAATAAAAGAAAAGATTAAGATGGGCAAAAGAACACAGACACTGGACAGAGGAAGATTGGAAAAAAGTGTTATGGACAGGCGAATCTAAGTTTGAGGTGTTAGGATCACAAAGAAGAACATTAGTGAGGCATGACCAAATGAAAAGATGCTGGAGGAGTGCTTGGCGCCATCTGTCAAGCATGGTGGAGGCAATGTGATGGTCTGGGGGTGCTGTGGTGGTGGTAAAGTGGGAGATTTGTACAGGGTAAAGGGATCTTGAAGAAGGAAGGTTATCACTCCATTTTGCAGCGCCATGCCATACCCTGTGGGCGGCGCTTGATTGGAGCCAATTTCCTCCTACAACAGGACAATGACCCAAAGCACAGCTCCAAACTATGCAAGAACTATTTAGGGAAGAAGCAGTCAGCTGGTATTCTGTTTATAATGGAGTGGCCAGCACAGTCATCGGATCTCAACCCTATTGAGCTGTTGTGGGAGCAGCTTGACCGTATGAGTACGTAAGAAGTGCCCATCAAGCCAATCCAACTTGTGGGAGGTGCTTCCAGGAAGCATGGGGTGAAATCTTTTCAGATTACCTCAACAAACTGACAACTAGAATGCCAAAGGTCTGCAAGGCTGTAATTGCTGCAAATGGAGGATTCTTTGTGAAAGCAAAGTTTGAAGGACACAATTATTATTTCAATTAAAATCATTATTTCTAACCTTGTCAATGACTATATTTCCTATTCATTTTGCTATATTTCCTATTCAAACTCATTTCATGTATGTTTTCATGGAAAACAAGGAAATTTCTAAGTGACCCCAAACTTTTGAACAGTAGTGTATATATATATATATATATATATATATATATATATATATATATATATATATATATATATATATAATTACACACACGCACACACACACTGCATAAAGTTACAAAAATAAAACGATGGATATATCAATCTCTCCAGTCCTGGAAACTTCATCATCATCATTATTATTATTATTATTATTATTATTATTATTGTATAAACTTTGTAACTTATCTACATATTACATATAGTGACACACTGTTTAATCATATATGCAAAATACATAACAGGGGTCATAGTAATTGCACTAAACAACGGGCAGGACAGATAGGCAATTGTACTGTATAGAAAACATATTCTGGGGAAAGATATATGCCCTTTAATTGCTGCTCATTTATTCAAATGAATTCTCCATTAAAACGAATTAAAAGATTATCATACAGAGTATGAAGAAGGCTCTCGATGTTTTTTCCAAACGCCGAGTAGAAAAAACTAAAACAAATATACAGTAGACGTGGAGACAACACGTCTATACAAAGCAGGTATGAAATGTATGAGACAACCGGGATTCTCAAAGAATCTCTTTACAGTGCACTGTACTTTAATAGACGGTACTAACTAATTTCTAGCTGGAACTGGGTATTTAATTTACCCACAATGTTACTCAAGAATGCAGCTGTCTGCAAGAGGTTGCAGAACGCATGTATTAATATAAAAACACTATCCATTTTATAATATATATAATCAAATTCATAAAATTACAATTACATAGCTCACACATGTATAAATAAATACATGTGCTGTTCATAAAACATGTAGGCCTATGTTCATAAAACATATAGGAAGCTGCAGGATACGAGTAACGCCACTGCCCTGAGAGAGAACACAGGAAACGTCTCCTGCACTTTCAGCATATGCAATTAAAAAAAAAAATTAAATAAAAACAGTAAAAAGTAAAACCACCTAATTTCTTATGGAAATAGGCCCACAAATGCAAAAGTGCTCAAGTAACGGAACAGTATACTGACTGTGCACGGGGACTCTAAATCAATAAAGTAGTGCGTACTTCCGTGTTTACACTCTCTAGACTCCCTTTCCCTCCAGTTCGCTCTACAGACATTCTCAAAGCCCCTGTCATTCACTCCCCGCCCCGTCTCGCATTGGCCGTCACAATCGTCTCCGCCTTCCAATCTCCCTTATGCTACTGGCCACGGCTATAATTTCGAACATCTCTGGAAGCCCATTGGACAGGTGGTGCTGTCACTCAACAGAAACACACCACCTGCACGCATCCCAGCGCTTCCGCCATCAAACAATTACAAAAAAAGAAAGCCCAGGTACAGAAATAATTCGACTGTGAAATTGTCCAGATGGACAAACAAAACTGGCTATATCAAATCAACAATTTCTTAATTAGGCGTCCTTTTATTATAAACGGTAATAAAATACATTTACGTAGTTTCGCACCCACATTTATTGACGCAAAAAATGAGTTAGATCACTAAAACGCACAAAAATACCAATTTTACAGCTAATACATAAATACTCAATTAGAAGGACCCCGATTATTTTTAACAGTGCAACCTAAGGTTAAATGATTCTTTTGCATGTATAACACAACTGTATAGCAACTTCCACCTCTCAGTGAATAATATGGATACTGAGGTAGTTAAATGTATTGCAGCAATGATCGGAAGCAGAAAATAACCATTTTGTGTTATTTCAGTTAATTGCATGTAATTAAATATATGTATTAAACAATACGTCATTCAAAATGACAATTCGGAGAATTTCGAGTCAGACAGCGTGGCAAAGACGTAAGAAAGACAACAACCTACTACACTTCCTGGTTTCCCAGCAAGTCGGACCAACCACAGTTAAAACCCAGAGAAACCAGCAAAAATAAACAACAGCTTCAAGCGCATCCTCCGCAGTGGGACCCAGAGACACAGTTGCACTTAAAACCACAAATCCACAATAATGAATAAAGGAGGGCTTTGCAATCCCTGAAACAGGAAAAGCACAGAACGCCATGCAGGTTGCTAACCAAGGTGATCACTTCCTGATTTGCACTCCATTTCTTTACCAAACAACTTCACGACACTGTCTGCAGCAGCCGACTCCAAATGCCCGAAAAGCAAAAGCAAGAACCCACGGGATCGAGAAAAAAAAGTTTGCAAAGTGTTACCGGCTCTGATGAGCAGATCAAGCTGGTTAGCGGGTCCCTCATGCAGAGAAGTCGCCATGTTCTCCCAGAGCTGCAGGCTTCACATTGACTTACATTGAAACACATACACAGAGGCACAAGCAAGATCCCTCCGCTGCCACAGGAAACCTCACAACTGTCAGCTACAACGCGATCCTTCCGCGCTAAACACAGGAAATCCTTTCTCTACTACCGTCACTAAACTCAGGGACATTACCTCTTTTAATCTGACCGATTTATTTACAGTTGCTCCTGTCTGTTCCTTAGCTTTTCTGCCTCACTACAGCAGAAAAACCACGCGCAATTCAAATGTGCATCGCAGTATTAGTAAAAGCTACTTAGTTTTTCTACTAGCTACTTTACATAGTGTAAATCAGTTTGGGTTTGTGGACAAGCGCGTTTTCACGTGTTTTTTTCATATTCAAATTAAAAGCGACAGATATATACAAAGGAGATACTGGCTATTTTTTTTCTTCTCGGTTTTATTACATTCCAATATATGCTGTTAATTGAGTCCACATGACCATAAATTCAGCTCTTTAGCACGCGCCGAAATGTCTTTCGTTATGAATTGAATAGTCAGCGAACTCTTTCTATAAATTAGTGGAATATCAAGAATAATAGTCAAAGCCGTATGTGTAGATATAACTATTATTTAAACCCGTTTCGCACGAAAGCGGTTTTACTGCCAGTAGACCCTACAACTTTGTTGTTGCCCTGCCCTGCTTAATGTTGATAACATTGTACATTGATTAAATCAGAGTTTAACTCCACGCTGCGTCACATAAATTCTCTAGACTTGACCAATTGGAAGTTTACGGAAACCGCTTATTTCCGTAACAATAAAAAACATCCCACAAGCGTACGTTCACAATGGTGTGAAATCGTAGTAAATTTGTACTGTGGGAATCTGTACCTTTATATCTTTACATATTTGTAAATATAACAATGGGATCATATTACTTGCAATTATATATATAGTACCAGTCAAAAGTTTGAGTACACCTGCTTGAAACCAGGTTTTTCATGATCATCTTTGCTCTTTGTATAAACTTGGCTATAAACACTTACTATTTCATTATATGATACGTGTACTTATATAAGCTGATAATCATAAGTGAATTGCATTCAAAAATTTTATTTTTAAATGAAAATGTAAATCTTGTCAATTTCAATGAAATGGTCACCCAAAGCAAGGGGATTTCAGTCTGAAGCCCAAGTCAGTTAAAAGTCTGAAATGTGTATAACACGGTGTCCAGACCTCAATCCCATAGAACTTGTATGGGACGAACTGGACAGAAGAGTCAAAGCAAAGCTACCCACAAGTGCCCTACATCTCTGGGAATTGCAGAAGAGCTGGGAAGACATGTCGGGTGATTTCCTGCTGAAACTTATTAACCGAATGCCTCGTGTTTGTGAGGCTGTTATTAAGGCAAAGGGTGGCTATTTTGAGGAATCCAAGATTTAGAGACAATTTTCAATTTTCTTGAACATTGCTTTGATACTCCTTATGTTTTGTTTTGTATATTGTAGCATGTGTTTTCATTTTCAAGTATTTACAGAAACGTATACGACATAAAACATTATCAATTATGAAAAAAACCTAGTTTCCAGCAAGTGTACTCAAACTTTTGACTGGTACTGTATGTATGTGTCTATATATATATATATATATATATATATATATATATATATATATATATATATATATATATATATATATATATAAAATTTCATAATTTAATCACAATTACATTTTTTTCAAACATCAATAAGGATACTAATAAGAAAATTAGACATTGATACACGCATTGTGCACTTGATTCTGTCACCCAGGTCTACACGCTTTATCAAAAGCAGTGTGAAATCGCGTACCTGACCCTCATGACACAGGATAGGTTCCGATCCAGGTAGAGTATGCCAGTGTGAAAGGGGCTTAAAAGATAAAATGACTGTGGCATTGTGCCCACAGCTGACAAGAAAGCTTTCCCCTATAGCTCTGTGAGCACACTGTAATCTTGCCATGAACATCCCTGGCATTCAATCAAACACCGGGCACACACTCCTAGTTCTGCCAATTCCTTTAGTAACTCAGTGAAATCACAAAATTAATTTCACTTTCAAGCCCAGGCCTTGAGAGGAGAAAGGAATAAGACACAAAATAAACTGAAGTAAAGCTTGTGAATAAGAAGACACAAAATAAACTGAAGTAAAGCTTGTGAATAAGAAGACACAAAATAAACTGAAGTAAAGCTTGTGAATAAGGTTATCATTAATGTTGTTGGCAGTAATAATGATGCAGTAATAATTTAATGTTTGTATTGTTTGTTTTTCATCACTATATGGAGTATACGTTTTAGAACAAACTCCATACTTACCATTGCTTTCTCTTCTGTTGTACATATTTCTGCAATATGTTTTTCAACTTCACTGTATTTGTTATGATGTTCTGTTGAATGCCACCTAACACATTCAATAGAATGTGCAGCTCAGAGTAACCAGGAAAAATATTTTAGGATTCCCTGGTTTTGAATTTGAGTAAATGCGCCCCCTTCTAAAACAGACTGCTGCTCATCTTATCTTTACTGTCTATACATACTCATTTTGGTTGGAAGAGCAAGCTTTTAAATAGTAAATACCAGGGACAGAATTAAAAAACTCTGCAAGTTGCTGCAAATACTATAGAATCTCCAGTTAAGTAAATGGCCCACAACAGCAATATCTAAAAATCAGTTGCTAATTATATCACAAAAGCAATAATTACGTTGGGAAGCCATAACATCCAGTGTTCAAGCTCCTAACACCTCTACTAATCCTTTTGAACTTTCCAGACACAGACCAGGTAGTTAATCTTTTTAGCGATGCTGTGCCAGGACAGTTAATTTGTAAATCACATGGCATTACAAGAGAGAAGATTGCACAATTCAGTCCTGAAACAACTAAAGTGACAACCATGAATGAAAAAACATTTTACAATAAAAAATGGCTGTACAATTAATTGTTACTTTCTTAGATGTATTGGTTAGCGGTAGTGAATTCTGTAACTATTCAATAAATAAATAAATAAATAAATAGAAAAACTTAAGTAGGGCTGTATTTATTTATTTATTTATTACAGTAAAAAAATGCTTATTTCACAGTCTAAAAAAATAGGTATTAAAAGATGTTTCACAATATGTATTAAAGCAGAAAAAATAGCGCTGTCACATTCAAAATTGATCATTTTCTCTAGTTATTATACAGCAAGTGTTCCTAAATACTTAAATGCTTACCTGAAAACCAGTAAATGCTAAATTGAAGAATATTTGTTTGTTTTTTATTAAACATTACCAATTATCCCATCTGAAGACCATGCATTGAAATCTCTTTCCTGGGCCTGCTTCACGCAAAACATCATATGCTGAACTATTAAATTAAACAAATACTGTAAAGCCATAAATATTTGCAAACCTTTTTATTATCGTTTTTCCGTCTGAAAAAAAACGGTAACATTTTTGGCACGAATATCAAATTCCACAAACAATACATACTTTGTAGATTGCAACAAGTCGCCAACATTTCTGGAGCAAAATAGGTTTTATGGGTGTGATTTGGCAAATATTCTGGTCGCAAATATTTATTTAGTACAAATGTTAACAGCTCCCTTACTATAAATGACTACTGAACAATGCATGTAGGCCATTTGCACCCATGTTTTTTGTTTTGTTTTTTAACAGGATGTCAATTTTGTGTTCACCTAAAAATTGCAAGGCTTCATTCATTTGCTCTCAGTGAGAGCCTTTTTTATAATGGTGTAGTTCTTTTAAGAAACACCTAGGTGGTCTCTCTTTTGCTGGTGTACAGTACAGTACAGTACAGTACAAAAACAACTGTAGTAAGAATATGAACAAAAAGGCACTACCAAAAGCAGTTTTACATAGAACAGGGAACTCAAATTAAAACAATAAAAGCCCAACTAAAAAAAATAAATCAAAATAAAAGCTTGTTATGCACTGTAGTTTAATTTCCAAGTCTGACCAAATGTTTAAACAGATGCTGATTATGTTCAGTATTTTTGTTTGGAGCCAGTCCAGACAATGCCTATATGAAGTTAACACTCTCATGTCAAGGTATTATTACCCTGATGCAGGTTATATAAAAAAAAGTATCTTGTTTAGCCCTGATGTTCCCTGATCAAGCTAGACAAATCCTCAGCCAAACCAATACCTGCCCAGGAGGTTATAAAGTAAGTCAGCTTCTTTACACTGATGCTGTGGAGAAACTATTTCTAACTGAAGACAAGGATGATAATTCTGGAGTTTTTAATATTACCAATGATCAATGATAGAACCCCCCCTTGCAATATAACTATTTAGGCAGTTGGTTCAAAAACACTTTCAAAATAAAGTACCCTCTGACTTGTGGTAATAATCCTTAGATCTTGACTTAAAGAGTACAAGTTCTAAATTATTCTAAATTATTTGGACACCCTGAAATCTAAAAAGTGGTACAAAAAGTTAACCAAGAAGCTTGCCAAATTTTGATATATAAAATCAGACCTGGTCAAGTTCTAGAATGATCTAATATACCAGGGGTTTTCAACCTTTTTTTGAAACTGTACCCCTTCTGTCTGGAGTTTTCAGCTCAAGTACCCCTGTACAATTTTCACTTGACTGAATGGTACCACAGTTGCAATAAAAGGCATAATATTCAGATTAACACATGTATTTTTTCCCGTTTATTTAATATATAAATTTGTTACAACAGTTTGGGACTGACAAACTGCTGGTTTAGGACAGAATACCAAACAGTAGGTTTGATTCTTAAATTGAATTGCATGTCTTTGGATGCACAGAATTAAATGATGGTATTTGGTTATCTCTTTGGAAACACTATATTCACTTTCTATTCAGCAAAGTTATTATAAATAATACTAAATAGTCTGCACTGTAAATGTTTATCACGTTACCATTTACTTCCCATCTCAGAGTAATTATGTGTGTCATTTAAAATATTTACAGTATCAAAAACATTAACCTAAAGATAAAATTGTAATAACTAACACTGATAAACCGTCTGAGTATTGTGATTATTATTTATGTTTACCGGAGCATTTATACTTTTAAAAAATGCAGAAATATTTGTGCTTCACTGATTAGTATTCAATTATACAGCAAGTTGAAAACAGCAAAGTTAATGAGCAGTACCGAGTGCTCTCCATAGGCATAATCACCAGACCCCTGTTCCACCCACCCATATCAAAATCACGTATGCATACTGGTGGAAAGTAGACTGTTTTATTTCATCTGCGGTTCACTTTGAGCTGCTAAACAAAAATGTAATATTTATGCACAGTGGTTTACAGATAATATATAATACTGTTAACAAAATCAATTCAAGATTATTATTTTCTTTTCATTTTTATCTGTGCATTTCTGAGTTGTCCTGCATACCCCCTATGACCCTTAGAAGTACCCCCAGGGGTAAAACCTCTGCAATATACTACAGAAAATAGACTTTCCTTGTTTCAATGCCAACAATACAGCAGTTGGCCACAAGAGGGACTGCCTCATATGTTGCTGTTCCAAGTCAAGATTGCACTTCTCACTGTAAGAGGGGCTACTGAAGTAGTTAAGAGTGAGACTGTAAAACAATGTAAACTGAAGTAATTTAGCCCAGCTGTCCAATATGATAAAGCAGTGTCTAAAGCCCTGCATACATGAGGAAACATGTTTCTAGAAACACATTTCTTCAGAAATTGTCATACAACATTGTTGGGAAACTTTTTCAAGCAGCATGTGATCATTCCTGCTGCACACTGTAAAAATGAAGGAAAGTCTTATTGCAGTGAGTGGTGCTGCACTTATAATTACACTAAAACTGTAAAAGAAGGAGAACGCACAGGAACAGTCGTGTGGACAAGGGAGTGGATCCTGAATCTTAAGGAGAGAGGAGCGGACCATAATCCTTTAAATGAGCTACGCTTAAGCTACTCATGCTCAGTCTCAGTCTCGCCTGATAGGCTAAAGGTAAAATGTTTCTTGAAAATGTTTCTCAAAGTAGAACCCTGGTCTACCCCAGGAAACATGAAAACATCTATCATATACAAGGATGCATTTGTCTGGAAAAATGTTCTGGAAAACATGTTTCCATGTGTATGATGGTCTGGCTCTACCATTGATGGAAAAAGGCAGATCTAAACAGTACGACACCTGCTATAGCTACACATACAGGGGCATTCAGCGTGGTTAATATCTTGCTTAAAAACAAGGTTTTCTGGCCCATTGTGTCCATTGAGAACTTCCTTTTATGGAAATTGTATCAAAATACATTTCCTAGAAAATTCCTAAGTGATACAATACTAAGGTGGTGAGTACTGTATGAACAGATGGACCACTAACAACTGGTGTGCAACATACACCACTAAAACATTAAAGAGGCTAAGGCTAAAACTGCCTCCACAACACAGTCAGCTGCTGCTGATGCCTTCGAATCATGGTTCTATTGCTGAATTAGAAATACCAAAAGGGTTGTGGGGTCATCATTGGCAGACAATAGGCCATTGATTCAGAATGACAAGTCTGCAAGATTTTGAATTGTTCTAATGACCATCGCCCAATTCTTTCAGTTGGGGCAGAACACTGTTCTCCAGCATGCCTTGTAAAGTCGTCACATTTTTAGACTGATCCTCACTACATTACTCATTTCTGCAGACTTGGATATTAAATCACCAGCACATGCGATCAGCCCTCTATCCATCTGTCTGATCTGTCATGACTTGCAAGTTTATATAGAACAGAATGCATGTAATAAGTTATGTGAAGTGGGGCCTGTTTACACAAAGTATGTACCAATTTTGTATCCCATGTTTTTGATCTATGTACTAAATGTAACCGGTAACCGGACATGACATGGTTGATCCTTTCTGTTACCTCAAAAGCTCTGATGCTAATCGTGTCCAGAGAACGTTTCTGTTACCTCAAAAGCTCTGATGCTAATCGTTTCCAGACAACGTTTCTGTTACCTCAAAAGCTCTGATGCTAATCGTGTCCAGACAACGTTTCTGTTACCTCAAAAGCTCTGATGCTAATCGTGTCCAGAGAATGTTTCTGTTACCTCAAAAGCTCTGATGCTAAATAGTGTCCAGACAACGTTTCTGTTACCTCAAAAGCTCTGATGCTAAATAGTGTCCAGACAACGTTTCTGTTACCTCAAAAGCTCTGATGCTAAATAGTGTCCAGACAACGTTTCTGTTACCTCAAAAGCTCTGATGCTAAATAGTGTCCAGACAACGTTTCTGTTACCTCAAAAGCTCTGATGCTAAATCGTGTCCAGAGGTTACACAATGTTTCTGTGGCAACAACTCTGCTGCCTTCAGGACACAGTGCTGTGAGTTATAACTCCATCTCCATTCCCTGATGTTAAAAAAAATTAAAAAATAAATAAAACGCTGTGAAGAATTTGATTATAAAAAATATTCACATACCTGGGTTTAACAAACTGGTGCAATTACAAAACAGGTAGAATTAGCATTTTAAATGTGGAGTTTTTCAGAGGATCTCATTACAAGGTAGCTATTATTGGCTAGTATTTTTTTTTTTTGTCCTTGTCCTAAAAGCATGTACTACTACTACTACTATCTTAATTTTTATATTGCACCTTTCATAGTGGACCACCATCACAAAGCGCTTTGCAGAGGTAGACTGTGAACCGTGCATTATGTGCACAGTCACTTACAATAGGACATTGATTTAACATCTCATCCGCAGGTTGGAGCACAAGGAGGTTAAGTGACTTGCTCAGGGTCACACAGGGAGTCAGTTAGAGGTGGGATTTGAACCGATGACCTTCTGGTTACAAGCCCTGGACTTTAACCACTGGACCACACTGAACTATACTATATAAATGTAGTATATTAAAACTTATCCTGCATCCTATACACAGCTTTAAATATATTGTGCTTGACTGGAGAAGACTAAACTGGTCATTTCTAATGTGAATTTTATTTCCCTGTATTTAAACTAATATGACTAGACATACAGCTCTCCTGTAGCATCACGTAGCCGACAGTAGTCAGTACAATAAGCCTTTTCAAACCTATTTAAAAACTGTCTAACTTCAAAGCAGCATTAGAAAAAATAAAATCTGCATGTTTTTTCTTTGTTTCTATAAAATCATTTTATGAAAATATCTCAAAAATTCCCATTTTATGCACTTGGTATAATGGGTTTCGGTAAAAAGGCAAACTATAGTGCAAATTTAATGACTATGTGTGTGTATATGTCTGTGCGGGAGAGTGATGGAAGTTCATTGTAAGCCTTACCAAACTCCACTACTTCAGTCTCTACCTCCTGCTCCTCGGCCACATCCTGCATCAGGTAAGTCTCATCATCGTAGACCAGGACCTGCGCTGCGTAGCACTGCTCCAGTCTGGCACTGGGCACTGACTCCACAATCACTGCAGGGTACTCCTCGCCTTGCCCCTCCTCCTGCCAAACAAACACACCAGGGGTGAGGGGATCTTAATGATGAGCAGTGACACTTATCAATCATTAAAACAGAAATCTTATGAAACTTGTTCCAGCAAACATGACCAGCATAAATTCACAGAATCCATTACTTGTTTCTCAATCCAGTCTGATACAGATTCATTATAGTAAGCTTGTTTTAAAACAAAACAACATTTTGATGGATATTTATGAGGTTGTGTAATGCAGGTTCTTATCAGGGACGTCTTATATTTAGGGATTCACAGTGTGTGCTCTAGGGCATTAACATAGGAAGGTGCATACAGCTCTCCTGTACCAGCACGCAGCCTACAGTAGTACTTGATTATTTTAATCTAAGAACTGTAGCGCTTCGACCCAGCTGTCTCCAAACCTGTGCAGAGTATTACTACAGAACTGTACCTTACAAAAAATACAGGAAATAGAGTAAGAGTGGAGGGACCTAAAGGAGGAGCAGCTGGGTGACATCACCCCACTGGTGCTAGCTCTCTTGAAGGCCATGTTACAGTCCAGTTAGTGGATATACAGCATCAAAACGGTACAACAGTAACAAAAGCAGAACAGCGTTTATTAAAAACAAACCATGTTCAGGAATTCATTTAAAACGGGGGGCAGTTTTATTTGTTCTCTGCGTACTCGGTGTCCTCCCACATTCTTCTGGATGGGACACTTGTCTTTTCTAATTTCCTGAGAAAGTAAGCCAGCTTGTGTGCAGTAGTGCCAAATGCAAATCCAGTTGTAAACTTTCTTATGATCTTATGTATTAGCATCCTTTGTTTTGTAGTTAATTCACTAGGGTAAGTAAGGCCTTAACACTATTTCTTACTTCTGAGATATTTTTCAACTTTATGATAATGGCTTTCATAACATTTTGAACCGATATCCAAACATGAAAATTCCATGTTCGTCCCAGCACTAATGTTACTGTTTATTTGTTGCAGGCTGTTCAATTATTGTACAATATGTAACCAATAGACAGTCACCCGACAAAGGCTGTTGGACACAACACCTGTTTGTTTTTTTCTCTCAAGTCTCTTATTTTTTTAAATCACAAATACAATTTGAAAGCAAATTGTTGCTGAATGCATTGCTGAGTGCAGGATTTTCCTTTATTCAATTTTAACTTAATCAAATCAAAGAAAATTGTTTTAGCTTTTGGAAAATCATGACAGTACACCAGTCCTGACAGGCGCTGCCTTCTCTCACCTGCTGCTGATTCTCCATCACACTGACATACTCCACGACTGATCCTCCTCCGTCAACAACAACCACTGATGTCATGACGCATTCCCGTGGGGGCTGGCTGTGCTCTCAGCAACCAGTTTACCTCCTCACAGTACCACCCACTCTGATCCCCTGCACACTGCTGCCTCAACACATCCACTCCCAGCAGAGCAGCCTCCTGTGTAGCCTCCTGTGGGGATGGGGGATGGAGAGAGAGAGAGAGAGAGAGAGAGAGAGAGAGAGAGAGAGAGAGAGAGAGAGAGAGAGAGAAAAACTGTCAACTTAACCAACACTACAATACAATGGTGAATAGACCATTTACACCAGGGGTTCTCCACCTTAGCAATTTCCAATATGAATCAGGGGCGGTCAGCCTGTTTCCCAATTCAAAAGGGATAGATTTGAGGAGGTCTAGAGCCAATATGGTATGTCTGAACCACTGTAGAGTAAAGAGAAGAAAATGTATTTAATCTAGATACCAAGAGCTGTAGCTATGTACTGTAGTTTAGCTATCCATAAACCAGCCTACAATAGCTGGCAGCATTGCTTTTGCATAGATAAATAACAGATGAACAATAAGTAACAGTTTAAGGCTTAAGGCTGATTCAATAGCAACAGCCAGTCTGAGCCACTGTAGCTTTATTTACCCTGTAACCTCCCAACCGTGACCTGTACCAAAATAGCCCCTGTGTGAACCAGGCCCTGTGTCAGGATACAATGTAGGCTTGGGGTTTGAACTGTTAGAAGTGCAATACTCTGTAAACTGCAGTACTGTCATACAGAACACAATATTTGTTACTATTGTGCTACCTCAGTATAAAATGGAACATTTACTCTCAGACTTTTTGATCTCTGAGAAAACTCTCATTACAGTAAGTTTGGCTTCAACTCTCATTAAATACGCAGGGAATGTATCCGGCAGTATGTGAGGAAGTAAGAAAAGGGAGCCTGACATTGTTCTGGGTCCATTGCAACACAGATGTAATATGCAAGTCATTCTGATTTTTTTGTTTCTAAATGTGCCTGTTTTTCATTAATTTAAAAAAAAGGTCTCCCAGCTGTAACAGCAGTTGGTTTCTGTATTTTGATTTGTTAAAATTTGTAATAACCAACAATACAGACTCCTACTTAAACAAACATTGTGGTATCTGACACTGTCATCCCACTGTCAGAGGTGGAGCAGGGTTCTCCCCAGGAATTCTGTACAGCCGGGTGGAAGAACATTATAGCCAGGAGCACTTTTAACGGAAAATTAATCTTGCTTTACCTTAAATATATAATACGACAAATAATTTGAATAATGTGTTGTTTTTCGTTGACTATATCTGGTTGTGCTTTTTTATGTTCTACATTTTCTTTTTCATTTCTGTTTTTTATTATGGTAAATTACCGTGCCTATTTAAGAACTCTACGGTTTGACTGTGGAAAGATAACGTAGGGTTATTGGAGTTCACAAAAAAAAAAACCAGTAACCTTTTCACTTCCTTTTTAGCATAATTATTGAGAGTATTGCTTCATTTAAATTATTTTCTTTAAGTTTTCAGGGCATTTTGTTAATGCACGTCTATTTTTATTTTTCGCTGTTTTACATTTTTTGAATGCAACTGTTCATTTTAACAATTTTTTTTAGCACAACAGTACTCACACGTTTGGTCACCATCATAACTGTTGCATATTCTAGCACCTCTGCACTTAAGCATTTGTATGTCAGCTGACGAGTGTTCAGCTGATATCCCATCACGCCTTTCTTCTTAAAGGCGTACAGCCTCTATATATCAATCCCAGATGGGGGACACTGCTGCTGTACCCTTGAGCAAGGTACTTTACCTAGATTGCAGTAAAAACCCAACTGTATAAATGGGTAACGGTCTGTAAAAATAATGTGATATCTTGTAACAATTGTAAGTCACCCTGGATAAGGGCGTCTGCTAAGAAATAAATAATAATAATAGCATTCATTGTCACTATTTTTGCTTTGAAAATAATTGGTTATTTTTTTAGCAGTCATTTTTAATGTTTTAGCTTCTTGAAGTGCTTAACAAAGAAAACTAGTCTAGTTCTAGTCTGCTAGAAGCGCAATCAATCCTTATTGTTAAAGGCACAGTAGCATCTGCAAGACGGGCCGATCTAATTTTGGTGAGTACCAAACCATTTCTGCTGGTACTCATGTGAGAACCTAATGTTAAAAGTTACGTGAACACCTGGCTATATATCAAACTTTATCTATCAAGGCCAGCTCTATTTAGAGTACATTTATGACAGCACAGGTAAAGTATGCAGTTGGAAACCCACTGTAGCAACTCATTATGGGTGGGACAATGTTCTGCCCTAATCTCAAATCACTTTAAAAGGCAGGATCACAGAAACTGACAATACAATTTTTTTCTGCAAACACTGTATATTACTTAAAACACGTAGGGTATGTGTGTATGTGTTAGTTCTTTCACAAGTCACACATTTAATCATTTAGATCAGGTGTTCTCAAATGGTAGGTCGTACCCCCTGGGGCATTGCAACAGGGCTCTGCATTTGCAGAAATAAATAAAACATAATCTGCGATGCTGTGTGGAAAACGGTTTCCTTCCTTTGTTTTGTAAAGTACCGTAATTCGGTGGGAGACCTTTCTGCAAAATCACCTATAATATAGTGCAACCATATATTTTTAAATTTCTTTCAGCCAATTTTTAAATGTTCCTGGGAATTTTTAAAAGAACATGCTGGTCCCAGAACTACACTACAAGTATTCAACAGGCAGTCCACCCAGCGCTAGTCCCCACAAACTCGTAAATAAGGACATGTGCAGTGCCAAGGGATCACACCTTGATCACACAGACATGAAAGAGCCTCTTCTCTTCTGTGACTGGACGGAGCTCTTATGCAATAAAAAAGGGGAGTAAACAGAGCCTGGTCTTGGCAGGTCTGCAGCAGGGTCATCTGTGGCTGTTCAGCCTTGGGATCAAGCAAAGACAGGGGTGGGTATATCTATACTCTAGCTACTGTACGGTCTGTGCTTCACTGCAGACTCAACCTCTCCCAGCAAGGGAGGCGCTACACTAAAGCACTAGTGTTTTCCCGTTTGAATATCGGGATATCTTATTTTTGCAAAAATTCAGCAATGGCCATGTATGTAATGATTTTAGAAACACAAGGTTCTATGTAAATTCCAGTTCTACCAACCCATGCCCACGGTTTTCTGCTGTTCTGAGATGGGCTGACAAACACTCATTTTAAATAGTAGGCAACATTGTCACTCAGAACGAACACAGCTAAAAAAAAAAAAACAACAGTCATGACTGAGAAGTATGTGACACAAATGAAACCACTGACTAGTTATACAAAACTGCATATTCCTGTTGTATGTAAGTTTTAGTCACACGGCTGATACTGTAGTAGGTATGCTGTGCTTCAAATCAAAACGGACTCCACTGAAAAGGTTCCCTGAAGGAACTGGGGGCAGAACAGTATTTATTGAGAACTTCATTTACTGTAAGTGCCATTTGTTTTTTAGCCTAGTGGTATTAAGAAAGTCCATCTATAAAAACCTACAGTACAGTATAGGAGATGTTACCAGTATGATATCTGACCTTATCATACCCTATTCTGACACACACAACAACAACTATTACCACAACTACAGCACTGACTTTGTGCGCTCCTCACATCTCCCTTCCAGGCTGGTCTCACTAGGTGTATACTATTCAATGTTCTAGTAATGAGACAGGCCTTCTCCACCCTGCTGGGACTGGGTGCATTCACTGTACAGACAAATTTGAAGAACAAACATAAAGTAAATGGTTGGGCTGTGCTGCTGCCATATACGGCACTTAGACCCTGTACAATATACCAACAGGCACCGCAACTGAATGGACACTCCTTGTCAGGGGTATATTTTTTTCTATGAAGTATAAATAGAAAAGACTACTTGTGCCTCTCCCACATTAGAACCATTCAGACTTGCTTCCTAATAAAAGACAAATATTATCAAAGTGGTGATCTGGTTGAAGGCCAAACAAACGGCATCTTCTTTGAACAACAGTGCCAGTATTAGTCAAAGTTTCAAGAGAGACCACAAATTCTTAAAATAAACTAAAAGGACCACATTACATGTGTGAAATGTGTTTGGAATGTGTTGCATCACAGTACAGATAGATAGACAGATACTGTATTACAAATTTTGAATTTTTTTTTTTTTTTTGCAAGTTACTGTATGGCAAAAGAAGGTTTCTAACCAGAAACATTTAACTGATTCACACACAAGTCAACCACCAATCCAAACCCCGCTCCAAGTGTTTCAATCAATTTAAATTATTTTACTTCAATATTAGAATAGAAACATAGGCCTGAAAGACTCTCCCCATTATGTTAAACAGTAATAGACTGACCAGGTTTAGCAGCTGTTTGGAGAGGAGACTGTACTGTAACCGGATACAGGAAAAAAAATATTACTGAGCACCTCTATTAAAAAACAGTCCATGTGCAGAAAACATTCAACTTTGTATTGTTTACCTACCCAGGGGCTGCTGGACCATGGTCAAATTAAGATCCACCCAGAGAGGCTGGCAGCCACAGACGACGATCATTTCCTGCCCTTCGCTTCACGCAACACCTGCCAGCCTCGAGTTGCACCACATTTCAACATCCTGGTCACTTGCTGACTGAAAATTATGTTTTTTCTAAACTGCATTGCAGTGAAGGTGAAAAGCTGCCCTTAGTTTAAGGACAGGCTGTTCTTTCTCCCACGCAGCCACTACTGCTACAGTATGGGACTCCACATCGGATCCTGACGAGCGCACACCTAACAGTAAGCATGGCTGAGCTGCTGCTGCTGCCTCTGCTCAATTAGGCTCAGCTGGCTGATGAGGATGAAGCGTTTTTTTGTAAGCAATTTAGCACATTCAGCCATTGAAACAGTCACATGCAACTGTTGGAAAATGTCACATGTTACAATGTCACAAGAGCTCTTTTGTTCAGCCCAATGTATTAAATGGCTTTATTTCCCTACTTGACTGTAGTTTTTTTTTCCTGTTATCTCAATCTGTGTGCCTGAATTATATAATATTACTAGCAAGTAAATGTCATTAGAATCCCTGTTGAAATGCAAGAGCTGCCAGATTAAAGACAGCAAGTACCATACAAGTTGAATTTGAAGACTGCACTAGAGTAAAATGTAGGAAATCAAATTAATATGATCACTCTCTAAAATATAAAGAAACCCAAAGAGGTTTCTTGGTATCACTGAATCATATTACAGAAATGTATGAGAACTGCCATTAGTTACAGATAATAAATGACTTAATGCTGTTCTGTCAGTTGAAAACTGTCGTTCTGAAGTTCAGCATTTTTCCTTACCTGCTGCTCACAAATGTATTGGAAGATGACAGACTGTAGAAGAGGCACAGCCTTTCCAATGCTTACTGTATTTCCCAATATTGTGGTGCAGAACAGTACATTTTACTTATGATATGTTTATGCAGCCCGTTTTTAGGATTTATTTCCCTTTTACGCTGTGCTTGCACTATAGTGCAGTGGTTTGTGGGAAATGAAAGGGAACACACAAAAAATGCGACCCTCTCTGCCTGCCTGCCTGCCTGCCTGCCTGCCTGCCTGTGGTTATTGTACTTGTTCAAGAAAGATGACAATTTAAACACCTCTCCCTTCCACAAGGACAATATTTATATTGAAAGAAGAAGGGAAGCATATTTGAATGCTTTAAAACATAAATGCCAAGAAATATTTTAATAATCGTCCTGTTAGCTTTATTAACATTTTGCAGATAGACTTTTGGTTTCTCACAACTGGAACATTAATTCAGGTCTAAGAAAATATTTCAAATAGGACGCTTTAGATAGTGAGCATCTCTTGCATATCTTTGCTGTAAACAGTAGATGGTCTGATTGCAGCACATGAAGTTATTAGGACCCATGAAGCAGTACAACTCCATCTACACTGAGTATATCTACAGTACTGTAGGAAGTAGTCTGCCCGGATATGTGAAGCAGGGCAACCTAACCTAACCGATACAGTATATCTATAGTAGACCTTGGGAACTACAGTAGCCTGGCAGGGTATGCGACTTGCCTGTAGTAAGGTTTACTGTACACCCCTACTGTACATGACTTTATAAACTTGTGACCCCACCAGTTTCTCAACCCCTCTACTCATGCTTTAGCAGAATAAGAGTAACTTGCCTCCCATTCATTATATAGCATGTCTTTCTTGAAAAATACAAAGTACAGAAGCCTTCCCCTTCCTGTAATCTGGCAATCTGGGTAATGGTTTTAAGATCAGTGACCACACAGTAAGGTAAGGCTTAATATAGCCTACAGTATGTAAAATACATTTGTTTTGTTATATTCACAATTTGCAATAACAAAATACACCTGTGGTTATTCTATTAAAGTTGATGAAACTCATATAATCTTAGCAAACACAGCAGTAATAGTCTATGTTTATAGTACTTAAATAATGTGCAATTACTGGCACTTTAAATAAACACACACTTTCCCCCAGCACTCGTGAAAGGAAATATCAAGGTGAAGCCAAGTTTGTTTGAAAATTTCAGCAAATTTACTCAACTATTTTGTTTAAACAGCCTTAACAGTCAATGCCTGGTATATTAAAGGGTTTTGATTCAATTTTTCTTTTCATGTTTTTCTGGAAGTCGTTTTGAGAAGGCCTTGATTCGGTTCTTATCACCTGGTTAAGGCTAGGAATGTACTGCAGTATAATTGCATATTGCAGTTCAGGAGCAGTTAACCTTGAAACCAGGACCCAGACCCTGTTCCCTCCCCCTCCCAGATAAACTCTTTATATTGTAATGTGGGTGGATCAGTGACTCATCTTTCATATTTTGAGAGAAAGATAAATCTGGGTCCCATATCTTCACTCACTTCAATAAAATATCTTCCAGACAAAAAAAAGAAAAAAAGCGACAAGTAAAAAAATGTTTTATTGGATTTAAAAATTAAAAATAAATAAAAAAAGGGGCTGAAAATACCTGTACACAGTACATGTGGAACTAAAATATAGATAGGGCTTCTGATTTTCGGTTTCAGCCGATAACCCCCCCCATACAAAAAAAATGAAGTCCAGATGGGTAATGTCCCTCCTTCCTGACTTGTATCTCGCATTGATTCAATCTGAATACTTTAAACCCGCCCCAACTACTGAGTGGCAGCAAATGCCTACATTTCTATTGGAGGATTGTAACACGCTTGCGAGATATAAAACAAAATGTTATTGCTTGCAAGACTTAAAGCTACACTACAGTACATAGTATTTACACGCTTGTGGAATTTAAAACAGAATTGCAAATTGTGGAGTAATGTAAAATAAATGCCTAAACACACAAAAACCCCAGAAGAATATTCCCGTGATCATAAGGATTTCGTTGTGGAAGACAGCAAAGGAAAGAAGGTACAATTGAAGAGTGCAAACACTGTCGAGTTATCATACATTGTGACATAAAAAAAACGAGTAACAGAAACAATAATTTCATACAGTATATAAAAAGTGAAAGCTTATATTTCAAATACGGTAGCTACAAATAAGTACCAAAAAATGAAATTAATAAAAACAGAAGCCCTAAATATAGATAACGATTCAGGCCCAAAACATTTTCCAGTAATTTTTAACTTGTGTGTTTCAACAAAAGGCTTACATATACAGTACATGCAAATGGTAGTAGCTGGTTTCTTTTTTACTGTCCACATCATTTTCTATTGTTTGCAATCACCCTGGTTCTTTTGTAATGACCCAAATACGTTTTATTTATTTTAAGGTTCTGAGCAAGGAAACTTGGAACACATGCTATTAGTGGATCACCTGCTATTAGCCCCATACACTAGTTGATCCACCATTATTAATATTAGTATGCAATAAAAGACATTCAATAATCTATATGGCTTCTAAGTGCATAGTTATTGGTAAAATATTGTAAAATCTAATCTGGGACATAGTGTTTAATATATAACACAATTTGATACTCAAAATAAATCACGAGCTGGGCAGCAGTGTGCAGTAGTGGCTAGGGCTCTGGACTCTTGACCGGAGGGTCGTGGGTTCAGTTCCCAGGTGGGGGACACTGCTGCTGTACCCTTGAGTAAGGTACTTTACCTAGATTGCTCCAGTAAAAAACTCAGCTGTATAAATGGGTAATTGTATGTATAAATAATTTAAGTCACCCTGGATAAGGGTGTCTGCTAACAAATAAACATGCTGTTTCGCTGGTTACAGTAGAATTTCAATAAACACCATTGTTCTCTTTTTCAGTTACTCCAATGATTATTGTAATTATAAAAGTATTAGCTATACAATTTAACAATACTGTATTGTCCAAATCATTCTCCCTGAATACCACTCAGCACTGTACAGTTCCCTTTCATCAACAGTACTTTTTGTGAATGTCTATGGGATTATTGTGTTAACTTTGCTGTTTCCTCTCCATGGCAGCTGAAGCTATGGGATCACGCTCAAGTCCCCATGAAGATTTGTTAAACTGAATAAGATCTACAGTACCCTCCAAGCAGGATGCCTAATGCTTCCTTTTTATGATGTGTGAGGCGAAGGAGAAAATAGTTAGAAAGTCAAATACTTTAAAGGCATATTAACGTTTTTTAACTAGGTCCCCCAAATGAGAGTCTAAGATCATGATAATGGACACTTTTTTAAAACACTATCCTTGAACCCTTTTTTCCACCACATGTGGTTGATGTTTTGTATTAAGGAAACACCCCCCAGCATTTGGTCTGAGCTGGAATGATCCTACTGTATATCCATGTCATAGTACTTGCATAGTACAGTTATCCATCGCGTATTGGCCGTCACACATCCGCCCTAGCCGTTTATCCACCATGACCAACCTCTTCAGCAACTTTAGTTTAGAGAAGATTAGTTCAGATATTGTAGATCCTACCAAAGTTTTCGTACACTGTGTTGTATGTGTTCCGTGCACAACTATTGCTGGTAGCGTCACGTCAGCTGTTCACTGTATTGATATGTAAATAAATCCTATTTGCCTGCGGGGCGTATCAACTTCAAACTCTGTCTTGATCTTCTGCCTGTCACTCAGCAGCTAATGCACGTACCTACACGGCAGATGGCTACTCTGTCACAAGCATTAATACCCTGTATCTTTCTAAACCAGGGTTTTAGGGACGCTCCCTAATAAAAGCTGAGTCTCAAAACAACAATTGTGTGAATTGTTACAGCTGTGTATATGGTATTTAAAACAGGATTCATTCATCCGACTTTTTACATATCCACCCTTACTCTGGTCCTACCGCAGTCGGATATGTGAAGGATTACTTTACTTGCTTTGGCCAGTGGCCTGTAATTCTAGGATCCTGTTCAAATCTAGCCACAGCGTCAAGTCAAGAGTTCTGGAGGTTCTGCCCAGTTCGCAGTGTGGACTTATATGCAAAAAACACCATCACCATAACCGTCCATATGGTAAATCATATGGTAAAGGGCACATTGCCTTTAGAAAAAAGAATAATACTAACCATGAGCAAATAAGAACACTTGAACCTGTTGGTAGTTTGCATATGTTTACTACAGAGTATTGTGGGAGGTTTTTGCTGTACATGCCAATGATTATTGGTTAAAGTCTAGTTTCTAGGTTTCAACATCCCCAGATTTGATCATTTAAAACATAATTAAAAGCATTTTGTGCACCAAAGGTTTATGTACCAAACTGAAGACTCTCCAGTGTATTTTTTGGAAGCTACTGTATACTGTACTGTACTCTGTAGGCCTACTGTACAGTACATGTTTAATAGGCTAAACCAGGTTCTTAAAAGAGGTTGTGGCAATGACACAGCAAAAGGACATGGCAAAAAAGCAGACACGCCCGCTTCCTTAGGAATACAATGAAACAAGTAGGCCTCTGTTTACAAAAACACCGTGTGTACCTGACAACCCCACCTCACCATGGCAACCCTGACAGGAGTGGCTGCTTCTTCCTGTTGGCTAGCATATGTTTAATTCCCAGGTGTGCCCCCGCAATTAAACTGTAACTCTTGAGGCAAGTTAGAACTTATGTCATGCTTTCGTTAACAGGTGCATAGTCTTACCAATAAACATTGTTAACTGATCCTACAATTTACTGTCAAGTAACAGAGATAAAGTATATTGTACTGAGGGCTTGCATTTTTTTTTTGGAACAGTTCCTATCCAGATAGTTGAAAATAAGGGTCTGTTCTCAATTGAGTTACAAGGTTAAGACTGAGTGATCAATTGGTACAGTATACTAAATATACCAGTAGTATAAACACTTCTAATTACAAATAAAAGTTTCATACAGTACATAATAATTTATTTAATATTTATTTATAGCAATATGTTGGGCTGCAGCAGCAGGCTTAGCGTGGTTAATGGGTCTGTTCACACCATTTTTATATGTTGTAATACAAGATAGATTAGTCATTTTCTGAACAATTAACAATTGTCTTATAGATTATTCAAATAAACGCTTATACGTGCTGATCCCTATTATGTACAGTAACCACTATAATGGTGTCTGAGATAAAGGCTTTTTACATAGTGGTGGTGGAGGCTTTGGAAAATTACTTATACAAAAGAAAGAGCATATTTCTTATACACAGTAGGTTTCATACTTTGGATAGTATAACACACTCCAAACACACCACCAGTTCATGAGAACTACAACAAAGCTTCTTAAGATGGGTACCAACGAATACTAGTATCAAGGAATCAACAACACGTTCAAATGTAGCCTTCCTTAACAAGGACTATAGAAACATATACTTCATAAGCAGTGACTGATAAAACCCAGAATCCAAGTGTTATTTCTGTCTACTGCAAGTATAACTTGTATTATACATCAAATATGTTTGACAAGGAACAATAACAAAGAAACACTATCATCCTTATACAAAAAGAGACAATGCAGTGTGACTGTCTGTGTTTTTAGTTTGAAGTTGTATATCCTGGAAAGTGTTTTTATTTTTTATTTAAGCTACCTGTTAGTTACACTTTTTTGGGCCCTAGCCTACTGTACCCTATTTTATTTTGGTCATGCAATCAGAAAAACAACCATTGGTTTTCTATGTACTTCACGCATGGCACTGCAATTCCCTGATGTTTTTTCCCACAAAAATAGTAATAACATAACATCACAGCAACTATTATTCAAATCCCTACAGAATCTTAATAGCAATTTTACTGCATCTTACAATACCACCACTAAAAATGTTCAGAAGTCATGTGCTTAAAAACCTTGGGCAGCTACAGATCCGTAGCCCTGTGATCTGGTCATGAGGACAGTACCACAGCCAGTCTCTGAATATGTTAGCCTAGGCTTAATGGAACATACAGAAACTCCACTGAAGGAAGATATTGATTTTGCAAACAAACAACAAATGAGGGACATGTAACTTGTATTGCCTAATAAGATAATTCATGCCAAAGCTTACCCTGAACAAATAAAAAAGCTTCTTACATATTATCAAAATAGAAATGGGAGTTTTTGTGAAGAAAAAACAAAGCATCCCTGGGTACATGTAATCATGTATGTTTCTAATTGTTCGGAGGCTACCTCTAATCAAGCTGAGAGTGTATTTCACACTCTTGATTAGAGGGAGCCACAGAACACTTAGAAACATATATCCTTAAATCTCATTTAAAAAATGGATGAAAACATGATATGAATGCACTTAATCTGTTTTTATAAAACCTGTTGTGGTTTAAACCTTTAGAATTCTTTGTCATGGACATTCTTTACACAAGATCTAGGGCTACACTCTCAGAGAAATTATATGTGTAATTGATGCTGATAGGTTCCAATGGGGATGTGATTTATAATATCACTTAGAATGGGTTGTACTGTATGTTACACTTGTGTGCAGGACATAACAATACAATGTGTACCTAATATGTAACAGTAGTGAATGTTGGGAAGGATGCTTTTTAAACTAGGAGTATGAACATTGTTAACCAGACTTTTTTTTAATTTCACATCTGATTTTTTTTTTTTTTTTTTTAAAGCTGCAACGGTACAGTACGTTTTTGAACCACAGTACTTTGTTGTAGCATACAGAAAGCTGTTCTCTACTATAAAAGGTATGCACCTCAAAGCAAACAAGTGGAAAAGCTGTTCAGTTTGGCATTTTATATGCTAAATGTGGTTCCTGACAGTGTTCTTAAATAAATGATGATTCTAAACAATACGTTGGTCCCTAGAGGCTTTCTTTTTAAAGGCGCTCTAGCCTCTCTCTTCACAGAAAAGCAACTGTCAGGTTAACTAATTTAACAAAAAAAAAAAAAAAAAAAACAATCGACTGTAATGTAAAGCCCTTTAGTGGATCATATAACTAATAAAAAAAACTTTGTACTGTATATACATCCTGGGACGCACATTATCCATAAAAACATTGCAAAAATGCCTAATCAGTTCTTACACTTTCTGGCAATTTGGAAACTGTGCTGTATTTATCTCCAAAATGTAAACTCTAATCTAATGTTACTCACCTATGCTATAGCAAAATGTAAATGTTTGAAATCAACAAAATAATGGTCTGTAATGTAGGTCGAGCTAACCGGATTTTTATATTATATATAATATAATGCCAATAAATGGCATCACATGTTTTAGGAACAATAACAGGTCGACATTTCCAAGTGTACTACTTTATAGCAATGTTACACAGTGATTATTAATAGTAAGTTTTTCTATAGACAGTCAGTAGAAATATGAAATATACACACTGTTCGATATTGTTGTAACAATTAGGAAAAGAGGGAAATCGGGAGGGGACATGAAGCGCGGGCCCACCCACTGAAGAGTGTATTTGCTCTCAAAAAACGAATCCGTTGCTGAAGAAGTACTGACAAAGCGGGTCGTGTTGTTTGATTCAGCAAGGGGAGATCCCAAAGGAAATAACTGTAATGCATTGATGATGCGATACAAACATCCAGTCCCCTTTCCTTGGTGTGATTAAAATAAAAATGTAATGTGCTGTCCTTCATTCTTCACAGGGATATCCTACTTATCTTGCTTTCGAACACAATTGTTAACCAATTACTACACAAGCTATTAAAATATGCCGAGGGTGCATGTGAAATTAAACTAACCTCTGAGGTCTATATTTACCGTATTTCTTCGAATGGACATCTTAATCTGTACAATAGATCTAAACAAAAATACAGGTCTACGTTAACATGGAGCCAACTGACATAATTAAATGTTTATACCGGCCCGAGCAAGGCAGGTAAACATGACACTTTTTCATTTGCACCCTACTCCGTTTCATGTTTAACTAATGTCGCAGTTCAAATAAATAAAATATGTATTTATTTATTTAAACGGCGGCATGTACAAACCTTTTCGTTTCCACGGTTTGACAAACTATTTTATCTCTGTAAATAGGCGGTTCGGGCCTGCAATTTGTAATAAAACAAAAGAAACAAGCCTCAAAATACGTAGTTGCTATCTTAAAAGTGTACAACATTTGTTCAGATAGCACACCAACGGAAAAAAAAATGTCAGGTTAACCTAACATACAATGTTTATGCAAACATATAAATACCAGCTCTTTCTCCAAATTATAGCATCGATGTCCATGTTTACACTCCTGCACGCTTATAATAAATTAATAACGATTGTGAAACATTCTACCGACTTTATACATAAACTAACAGCAGTCCACGCACACGCAGAATTAATCAACCAAACCAAATCGTTAAATATTGGAAGACAAAACAATTAAATAAACCACTCGGCAGTCAGTGCATATGAACTTGAGCAATCGCCTGGAGCTGCGTTTCGAAAAAAAGCCCCGGCAGTAGCTGATGTCGATCGCCTTGATAGTGTGCAAACACCGCTATTATTATAATGAAAAGAGGGTATCCCTTACCTTCCACCGTTGCTTTCCTCCACAATAGAGATATAATACCAGGCCTAGTCAATAAACCCAAACACATACAATGTTGTTGCTGCTATGCTGTTATTTGTCAGTGGTAGTACAGTATTGACCTCTCCGGATGCGAAGAAATATCAATTCTGGTTTGCAATTAAATATCCCACGTTATGCCTTTCTTCTAAAGCTCACAGTCGCCAGTTCAGGAGATAATCTTTACTTTTTCTAATTTGATTGTGTTTTAATATGAACTGTGTTAGACTTAGGACCCAGCTCAGTTTCTCTCAGCCTGCCAGAGAGTGACACACTCGCTGTGACGTTACTTCACACAGCAACTACCCCCTTTCCCAGAAATTACGATGGGATTTGATTTTTTGTTTCTCGTCGGCTTCCCTAGCCGAAAAAATAAATAAAATTGCTTTTCTGGTTCGCGTACCAAAGATGCTCCATAAACAAAATGTTTTCCTTGAATGAAATTCTATTACATGTATACACGTTCGTGTGTTAAGCACATAGTTGTTGAAAACAATATGTTTGTTATTGTAATAAATAATTGTTTTGGTTCAATAATTATTTGGGTACATTAAAAAAGGACTCATTTTCCTGCTGAAAATTCCAGCAAATGCTGGTGAGTGCATGACCAGATGAAGTTGGGAATTAGAACTAATATTTATTGGCTTCTCATTGGGCAGTCTATAAAATACCACACACAACTTATTGTTAATACGTTTAGTGTAGTGTAAACAACAAACAGTTGTCTTTTGAATGCCAGAGTAAAGTTTTTTGGGTTTTTTTGGACTACCTTTTCCGTCTCCTCAAATAGCACCAAATCTTGAACCAGCACAACAAGAGGAAAACCAGCAAAGCACCATCTTTGACCAGCACACAGCAGTACAGATCATTGCTGGCATTTCTCAGGGTTTAGAGTGCTTTAACAAAAGGCTCAGTTAACTGCTTTTACATTTACTTTTAATATGTGTGTTAAAATGAACAAGCAATGAATCAGGGTTACATGTGAATTGGGGTTACACACAAACAGCTTTTTCCAACATTTTTTTTTTTTTGCCTTTCTAAGTTAGCTGCTGTTTAAGCTATTGCCATTAAGAGGCTTATACCAAAAAGAAACTACACATTTGAATCTATGGCAACTGTAGTGTCAGTGATTTGGTTTGAGGTTTCTATTCCCATGCCAGCTGTCTGCTGTTACCCTGAGTTGTTTGGACTCCTGCATACACCAGCCAGAGCCAACAGCTACTGTGTTATACACACCTGTTCTTGCATTACTGCATCGTAAGTGTGGGAGAAACTGAACTACTTGGCAAACATATCACACTTAACCAAGTTTCTGTCATTACATCTGGTGGCTTAAAAAAAATAAATAAATAAACCTGTGTCCTCACTAATTCTTAGAGGCTTGTCATCTATAAACATAGCTGCTAAACCTAATGTATTTCTTGCATCCACTGGGGGCAGAATCACACAGTTAAATGACATGTTTTTAAAACTGTAGATGTTAATTACATTATGTGTGAGGTTGACAAAAAAAAGCCTTCCTGGTTTGGGAGTGCAGTCTAGATAGAACAGTGTGGAGTAGTGGTTAGGGCTTTGGACTCTTGACCGGAGGGTCGTGTGTTCAATCCCTTGTTGGGGACACTGCTGCTGTACCCCTGAGCAAGGTACTTTATCTAGATTGCTCCAGTAAAAACCCAACTGTATAAATGGGTAATTGTATGCAAAAATAATGTGATATCTTGTAACAATTGTAAGTCACCCTGGATAAGGGCATCTGCTAAGAAATAAATAATAATAATGATAGGAAGTACCCTGAGAACTCTAAATGTTTTCCTTGTTGACTGACTGTCCATAGTAGACTATTGTATGTGGGCGTGGGCGTGGATGTTCATGAGTGCAGACATCCGAAATCCTAACAGTCAAACGCATTTATAAAAAAAATTAAAAAAAACAGTTTCTATGAATCAAACTCTCAGAAGCATCATACTTCTCTTCCCACCTCCAATTTTCCATATGACTGTGTTTTCAAAGTTGACTGTGTTTCATTATGTGCAGAATGCTGCCAAACAATCAATTAAAAAAACAAATCACCTTTACCAATATGTGTAAATGTCAGACCTGCAAAAAGATGGCAATACATATTAGGTTAGAATTTGGGGGTTTACTGTGATTGTTCTATGTACTTTGAAGAGCATGGAAATACATGTAAATTGCATTTACATTCAGGGTGTCTAGTTTTTCTAGCACATGCCTTCCATTTGGCTTTTCCTAACTTTATAAAAATGTAGAATTTGTCTTTCAGGTCAGGGGTTTTATAAATTTATTGTAATTCTTATTACAATTTTAATAAATCAGAAATGATTATTATTATTATTTTTATGTAACTACAAAATCAATACAGGACGAAGCACAATAAATAATTTGCGTTTTCTACAATCCAGAATCTTGACCATGTTAATTGCCACATGCCCTATAAATAAATCCAATATAAATAATATTAAAGTCTCTTAGTATTTAGGCGCAATCACAGTTACAGATTTGGGATCAAATTGCCAAGAGACATCAGTTATTGTAGCGGATTGGTCTTGCTGGTTGCTGACCAAGCTGGGTTTGCCTATGAATATAAAGACTGAATATTCCCAATTCTGTTTTGAAAAACTGAAAGTTTAAAATATGTATTGAAATATTTATGTTTGAAACTGAATACCAATTGAATTGACAGCAAGCCAGACGTTTACACCAGTAACAGCCTGGTTTGGAAGCAGATTGAGCACCTGCTAAATACATGATTGTGTTTTATGACTGAATGATACTGACACCTGCTGCTGAAAGAGGGACATCATGCATGGGTTGCTTTTTTTAATGCTAAATGTAGCATCTATGAAAAAGTATTCTCTAGCTTCAACATTTGATTAAGGCATATATTCAATATATTAATTACACAAAATCTAAAGTCAGGATTAAAAGGGACTACCAAAGATTAAACAAACCCTTATGTTTTATTACATTGACACTGTGCATCAATTCATATTTAGTTTTGGAAATCTACAAAGCAGGGTGTAATTCAATATTAACGTAACATTAGGTTTCATTTCACTTAATTCTATGGGATGATGTAAAACTTTTGGCCAGAGCTGTACGCATGGCAGCAGGTGGTTGGCTTTTGCTGCATAAAAGTCTTGGAATTCCCCACAACCTGAGCAGAGAAGCCTTTGCAAACTTTGTCTGCAGAGCATACCACCCTGAAGCCTGACCCTGTCGCATCACAGAAGCTAAGAAAGATTGAGGCAGATTTGTGCATGGATGGGGGCCCCAGTGGAAAACCAGACTGGTTGGTGTTTTGGGACAGCCTGAGCTCAGTCAATTTCCCAACAAGATGTTTAGGGGGAACTGTCCTGTAAGAGGTGCTGTCTTTTGGATTGAAGAAGATATTGCAAACAAGAGCAGGAATGGCATTGCCCAATCAAGGTCCATTAAAGGGAAGCCTAGCTTAACCTTCCCTACCCTGACCCTCATATTCCTGGCTCGTCTGTTCTCAGTTGGCCCTACCTAGTTAAATAAATAATTTCAAGTTTCATTAAACAACATTAAAAGATACGTTTAGAGAAGATTACACCTGTTAAAGAGTAAGTAGCGGGTTCCGAAAAATACAGCGTTATACATCCCCATATGTTGATACAACTGTTTAAATAACAGACTTGTAATTTTTATTTTCATTGTTAACAGCTTTTTACCATTCTAACTTTAAAGTCTGTTTCAAAGCTCTTTTTAAAATGGCCGCTCTAGTGCACTGATAGCGTTAGGATTATTGCCAACATTGTCAAACAGGTAGCACAGCAATAACAATCCATGATGTGGTACGGAACAGAAAAGCCAGAGTACTAGTTGTTATGTTTTTGGTTTTTTTAATCGCTCTTCCTGCAGTGATTTAGAGGACAGATCTCAAACCACAGTGCACTAGAGCGGACATTTTGAAAATAGCTTTGAAACAGACTTTAAAGTGTAAAAAAGTTGTCAGGATGTTAACAATGAAAAGAAAAGTTACAGGTTTGTTATTTAAACAGCTGTAGCAACACGAAGTGACGTGTAACGCTAGATTTTTCGGAACCCCGCTACTTATTCTTTAACTTAATGATTTTTGGTTTGAAGATTGATAGTAAAAATTATTTACATAAAGCGCTGTATGTGAATTTTATAGTCAACCTAAATAAGGACAAACCATGATTAACCATGAACACAAGCAACAGAAATGACCATGAATACATGAAAATCAATATAAAAAGGTGTTTTGGTCTTAGTTTAAAAGATTAAAAGTCTTATATTGAGATAATTTTTTAATCCTGCAACTCACAAGAATCAGGAAATCTGGTTTAAACACTTGTGAGTCTTTTAAAAGTTGTGGTACTAATATTTGTGCATTTGTTTGAAGAAACTATCTATTACTATTTTATCACAAAATGTTCCATCACGAGCAAAAGCATATCAAAGTTGTGTAATGTGTGGTATATAAGACAACAACATTAACGTTAACTACAGTACAGTAAATGAATACCAAACAATGTAAACCATTAAATGGATGCCTTGTTCTTAACACCCTGCTGAATCTTTGCTGTCAGATTTGGATTGGATGTTTAATATAAAGTTATTCTGCATGGATAATTACCATTGCATCAAATGAAATTCAGTTGACTGCATCTGTAGCTTCTCAAACAACAAAGGTTGCTTGTGGGGTTGCAGGGTCGCTAGTTTGACAGTTAAAGAAATAATATATAAAACTATTCAAATCCATAAAAACAGACTTTAAAAAACATATTCTTTCAAACTTAGAATGACATTTTAAACTAATTAGTGTTTACATTTGTGAACAGTAATATGACTGGCCCTAACATAAAAGACACTGTAGTAAATATTTTTTTTTTTATTAGTTGTTAACAATTAATAAACTAAAAACCCCATAAAAACAAAGTGTGTCATTTAAATTTTTAATTTTTTTATTTTACAATTTCTGGTATCTCTCGGTCACTGACTTTCATCCAAATCTGTATAACCTACAATATACTTGAATGTCACAAATACTCCCACTGACAGAATAGCATAGTAAAATGAATAACAAATGTACCACCAACTTGTTTTGCATTGGTAGTAAATAATAACACTCAGAGTACCTCTGCAGTATGGGCCATATTGCTTATTAAAATCTTTTGAATGCATTTAAAAATGGTACAGCGACATAGTCAGGGATACAGTCCTAAGATATTTAGTAACAAGGGTTTTGAGTCGGGGATAAAACTGGCAACAAATGCATTTATTTATCTGCCCCAATACTTCTTGAAGGGTTGATGGGAATCTTTAATCTAGAGAAAGATATATGCATTTTATATAGATATAAGCCACCACATGTTTACTTGTATGTGGAGCAACTACAATTGTAGTGCTGTGATGAGACTCGTCAGAGCTATAAGAAAAAAGGAAGTACATCAAATTTCAAAAAAGCAATAAAGAAAACAGAGGCAGTGTTTTGAATCCCTCTTTATTTTTCATGTCCATCATAGTGTCCCTTTTTTAGGCTGCAGTTCCCTCTGATAACACTGCTGGTTTGAGATACAGACTGAAATATCAGCAGGGACGCACTTCCTTTGTAATGTTTAAATGCAGTTACAATATTAACTGGGTACAGAACACATCATAACATTAATTAAATGTCTTCACTGTAAATATACATCTTCACCTCTAGAAATGGATATTTTTGTTTTACCAGTTAAATGATGCAATCCTATTTCCTATGCTTGGAACAGAGTAGCAGAATTATAATGTATGGTACCACTTGAATTTCTCACATTGATACCTGTATACTTGCCCTATATGCTTAGTATTGAACCATACACCTATATGGTTAGAAGCTCTGTTTATCATTAAAGGGTTCCAATGTTTTCATTACAGTAAGCTGAAACCATAACTATACCCAGTCAAGGCTACAAATCACGTGTCTCACATTTGTTCAGTGTTCTTAAATGCAAGTCATAAACCTTCCTACACATTCATTTTTTAAAATCTTTCTTGAATATATAAAAAAGCAATGCTTATAGTTCACCAAAAGCACCACTGTTCACAGTATATCATGGGGCTATTTGATATTATCCCAGATCGGTTTGCACTGAAATTCCATACCGCTAACGGCAATGATTTAGCAACACAGTAGCATTAGTAGCACATGGATAATGTTGAAGTGGTACCAAACCACAGTGACAACATTTACACAATTAGATTACTAATAGCAATGGTATTGACACCACAGGAAATCGATTGCAATACCCAGTGGTATTTTTCTAACTTTTCTGTAAGGGGTGTCTGTAGTAAAACATGGATTAATAACAAGACAGCAAACACCATCAAAGCAGCAGTTTCACAGGTCATTTTAAGAAACAGGATACAACTGACAGATTTAAAAAGGGTTGCTTAAAGAGTAAGTAGTGGGTTCCAAATAATATAGCGTTATACATCCCCATGTGTTGCTACAACTGTTTAAATAACATACCTGTCATTGTTAACATCCTGACAACTTTTTACACTTATAACATTAAAGTCTGTTTCAAAATGTCTGCTGTAGTGCACTGAGGTTTGAGATCTGTCCTCTAAATCACTGCAGGAAGCAAATAAATAAAAAACATAACAACTAGTACTCTAGCTTTTCTGTTCCGTACTACATCATGGATTGCTGTGTTATCTGTTTGACAATGTGGGCAATAATCCTTACACTATCAGTGCACTAGAGTGTACATTTTGAAAAGAGCTTTGAAACAGACTTTAAAGTTATAAGTGTAAAATGTTGTTGAAGCTGACACCCTGGGATCCTTCAAGAAGCTGCTTGATGAGATTCTGGGATCAATAAGCTACTAACAACCAAACGAGCAAGATGGGCCGAATGGCCTCCTCTCGTTTGTAAACTTTCTTATGTTCTTATGTTCTTATGTTCTTATGTTCTTATGTTCTTATGTTGTCTAGATGTTAACAATGAAAAGAAAAATTACGCTATATTTTTCAGAACATCGGTACTTTAAGTGGCACACTATACACAAATAGTGACAAACTGTATCTTTTATTTTATTTTTTAAAGGAGATAATATCTGCCTTGTAGAATATGCTATAAGTCACTGTTCTGAGGTAGACGAAGGAATAATGTAAACCAGAAACTAACATAAGCTTAGAACCACAGTAATTAAACAGTGTTTTTTTTAAAACAACCTGCTTTTTACTTGGTCAGTGTCAATGTTCCATTTATACCGAATGTAAACTGACTTACAAAGGAAAAATAAATAAATGATATTTATAATGTAACATTTAACCACAGTTAAGCTACACATAGTAAATACCTTGCAAAGATCTCGGGGAAAAAACCATTGGATTTTAGCAAAGCATCCTCTAAAGTTCTTTGTTATACTGTGGTGCCTTTTTGTTGTTATTGTACAGTAACAGGCCAAACACATTAAAGTGACCTGCTACAGAAGGCCACAATGCATATCTCAACACGGAGTGGATCACATGACACATCACCTGACACATCACTACATTTTTTTTTTTTTTTTTTTTACACACATTCTCTTATTGTTCAGTTATATCTACAGAATGTTTATGGAAAAACAATTCCAATGATTTTGAATGATCTTTCCACAGGTCTGAGCACATTGATAATTGGTACAGGCTTGCAGCAAACCTCTCTCTGTTTAAGCATGTAATGAACACTCACTTGTGACAACACTCACTGTTTTGAAGCAGGTGCGAAGAAAAGGTCAAATTTCTGAGAAGAATACATCTATTTTGACTGTAAAAAAAAGCAAGAAATTACCCTCTGAACCATAACTGCCCCTGCCTACAATTATGTTGTTTTTTTATTCCTTTCAGAACTGTTTCCCATGTGTGGAGTGATCTTCACACGGTTGGACTGCAAAATGAACCATTATTACATAGACATAGAAGGGCTTTATCTTCTCTGCTGTTGAACACACAGGGAAAGGCACTTCACAGCTTTGTTGATTGTCACAGCCACTTCATCATAGAGGTCTTAATCTTGACTGCATAAAACAAAAACAAAAAAGATAAAAATCAATCAGTCCTACTTTTTGCAAAGAGCACTAGGGTGACGTTATGTTATGTCTATGCAATTCCCAGGCATGTACAGCTTTCAGAAGTTGTTTTTTTCACATGTATATATACATGCCCAAACCGCAGAGCACTATTTACTTTATGGTGCCGTGACACTCTAGTTTACATGATATTTATACTTAAGACAGCAAGCTCCGAGTCCATCCTCTTTCAAGGGTACGAACATGGTAATCAAACATGTCTGCTGTCAATCACGTTGAACATGTAATGGTAATTTGACTTGCCATTCAGAACCTACTGCAACCTCTGTATCTGCATCCACAACAGGAGGCCCTGTACAAAACAAAGAAAACCATAAGGGAAACGGCAAGAATAAAAAGACTCTGTGTATATGCGTATACTCTCTTGAGACCCGGTCTACATTGAATTCTACATTGTTTTCCACTGCTTTTTACTGTTTGCTAAAATTTAGGAGTTGATTTCTTTGGGTATCAGATATCAACAGTTCAAAAAGGGGAATGAAATCCGATAAACAGAAATCTTTGCAAGAGCATTTAGAAAAGTCATGTTATCTTCCAATTATCACTCAAACTTTTCATTACAATTTTCCACCAAAAAAAAGTCTCTATTTTCTATCCATAATTGTCAAACACTCAATGGTGGTATTTTTAGAAATACTGTAAGATGCTTATAGTATGTTCAGTTTATTTTCTAGTAGTATTGGAAGAAAATGTGGAATATTCAACTGATCTAAATGCTGACTGAATTCCACCTATGTTTAACAGTTAAAGGGACCAAGGCTATGAAAATAAAACACCCATCAGAGCAAGTTAGTTTTATTTGTGTCTGTATTTACAATTACTGATATGAATACAAATGAGAAACTTAATGAATTCAATGACAAACCTTTCTTGAAGACTTCTAGTGGAAATGGTTGTCATTGTATTTATTACGTTTCTTTTAGTGTTTCTAAATTCAGCGCTATTGAGTGTTTAACAGTTATGGGTGGTATTTGTATCTGCAGAAATATATAAAAACAAAGAAAGGTTAATATTTGAATGGCTTAAATGATGTGAGTATTTGGCACAGTGCAGCTGCTACAGAATGAGTGGATCTCTCACCTTGCTGTTGAACAGCAGGAGCTTGTTCTGAATGTGGAACCTGGGCAGCCTCAGCAGGACCCTCTGGGGTCGCCTCCTCAGAACCAGTAGCTGCTGCCGCAGTCACTTCTGCAAGGACCTCTGTAGGACAGACAGTCAATGTCAGCACACCAGTGCAAGAACATGTTTAGCTCTGTAATGCCATGGGTAAGTGGAGAAATAGCCTCTACACAAACATGATACCTTCAACCTGATGAACAGCTTCTTCAGCTGCCTCAGGGCTGACTGGAACCTCTGCAGACAATGTCTCTGACACCACTGGAGAATCACTCTCCACTGCAGGACTCGCCTCAGCAACAGGAGAGACCACCTCTACTGACTCAGTCACTGCCACTGCAACTGAGGGGATGCACAAATCAGTGTACAGAGAGGCAAAATGCACCTTTCATACCCTTTAAAGCAAAGAATGACCAAGTTACTTAATGAAAGGTTGAAACATGATTTACATTAGTCTAAAACAGTCTAAAATCAAGCTGCATTTGTTTTTGTAGATTTCAATAGTGCTGTGCTACTAATATTCCATTACCTTCGACCTCCTGGCTGGCTTCTTGTGTCGAACCTTGGCTAGTTTGCACTTCCTGTGTGGGTGGAGTCTCTGTCACCACAGGAGCTTCTGCTATCTCCACAGGCTCCTCCACCACAGGACTCACCTGAGCGACTGGAGCAACTACCTCAGCAACTACTGGGGAGGTAGCCTCCACTGGCTTAGCTTCTGACTCTGGAACTGGGACAATGGAAAGCAAGTATTAAGTAGTGAACACACTGCCTCAGCTCACCTGAGTGTCTGGGTGGACCTGTCCAATTCAGCTAGCATGTGCTAACAGACAGTAGTGTCAATTATGCAAGCTTGGGTTCTTTGGGAACATTAGTGAAAGTTTAAGTTCAGAAATGATATTTTGTAAGGTTTTAGTGTTTCTTTATTTTTTTCATTTGGTGTGCACAATTATTTAACGTCCCCCATTTATTTCCAATTATATTCTCTTACCGCAAAAGTTCAAGAGGTCAGAGGGCGTCCTCTGATCCAACAACCAAGCCAATTGCCTCTTTACACCCAGGAGCTGTACAGAGGATGCTGGGTAGTTACTGCTACTTGGAGGACAAAGGACAGCCCTGCAGATGTCTGCTTTCAGTTCACCGGGAGCTTACCCAGTAGCATTGTGAGGAGAAATAGTCGGCAATTGATTTTTACCCCGTTTTTCTTCCAATTTGAAATAGCCGATTGTATTATTTTAGGCTCAGCTCACCGCTACCACCCCCGCGCTGACTAGGGAGTGGCGAAGACGAACACACGCTGTCCTCCGAAACGTGTGTCGTCAGCCAACCGCTTCTTTTCACTCTGCAGGCCTGCCATGCAGCCACCTCAGAGCTACAGTGTCGGAGGACAACGCAGCTCTGAGCAGCTTACAGGCAAGTCCGCAGGCGCCCGGCCAGTCTACAGGGATCGATGGCGCGCGGTGAGCTGAGGACACCCTGGCCGACCTAAGACCTCCCCACCAAGGCGACGCCGCCACTGTGCGCTGCCCCCGGGAGCTCTCGTCCACGGTCGGCAGTGGAATAGCCTTGACTCAAACCGGCGACCTCCAGGCTATAGGGCGCATCCTGCGCTCCATGCGGAGTGCCTTTACTAGATGCACCACTCGGGAGCCCCCTAGTCCCTGCAGATTTCGATTGCCTAAACGGAATTGCCAGTGAAGATTAGTGATGCCTACCTTTGACATTCTGAATGGCTTCTTCTTCAGCAGCTTGGCTGGCTGACACATCCTCAAGGGGTGACGCCTCTAGGACCACTGTAGCTTCTGCTGTCTTCTCTGGCTTCTTCACCACCGGAGAAACCACCTCAATGGCAAATGGGGAAGCAGCCTCTGCCAGCTCTGCTACAGCCTCTGAAACTGAGGGGATGGACAAGGGAGTCACAAGGGAGTCACGAGTTAGCATCAGGATTTGTATTTCCTTTTTAATTCATTTAAGTTTTTATAAAATATAGTTCTAAACTGATGGAGGCGTTTGCTTATTCTGTGTCTCCATCTAGTGGCCAAAGCACAAGTCCTCCTAATATCTATATTGAACAGGAGTTTGTAGGGCTGACCTCAATGGGCAATACGTGTTCATTACATTGCTTGTTCTTGGTGAGCAGACGACTCTCTTTTTAATAAGTTTCATAGGTACTGATAAGCTGTTTATTTGTAATTTTGTAACATTAAAGCATGCTTTTTTCTTTTTAGTGCGAATTACACTTTGGAGTTTAATGAGCAGGACCGTATTAAAGGACATGCGGGGTCTAAGCTGGCCCTTATTTTGGGGGCCCTATGCATATTATGGCTTATTGGCATATTGGTTAATCTGGCCCTGCTGGGGACGAGAGTGTGAGCGGGGAGCGGGGCGGACATTTCCAGCCCACTCTTCACAGCACTAAGAACTCACCACGTTTTTTTTTCTTTCTTAAATACATGTTCGGCCATGGAGTTTGCACAAAAAATTAAGGTGACAAATACAGATGCAGTCACTGTACAGCATTTTCCATCATGTCTGGGTAAACATTAATTTTCAAGTTTCAAACCAAAATTAGGCACTTCTATGGTTTGCAGACTTGAGAATTGCATTTTAAAAAAGATTTTATATTCAATGGGGTTGGCGTTGCACTTTATAATTCATTACCGGTATGGAGGGATACATATATATTCTTCCGATTGCGGAGCTGTGTTAAAGGTGAACTATATGTAACGCTTCTTGTGTGTCTGAGCCCGTCCACCCGCATGCTGTTTTTGTAAAATGTCCCAAACAAACGGCGACCTCGTGGGGGCCCCAATTCTAGCGTAAATTATGTATAGGTTAATCGGGCTCTGAGGGTGACATCAGATGCCATTTTAACCCAGACCAAAATTCTGCCTGGGTCCATTCCTCTCACAAACCTCTGCCAGACATGTGCCAGTATCTTAGGAAGTCTGCCTATAGAAGCAAAAGAAGACACCCAGATTTCCAGATTTTCAGATAAAATGAATTATCTGAAAATAAGAGCAAGAACTGGAGATTATGCAGAAGCCTCCCCACTGTGACTCTGTGTGCTTGTGATTTGGCCATGTGTACTTACTCTAACTCTGTCTATATTTGGGGCCAAAGTACAGGAATCTCCATAATATATTCGGACACCCTCACTGATTAGGAATGTCTTACTGTATTTATTTTATTAGCTACAAGAGGGTAAGGATGGTGAATGCAGTGAATTATAACAGAAATTCTATATTTCTTGACAAATTGATTAAACGTGGCATCATTTTAAAGTGATTTCTCTGGTCCTTAATTTACTCCTATTACTTTTGAAAGGAGTAAAATCTGTGACTGAATAATATTGCAAAGTTGTTTTAATTGAGATTTTTTTTTTTAAATTTAAAATTTAAAATGTGTCCTCTGAAGCATGTGCTGTCAGCCGTCTGCTTTTTTTTCAATCTGCAGGGCCGCCATGCAGCCACCTCAGAGCTACAGCATTAGAGGACCACGCAGCTCTGGACAGCTTACAGGCAGTACTGGTGCCACCCCCTGGCTGCACTCGGGCAATTGTGCGCTGCTCCTTGGGATCTCCCGTCCACGTTCGGCAGTGGAATAGCCTGGTCTCGAACCGGCACCTCCAGGCTATGGAGCACCTCCTATACTCCACACTAGAGTAAGCTCTTTGAAAACAAGGCCCACTGGTTAAATGTTGGTTATTTATACATAACTTTTAAAGCTCAAAGTATAAAATAATAGAGAATCAATATGTAAATAGCCTGATGTAACTTCAGTTATACTGCTGTAAAAAGCCTAAACTATATGAAGAGATAACATCAAGGAGTGTTTAGAGTCGCAGAGCACCTGCACCTTCTATTTCAATTGATGCTGGCACTAGCCCGCCCATCTCAGCCACAGGCTCAGTTTCTGTAAAAAAAAAAAAAAAAGTTAACAAATGATTTATAGTGTTGGTTGATTTTTATATTGTACTTCTTTTTGTTTTTCACTTATGTTCACTCACTGCAGCATTTCCCACAAGATCAGTGGGCTTCTGTTGATCCAGCGACCAAGCCAATTGCTTCTTTACACCCAGGAGCTCTACAGAGGATTCTGGGTAGTTACTGCCACTTCAAGGACAAAGGCCAGCCCTGCAGATGTCTGCTTTCAGTTCACTGGGAGCCTTGTCAGTAGGGGTCACTGTAGTGTAGTGATGAGAGATACTCCCTAAACGGAATTGCCAGCGAAGAACAATGTTGCCTACCTTTGACATTCTGAATGGCTTTTTCTTCAGCAGCTTGGCTGGCTGGCACATCCTCGGGGGTTGATGTCTCTATCTCCACTGTAGCTTCTGCTGTCTTCTCTGGCTTCTCCACCACCGGAGAAACCACCTCAATGGCAACTGGGGAAGCAGTCTCTGGCAGCTCTGCCACAGCCTCTGAAATTGAGGATTTGTATTTCCTTTTTAATTCATTTAAGTTTTCACGATATATAGTTCTAAACTGAAAAAGATGGAGGCTTCCGTTTATGCTTTTGAAATAAGTAAAATCCATGAGTATCAATTATATCGCTTAGTTGTTTTGTTCTGATTTTTTAAGACTAGAGTAAACTCTTTGAAAACACTGGTTGTTTATGTATAACTTTTAAAGCTCAAAGTATAAAATAATATAGAATAAATATGTAAATATCCTGATGTAACTTTAACTATATTGCTGTAAAGAGCCTAAACGCGTATATGAAGAGATAACATCAAGGAGTGTTTAGTCACAGAGCAGTCAAGTACTGCACCTTCTATTTGAATTGATGCTGCTGTTGCTAGCCCTCCCATCTCTGCCACAGGCTCGGTTTCTGTCAAAAAAAAATTGTTAAGAAATTATTTATAGTGTAATTGGCATTGGATGACTTTAATATTGTACTTTTTTGTGGACTTGTATAAGACTAAATTGGGCAAATGTTTTTGAAGGCTGTTTTTGTTATTATTGAGCAGTAATTGGTATAACATGTATACCCTATTCACACTACCTAAATAATGTGTGGTCATGATGTATTGAAAACCTATTTGTGAATAAAGTGAATATCAAATGTGTTTATGAAATGCCAAAACAAGTGTTTCAGTGGCACAGCCGGGAAGCTTGATTGACGATTGAAAACAAGAAAAAAATGAAAGCAAGCATTTTGGCTCACTAGTTTTAAAATGACATCTTGTGAAAGTATAACATTTACAGTAATGCTAGTTGAGTTGCTGTGTGACAATGTAATACATTAATTTGAGGGACACATATTGTTGCCAGCGCTACACACGACTTTTAAAACAATAATGGTCAAACTTTCTATAAGGTCAGCTAGTAGCTCCAGAGAGCACAGTACTGTATATGCAAACAGAAGATTACTAATTTACTATATTTGATGGCTTAAAAACATTTAAGTGTTTTGCTTTTGTGCAAACCTAGGGGACAGTACACATTTACAAGTTGTCAGGTACATTCTGAAATCGTTTCCTTTTTAAGGAATGTTTCAGAATATTTTTGTATTTGTCACTCACAACCTCCACTGTTAAAATATGTATTTATTATTTATTTTTCTTTTCATTGATCCATCATCAGGGACATGACTACAGTATCTCTACCATCATGTAAAAACATGTTTCAATACAAAGTCACTAGTGCCTTTGCTGTTAAAAAACAAAGAGGTTTACTGTTCGACTGTACGTCATAACCCTACATCATTTTGACAAATTAATTGACATTATAATGCTGTACTTTGTGGGTTGTCAGTTCAAGTTGGTGACAGTAATGCTACTTAGGTGGCAATTATAAATGGATCCAAAAACGTAAACTTAAATTTGTGTTGTTGAGTGTGGGTGCATGTAGTTGTTTTCCATTAAAAGAGTAGCGTATATATAGGGGAAGTATAAAGTCACTTGGCATGTTCACACTTGCTGCAGTGCAAAAACTATTCTCTGCTGGGCAAGAAGGTGTGGCACCAGACCTTGGATAGAATGATTACTGGATTATCACCATGGTTAATAAGGGACTGCTGGAACTGAATTTATTAAAGTGTGCATATCTGCTCCATGTGAACACCATGTTACAGTCTCTGGACATTTACTTGTATTAAGACATAATGCCCTATCAATTAAGCTGCGGAAACCAATATCTCAATTAAAAGTTATATATTGTTTGGTCTTTGATTTAAACATCATTTTAAATGTACTAAATCCAAAAAAATATATTAATAATAATAATAATAATAATAATAATAATAATCATCATCTATATTTGCTTTTTTATTGCATGTATTTATATTCCCAGCAAAAGTTAATTTCATTTGGCCTCATGTGCCTGTCTGATTTTTGAATTATTTGAGACTAAAATCTGTTCCTGTAAAAACAGGTCGATTACATACACTGGTTTCCCTGGGACAGTGCATAGTTCTATTATTGTGGAAATATATGACTGAACACTGGGTTAGAGGCAGAACAAGTACATGTATTTGTACAGCCTACTGTATGTTCTTAAACCTGCTTAGTTTCATGCTCAGCTGAGTGCAGATTATAGTAGCTTTCTCCACCTCAGATTGTGAGCTGAGCTGTTAGGCTGTCAAAAGCCATCAGTAGGTTGTAATTTTATAGTTAATAGCTGTTGCAAAGGTGAAAAAATGAGTTTGCTAATGGATGAAGCCCGAAGAAAAATCCCTGAGATAATCAGGGACAGCAGCCTCCACTGATCCCCTGAAAGTGAGATGTGCAGGTTGGACAGAATCGCCAGTCACCTCATTAAGCAAGTCTGCAGTAACGCAATGCTATGAATTTGTGTACCTCGAAAACACTTTACTACATGCGAATACAAAAACAAAGCCGCCACTGGCTCTGCGGTGGCACATTTGTGATTTCACTCAGCTGCTTTTAAGTCAATCATTATTTTTTTAATATGTTGTACTGTACTTCACAGTGTAAGGCAGTGTTGAGCGATACACTGCCGTTACGGATTCTGTCCCGTCAGTGAGATGAGGTTAAAAGCTCTACAACCACAAAAGCAGGAGAGCCCAGCTCTTTTTCACTGTGGTTAATATGCTCGCTTGCGGTGCGCATGTCGCTGGTTCTTGCCAGGGTTCCATCTAGTTGCAACTGCACAAACATATGTTGATTCACTATTCAATGGTGAGATGGTACCACAATTTAACAAAATAAAACCAGATTACCAGTTATCACTTAGAAATTACTAAGCTTTCTTTGGTAACTAAAATATCAATATTATAACTGTTAGGTCATAGTTTGAGTATGGCTATTTAGTAATTTAAGTTATCAGTGTTTTGTAAGTACCAAGTGAACTTTAAAATTACAGGACACATACTCACACATTACAATTTAGCAGTACTAGTAACCACGTAAACAGGTATGAACACACATGTGCAAAAATATGAACAGGTGTTACTAGGCAGTTAATAAGTAATGCTAAAAATACCTAGAAATATATACTGTATAATGCCTCCAGATGGTTTGGGGCAATAATGTAGGTGCGGCACAGCCAAGAGTGCATTGCCAGCCCAAAACCAACAAGATGCATACATATATTAGTGTGTGATAATAATATATTCTGACCCATATGTTATTTGACATATTCTACATTTCTTAACACATACAGAAGTGATAAAACATAAACATTTCTATATTTTTGTCAGTTTTTCATCTGTTCCACATTTTATAAACTGCTGAAATAACGTATAATTTCCAAGTATAAAAAAAAATGTAAGCCTGTTGTGTATTCTGTTGGTCTGAACCTCATGATTCTGGCCCGGCAATGATGCGAGCAAAAAAAACCCTTGCTTCCAATGGCTGGCCACTTGGGAAACTATAAGACTGTGGAAGAATGAACTAAAAAGATGCCGGTGAAATTACTTTGTATTAAATTGATGTGTAAAATGTACAGGTGTGGGATACTGTATTTTTAAATGTGTTTTTAGCTCCCCAAGACAAGAGTGTAATTACGGTACCAAAGCACAATGCCGTACATACAAACAAAACACACACACAATTTCTAAATGGTTATTGGATCCAGTTATTTAATAAAAATGGAGGCATGCATTGTAAAGTAGTGTTTAATGAGATGAAGGTTAACAGGCAATGTGTTAGTGAAGTTATGAAATGCTGCTTACACAGTAAACATGGTTACAACACATCAGTGCTTGAAAATACATGCCCATTAAGTAGGGTAGGTTCCCAACTTCCATAGCAACCATACATAAAGGGGAGGAAAGGGGGTGGAATTTAGCAAACTCTCTGGTAAACTGAACAGTAACAGCATGCATTTGTGTTTTTTTTAATACAATGACTGGGTGCAGGACAAATGGGTTTGATCAGCCCTGACTACTGTTAATTTGGGCTATGCTGATAAATGAATACAACACTTCATGGTTCCTAATAATTTAATGTGTTGTAGTTCAAACTCACTCCAATAACATATTAAAGATTTCATTATTTTCTACTTTCATTATTTGTCCATGGAATTCACATACTATGGAGGGGGCAATATACACCAAGCTGGCCTAAAAGATTTGTTCATCCTGAAGAAAAAGATTCCCAGCACAATAAAATGGGGACCAATACTAATGTTAATGATAATACCGTAATAAAATGGACTAGCATTGGTAAGCACAAAGTTTCTGAAGAGATTTCTTTAACTGTAAAGTTTAATGTTATTACATTCAAAGAGAAGCTGAAAATGATTTGTTTTATGGTAACTTGTAGTTACTTTTCTAGATATATGTACTATACAATTAAAAACTTCAATTTTGTACTGTTAGAAAAAGGGATTTCAAACATTAAAAGTACTGTATTGCACTAGGGACACTGTACTAAATGAAGGTTTTTAAGTCCAATGGAATCAAGCAAATGTTCCCCAGTCAACTTATTTAATCATGCAGTTTATAAGGAATGCTTAAAAAGGTGTGTTCTCTTAAAACCAATTAAATAGAACTCATAAAAGTCTTGCCTACCTGCCAAACACAACAATAAAATTGTACTTAACAAATCATTGTCCATTATGTTATTTGCATTGACTTTGTTTTAGAATACAAATTTGGATTGGCATGTAACATATAATCTTTCTTGCACATTAAACATTTTTAATAAATATGATATCAGATTTTTTTTACTTTTAAACTACTTTAGTAAACACATATACTGTATAAGATTATTGTCTTATAGTAAGTTATTGTGAGATGTACACTTAACCTTTATCAATATTGTGACAATGCTACTTACATTATGTGTGTGAGAAAACCTGTAGAGGGAGAATTCTGAGCAGTTATTTTGCATGTAAAATATTGTTAAATTACCATTACATCAACATTGCAACTTCTTTCAAATTAAATGTAAATCCTACATTTTTAAACTTAAATATCACAAATGTTTGCCTGCCTGCATGTCTACCATTAAATGAGCTACAAGGGGAAACATATTAAAAATAGTTATCTTGCATAAATGTACAGGTACAAATACAGGGATATGTACATAGTTTACAAGTATGGAAAACAGTAGCGTTTAGGAAAAGCAGGAGATCTGATTCAGGGAGACTGGTTTTGACAATACTTTACGATGAAAGAGTTCCTATGACTGACTATTGAACTAAATTTGTTAATAACAAACTCTCTGAGCCAGAATGATACATTGCCTATATCATTTAAAAGGCAGTGCTATACGTACATAGCATACATAGCAGTCTGCCTCTGGGAATAGGACACGTGTGGAATTTATCATGAACTGAAAATCGGAATTCATGGCCCTCACTGTAAGGTGTTGCACAGTTTTGTTCAATTTCTTTATAAAGAGATTTAACCTTGGACCGGGGCACCGTCTGTGGGAGCGGGTTCCTGAGATTCTTCCACCAGTGATGAGATTTCTTCCTCAGCTGCAGGTGCGTCAGCTACTCCAGCCTCTGTGGACTCAGCAGGGCTTGGGGACTCAGTCGAGGCCTCGGCTAGTGCCTCCTCCAGGGCCTCTGCAGCCTCTACTAGAGGCTCCGGTGCAGCCTCTTCAGCAGCCTCTGCCTCTCCAGAGCCCTCAGATTCTAACATTGCATTGAATAACAATATTACAAATCAACAAAAAAAAAAGAAAAAAGATTGAAATCTTCCACAACCTCCCGTGCTACGATTCTGTGTCTTGTTAAAAACACACATATACTGTATGTTGATTTACTTTCTGCTATAAACATCATTTGAGTGGGGTCTTTGCAAGACAGCAAGCAATATCTGCCATCAAATCAAAAGCATGCCAAAGCAATATGTTCAAAATGTTGGTTTTTTTTGCCCAGCTAAGTAGTTCTCAGCAAAATGCTAAAATAGCATGCAGTTATGAGACATTTGGAAATCCAGAAAAGGAAACAAGAGGAAAACAATAGCAGACATGAGATACAAACATCAAGAAGCAGAAACAGATGACACAGCTTACCATCAGTTCTGAGCTATCAGGGCCTTCAAAACTTCAAGTCCAATAATGCACGGACAAACACAGTTGCAGTCTGTGCAGTTTATTGTATTGATTTCAAGTAAACAAGGTTCACACACAGATGAGGGTCGACATTGGTGTGTTAAAGACAATTGTTTGTTTTTCAGTAACAGATAACCTTACGCATAACATAAATAAATATATAAATAACATTGTACATTGTGTTTAATAATAAGGTAGCTTGATGTCAATGGTAAAAAAAAAAAAAAGGTTTTCAGAAAATAGATTCCTAGCTTGAACACATTCAAGAGGAGAAGGAGAGGCCCTTGTCATCCAAAGCTTTCTTGATTTTTATTCTGGAAAGTGTAAAATAGAGTGAGAATTAGAAAAATAAGAAATGTGCTGTATACTGTAAAATATTAATAAAACTGAATTCTAAAAATTATATACTGTATATATTATATATACTAGCTTTCCTAATATAAAACATATATGTGGTTATTGTGCATCATATGCATTAGCTGTCCATAAGGATTTACAGCAGAGCGCAAACTCTGTTTTTTAATGAGATAACTAGTCCGTATGGACTGGTGTATGGTTGTGTATCCAGTAACACAGGTAAGGAGACAGACAGAAGGAAAAGAAGGAAAGAACAAACAGTGCTCTTGTTGTCAGGGGAACAGGCTCAGTCTACAGGATTGAACGCCATTCTGATTCACAGATCATGTTCACTGCTTAATATCATTTCTCCACTTTCTAAAAGCATTAGCAAAAAGTCATTTAAATTTGTTTTTATTTAAGCTAACTAAGATGTTGTGGTTGTGTTCTGTTTTGTTGAATTACCCAGATTAGGCTCTGTTTGTTTACTGCGAGTTTCTTCATGTGCTTGCAATTACAGGGTACATCAACAAATCTTGTCAGACAGGCAAGGAACACCTACAGCTCACTAGAATGATCGGCACACATGTGTTCTACATATGCCTATGCCCACTGTTCATCTTTAACAGCCAGTGTGCAGTAAAACACACCAACTTTGTCTTTTTATTTTGTTATTACAACAAATAAACAAAAAAACGATCCAAACAGTGTTCATAAAGTATTATAGGACTTATAGCTAATGAAAGACCTACCATTGTTAATCAGAATAGGGTTATGACTATCAAAATGTTTAGTTGTGCAGGTGAAACAAACTCTATAAAGCCCCATTTTAGTTAGTAGGGAAGCAGTTAGCACGCATTTTAAGTAAAGACAATTTATTGCATAATGTACCACTGCCCTTTCAAAGGGACTACCTTTAAATTGAATTTAAGTGAAGTTAAAACACATGCAATATATTGGTCAGTGGCTCAATAACAAAAAAATATATACTGTAGGTACTTACCATCTTCCTCTGTAAAGAAAAAAAAAAAGAAATAATTAATGGAATGTTTGTGCACTAAATAGAACAGTAATTACAAGTGGGATCAATTCCACCCAACAGTTAATAATCATTTACTTGAGTACTGTACAGTGTACATGCTTTTAACAGTAGGGAAGCGCTGCAGGTTTTTCACTTGTCTTTCAAATCCACATATGGTTATTGACCAATAAACATGCAGGATTGTAACCGTAGGTTTATAATTCACATCACAAAATCACCACCCCTTGGCAGTCTCCAGCTGGCAGGGAGGTGCTTGGATATAGATCCAACCCCTTGGATGAGACACTGTCAGCCTGTAATACACTCCAAGCCAGCTGTCACTTTATTAATAGCTGTCCATTGTGAATGTGTGTGTGTGTGGTATGGCATTATGACTATTTTAATAAAGAAATGCAGTTCTTTAAATATAAATGGGTAAGCCAGGCTAACAGTATAGAACACAGGATTTCCACTGCATTGCAGTTTGAACCATTCCTGGCTTTGCTATGGATTTAAAGATTGCAGGGAAAGGCCACTATGCTCCTGCAGACCAGGTATTTGACATGTTCTTAGTTGTTTAACTGAACCTCCATCCAGGTCAAAAATCAGTTAATTATTTAATTATACCTGGTAAACCCTCCAGAGCTGTTCATCCCTGCTACACTGGGATGAACTTCATAAAAATGGAATCTTGCCTAAAAGTAGCATTTGACAATACTGGATTGATGCCTCTGGTCCAGTCAGAAAAATATCTGAATGCCTCTCGTAACAAAAGGTCTGATGCCCAATAATATATGGTAGTGTAAACCATCAGTTTATAGATTCATAATCTGAGAAAACAGGAATGATTTGTTTCCAATATCATAAAGAACATTTGCTAAGTAATGCTCAGTATCTCCAATCTGGCTTTTTGTTTTCTAAATACCTTGGTATCCCTGAATACATTTTTTTAAATTATTAAATCAAAAGACATCCCACCAGTGTAGTAGCACACCAAAACATGACTAATTTACTAGCAATGCAGAATGACTGGGTGGGTCATGTGCTCTTCATTTTAACCTGTAAAACTGGTACGGAGTTCAATGCGATACCTTGTCTTGACTGTCACCATTGCAGAATTCAATTTTTGGAGGTAAAACGAAGAACTGTTGCTTTTTGCTGTAGTACCATATGGCTTTCACCTTCGTGTCTGTGCGTGTTCGTGTTGTACGTAGGCTGCACTTAGCTTTGGGAATGATCCCTAGGAATCCTGGAAGCCTGCCCCACAGCAATTATCTGCTCTCTGCCATTCCAGACTACTGGTTCAGAGCCAGACACTAATCTCATTTAGCACTTCCAACTACTGTGCAAGCCAAGACCAATTTATCACACCCCACTAGGTTTCGAAATGCCTTTTTATTGTTGCATTCCTGCCGTATTAAAGCTTTCTCTGTCACTTGGTGCTTCTTAAACAATCAAAGGCAGTCACTTGATTTTTCAATATCTATTTTAAATCATACAAGTATCCAGCAAGGTGCAGATAGCTTTTTAGTATAATTTCACACACAGTTTTGATTTTGTTTTGTATTTTACTACAGAGTTGATTCTTTTCTGCAAAACAGTTATGCAATACATTTCCAAAGGTAATAAATGAAACATCACAAAAAATCATGATTGTTCTGAAATGAATATTGCAGGAATATCTTATTGTATAGTACTGGGTCCTCTGATATTGAGTTGTGAATGGATGACAGGTATTAAAGGTGAATGATGCAGAACTTACTGTTAGATGGCCATGGCTTTGGTGTCCATTCTGACTTTGGTCTGCTGCTGATCTCTGTGACTCTGTCCCGGAACCTGGCTGAGTCAGTAGTTAGAGTCTTGTAGACCTTTGGAAAAACACACTGTTAGTTAGTAACTGCTATCTAGAATACAAGTCCAGACGTAAACATAACACTACCATGTCCCAGTGTAGTGAATTGGCCCACCGTACCCTGTATAATTATAAATGTCACATTTACACATTTCAAGCCAGTCAGATGTCATCACTGTGAAAAAGTTGGTCACCATGACTGTCATTCATTGTAGAAAACGACAATCACAGAATACAAGCCTGTAAACTTCAAAGCCAATAGCTTTTGGTCTCAAGGATCTGGAGACCAAAAACTCTCATAGCCACTGGAAAAATTGTCATTTTTTTCCATGACAATTTTTAAATATAAACTTAACCAAGAGTTATAAATACCTCAAAGCATTTGTTCTCCAAGCTTAAAAGGAGAACGGTATCTTAAAATACATACAGTATATTTGACTATTGATTAAATAATTTGTATTTACTGTATATATTTAAAGAAAATGTTAATAATACAAGAACAAATAAACTACAACAGTTTTTTTTTTTTTAATGTATTTATATATTTCTTTTTTGTGGCTTATACCAGAGTTGTGGAACTGGGAACATCTGAGAAAGTTCCAAGATAAAAGGCAGGACGCAGATATGGAGGAAGGCAGTAGACTAAAAACAACAACTAAGAAAAAACTCAATACAATGACCATAACCATAACATACCATAACAAATGGATATGCATATTTTAAAGTCAATCATTCTTACATAATATCCTGCGCCAGCAAATGAGCCACCACAGAGGATGATGTACATCAGGTTATCCCCAGTCGAGCCCGGGGCACTACTGGAGGACATGTGCCGCACAGGGGCTGCTGCAGCGAGAAAAAGGACAGATTTATCTGGAATCCTGGGTGTGCATGCAATTACATAACCCCCCTTCAAAACTGTGCAGTTCATGGATTTGTTCATGTCAATCCTTTATATTATATATATATAAACACACACATGATCTGTTAAGCCAACAATATACTTAGCAAATAAAAGAAAAGGGACAGAGAAACAGATTATGTTAACTAGTTGCTGCTGGAATTGTCTTGTGCCAGAAAAATATTGCCTCCAAGTTGGTCCAAACGTGAACTGATAAGTTTACTGACTATACGTGTTTGAAACTGTTCTTGTGAAGGTCAGTTCTGTGATGAAAGTCATCTTTGAGGATATTGCAATCTACACTGGACAGGACAATATAACAGGAAGCCTCAGTAAGCGATGTTTTCTGATATTTTAGGCCAAGATTTCTCACACCTTTCAGATTTAAATCCACAACTAAACATCTACTTTTAAACCTCAGGCATGCTTAATTGAACTAACTTTGCCAATAAATGCAATATTTTTCAAATACACACAAATAAGTATATTATTATAGTATATTACCTATTTTTTCTCAATAATTTTAGCAACGTTATGCAAACTGAACAGCAATTGTGTTTTTTATAAAGACTAACAAGAGTTTTTGGGAAATCAATTAAGAACAAAAGCAGAAGCAAGTACTGCCCTATTAGAAAACCGAGGGAGGTGTGATCCTCTGCAAAAAAATAATAAAAAAATAATAATTCTGTGGTCATTTAGTGGTTGTTGTTTTATTATTTGATTTGTTTTAATAATTTTGTCTGAGTCATTACTCCATTGGCCTGGATTTGTCTGGCGAACACCACTGCCAGTAATAAACTGATAAATAGAATGCAACCCCCCCCCCCAAAAAAAAAAACTAACAGCATACATTACAAATCTCCTTATATTGAAACACATTTGTGGAAAAGGTGTTGGTTTAGAAAGCACACTGTATGCCACCTTGTATATAAAATGTGTTATCCTACTCTACAAATGCCAGCATTTACCATACATATTCCAAAGCAGGAGCTCCCTGACATAAGCATTAAAACATTATCCTCTTACGGTCATATTGACAGCATTGTGGTGGTGAATACATTAGAGTCGACTAACAACACAGCACATTTCATATTTCCATAATTTCCACCTGAAATAAATTAAATTAACACTAGAAAACAGGTTTTACATCTTTCAAAAACGTTGTCACTCAAATATAATAAGCTTCATATTGCAAAGGCTTGAGAAAGGGCCTTCTATCACACCATTTTCTTCTTGTACCTCGCAGCTATGGTAACCTTACACTTACTGGCACGTGACAGCCCTACATAGGGGCTGTGCCTTACATTAGTCCTTTAACCTATAACCTACATACAAACGTACAGCGGTCATTTTGTTTTCAAAGTCCAATATTTATGCACTGCCACGAAAAAATCCCACACTGGTATGGTTCATGTGTTACTTAAAGCAAATATACTGATATCAGGCTGAAAACAAAATACGAAATTGAACAAACATACTGCTATCAGGTTGAAAGCAAAACACGAAATGGTAAATTGTATGCATCTGTTTTGACAGACGCATAATGAATACATCACCTAAAGCAAGCGTAATAACCCGAATTAATCTGTGTATATGCATGGCTGATTCATGCAATGCAAACAGAAAATCTTGCTGAGTTCACATATTGGGTCATGCTATCATATAAACCTTATTAGAGCTGCTTTGTTTGATCCTCTTTTTATTTTATAAAAATGTGGTAAAATCTATAAGACATATAAACCAATTTCAATAGTTTTAATTTGTAGAAGACTAAAACATATTTTACATAACCACCCCCCCCCAACGGATTATACAACAAAGGTTGCTTTAAAGGTGAAGACTAACAACAACTCAGTAATGTTTTCTTTATTTTCCCATTATTATGATAAATATGTATGTTACTGCAGAGGTAAATTCTTGCATCATTTCAGGTTTTCATTCTAAACGCGTGACCTTCATATCTCCTTTCACTAGAGAAGAAATATCACTATGCTTGATTTAAATGCGCCTTGCTAGCATTACAGATTAAATACATTTATAGTGTTAAGTTAGTCAAATTTAGTGAAATGTATTTTTCAAAAATACATAAATAATATAATAAACTTAGGGATCGTGGATTTTACTGAACCCATTTTTAAATACCACCCCTTACACAAAAAAAGCATTTTAAATTTTAAAAACCAACACTGCTGGAAGTGGTTAAAAAAACATACCATTTCTGGCAAATCTGGTGGTAGAAGTCCGTGCCACAGGAGCTAATTTTTGCCAGGCGGCCCTGCAGAGAAACATTGTTGCACAGCTGAAAAATCCGGTTGCAAAACGGCGGTGAAGAATGCAGTGAATGCCCTGAGTGGGGAACGACTGGCTGCCTATCAATCAGAAAGAACGAACGTGAACTACTCGCTTGTGTGCTGCATAAACGCAACACCCACTGTACACGTCACTACTACAGAGAAAAGGTCATCCAAAACACTTAGGTAAGCAGTAACCTGACAATGATCTGAAGGTTGTTAATATTTATATTTAAACATAATTAAACAAAAAGCACAAAAAAATAAATAAATAAATAATCGGTCCGTTGATAAATACAGCTAGTTTTTACAGACTTTAATGTAAAGTTTTTATTTTACAAGTCTAGGGCAGAAATAATCTTTTTTTTTTTTTTTTTTTTATGGACTTCATATGCCAATACAACTTTATGTTAGGTTCTTAATAGCATTGGATATGAACTAACACAAATGAAAATAATTGAAATAGTTTTGTATTCATGAAACTGTTCCAGACTGTATATTACCCCACATTTCACTATATTATTACAATATTGTATTCGTACATCTAAAAAGGAAGAGGGGAGGGGGGATATATAGATGGACGGTGTATAAACAGACATACCCATATATGCCCAGAACATGTGACTCTCAATAACTAAACAATATAAGTTTCATGAAAATTGGATAAGCTGCTCTTCAGACATATGGAAAAATGTGTTGTGTGACATAGGTACGTACGGATGCCCGACTCCACTATATGCCCTCCCATTTCCTCCCCAGCATGGTATAATAATGCTTCATAGTGAAATAATTCTATACATCTTACCTGTCATGCACTTCCACTGCTATGTAGGTCTCATGCATGCAGTTTTAAAGGGAACACATGATAGAGCAAACATGTACAGTATTTTCATTTTAAGTTCTCTTTGCAAACCTTACTTCCAAGAAGTCCATTCTGCTAAGTTTCACCTAGAAAGTGAACATGCACCCAACCCTTTAACATCCTATTTCCTATAATTACCTAAGCTGCTGCTTCACCTTATTAGTGAGGAGTCAACCAGTTTGACCTCAAAGACACAGCTGAAGTGAAATGACCTACATGTTGTTGGTGGTGCAATAGACCTTTTAATGGTGAGCTGGTCGAACAAAAATATGTTTTTTTTCCCCATTTAAAAAAAAGGTGTAATTTATACATTGGAGTTCACAGAAATGAATTTGTACAAGGCCTCTGCATCAGGGCCTTGCTATGATGAAATCAGGGTCACCCAGACAAACAAGACTGTTCCGTTTTTACACGAGCCAGTTACAAGTGCCTGGAAATGACACATTCATCTTTTGAGGGGAAATATCTGTTGGTGGTTTTGTATACCTTTTTTGCCACAAGAACAGAAATGCGTAATTTATTTAAAACTCAAAAGCACCCCCCTGCTAAAACTGGTAAAGAATTCGCTCAGGCTATAAACAATATTTTTAAGCGAGGGCTGATTTTTCCAAATACAATAAGAGATGTAATACAAATAGAACTTTGTTTACATGTTTACATGATTAAATCCTGACTGAGACAGAGCAGGACTGAAATTGAGATAGAACGTCATGTAACGCTTCATCAGAAACGACACAGTGGTTGACCAGTTCTGCTACTTGAAAGCATCTAGGAAAATAACCTGGAAAAATAACCCAATGATAATCCCAACGGGTTACTTTCAGGATCATTAGGATCAAAGGAGACACATTTTCCCTTCATCTGCGCCTTTTCAAATTGCAATGCTAAGCAAATGTTACTTTCAAGTCTGACTTGTCTTGATCTCTCCAGACCATGGGGAAAACATAACAACAGCCTGGTGTATACAAAACTCTTTTCAAAAGGACATTTCTCAGGGTCACAGAACAGTACCACCATTAGAACACCACAAACAATATGGTGTTATCTTAAATCCATTTAAACTGCTGGGTTCTTCCCCAATGAGCAGTAATCTTGAAATACCTTACATCATGTTAATCAAAGTCTTTTAAAGGTATTTTAATTTGTGCTAGGCAGCGGAGGAAGAGACTCACACTTAATACTGAACCTGGGGTAATTACTGAAGTGCATTTCTCATTGTGTATGCTTGAACATCACCACTGTGCTGCTTGAACAGCTAGAGACATTTAAGAATTTCAGAATACATGTGCCGTTTGTTAAAAATAAAAAAATACAAATACAAACAGGGTTAAATTATAAATTAACCCACTCACTAATGTTAAAATAAAGTTGAGATCCTGTAACATTTTTCAAGAAGAGGGTGGCAAAAATTGGCCAAAGAAAATACAATATTTGTAAGGCCCTACAATTTAAAATCCCATAATTTAAATTTTCCAAGAGGGAAAACACAAATATTGAAAGGCATTCTTTTCTTATGTCCTTATCGAACCTTAATCCCCTCTGATGTGTTGTTCTGTACAAAGCTTCTAAACTCACTGGTGTATAAAAAAACTGTCTGAATTTACATGTAAGTTTGTTATTCAGGCTTTCACTAATTGGTCTGGATTTACTAAACTAGACTTAGTAAGGGACCAAATAAATTCACCCATCCAGTGCTGTAAAACAGGTGCTGTAAACAAAAGCATACCAAAGCCCAGAGAGCTGCATTGCTTCCAAATACCTGTCCCACTCGAAGCCAGTTACGGGTTGTGCTGTCCGTCTTTCTTGCAGTGAAGGCAGAACATGTCAGTGCTGAAAAAATGTATTAGCATTTTCTTAAATGTAGTTTTTTTTTAAATGAATGTTTATTAAAATTATAAATAATACATGCAATCTTATCACACAAACATATTCTCAAATATATATTCTCAAGGGTACAGCAGCGGTGTTCCCCATCTGGGATTGAACCCACGACCCTCCAGAGCCCTAACCACTACTCCACACTGCTGCCCTGAGTGTGTGTTTGTTGTCCACTAGCTTGATCAACCGTGTTATTCATTGTCATGAAGTACCCTACATCTTCAAATCTCATCTCAATGATATCAGGCATGGAAACAAGACTCCTATTGCATAGCAGTTTGACCCATTCCTGGTTTTACTATGTGTGGATAAGACAAACCTGAGCTTGTTACCTATACACTGCATGTAATCAAGCATGTATTGAAACCTGAAATGGGTGAAACTGCTATGCAATTATTTCCATCCCAGGATATGCCATTTGCTGTGATCTGGCAAAGTTTCAATCACAGATGAGCCATACAGCATCAACTTATTATTTTCTATAAAGTGTATACTGTCAGCTTTGAACTGGTATCCGCAGCAGATAATTTTTATTTTATTTTTTTCCAGAAATTTCATTTTTCAAAACTGCTGCGGGCCAAAAGAAGTTAGGGACAATGTTTTAACCGTCTTGCCAGATACTTATGTGAAACAACCTCAACATGTATTGAGCCGGAGTTCTGAAAATCTGAGCCTCCCCTCCAAATGAGGTACCTTCACAAACTGCGCATGCGTAAATCCAATTTTTGACGTCTTATGACACACCTGCAAAATTTGCGCTACCATAACAAGGTGCAGTCATTAAATTGTGTGTTGTTGTTTTTTTAAGATATGTATTTATATAAATTGAAAACATCCGTTTAGGATAATACTGAAAAAAAGTAAATATAAGCTTAAACCGAGTGTCTTAGATCTGATCTCATTTTTTTTTGTTAACGGACTCAAACCTAGTATAATAATCGGATCCCCAATTTAGAAACTCATTGACGAAAGTAGCTATATGATGTAGGCCTACGTGGGGGTTGTGATTTTCGGGTAATCCCTCCAAATGAGCTACCTCAGCTTTAGTGGATTAAAACTTGTACACTTCATTCAAAACACAGGGTAGCCCATTTGGAGCAGTCATTTCTGCTTCTCCAGATGAGCTTCCTTGTACTATTCATTTGGTAGCTCATTTAGAGGGGAGGTGCTATCATCAGACTAGTATGAAAACCTGTGCTACGGGAGGCTCATTTGGAGGGGGGAGGCTCAGATTGTCAGAACACCGGTATAATTTTATCATGCGCCTAATTACTATGCTTAAAAGTCTACGGGTATGTCAAGCACATAAATACATTTTAAGCTTGATAAGTAAGGGCATTTCACATACTTTTGTTGGTCTGCATCATAAAAAGCACACCTCAACCTGATTGTTATTAGCGATAGTATTAAGGTCAGATCTGGGCACGCACCAGGTACATTAAACCACCTGGAAGTTGGTTACTTATTCCCGGTTCCTTATTCGCGGTGTAGTTGACAAAGCAGCGTGTCATTTTTCTGTGTGTTTTAACTCACTTACACATCTTGCTCAAGTAATATATTGACACTATTTAAAAAATAATCGCTCCTTTTTAAAAAAAACAAACGAAAATATTAATAACAAATCTGTATCAGCATCATAGCGGTACCCTATATTACCCGCTTGTTTCGCCCCATTTAACCCACCTTATACGCCTTGCTCACTAAATATCGAGGTATACCTAGATAGGTTATCGTCTCCTCTTTGCAAAAACACTAAAGATTTTAGTGAGCAAGCCGTACCCCGCGATCAGCAGCACCCCAAAATTTAGCCCATTATAACCTACAGAACGCATGGGGGCACGTCTTTGGATGCCCGGTGTACCCCCCTAGACGGCTTGCTCGCTAAATATCCAGCTGTCCCTAGATAGGTTATCACCCCCCTCTTTGCAAAAACACTAAAGATTTTAGTGAGCAAGGCGTCTAAGGGGGGGTAAATGGGGCATCAAATACGTGTCCCCATGCGTTCTGTATTGGTTGTAATCGGCTACAATTTGGGGTGCTGCTGATCGTGGGGTACGGCTTGCTCACTAAAATTTTTAGTGATTTTGCAAAGAGGGGGTGATAACCTATCTAGAGATAGCTGGATATTTAGTGAGCAAGCCGTCTAGGTGGGTTAAAAGGAGCGAAACAAGAGGGTATTATAGGGTACCACTATGCTGCTGTTACAGATTTGTTATTAATATTTTCGTGTTTTTTTTTTTAAAGAAGGAGCGATTATTTTTTTAAATAGTGGCAATATATTAATTGAGCAAGATGTGTAAGTGAGTTAAAACACACAGAAAAAGGACACGCTGCTTTATCAACTACATCGCAAATAAGGAACAAGGAATAAGTAACCAACTTCCAGGTGGTCTTTTACTTCTCTTTACACTCGGTCCCTATGGGCTGAGATCATGACAAAACAATACCCCCCCCCCCCCCGTTGCTTATATCATTTATCTCTATAGACTCAGTTCCTACTCCAGTCGCTCACAGCCACATCCCACTTCTCGTTCTGGCTAACCCTCAGGCTTATTTACTGCAATTGTACTTTGCTGTCTCTCAATCGCTCTCATTCCTCCTTCTCCTGCTTTAACGTATTGCTCCTGCCTTATATACCTCACCCAGACAGACTCTCTCACCAATCACTGCAGCACATTACTCTCCCCGGCTGCCTAGCAACCGTGGGAGCTGCACCATTCCTCACCGGATGGGTGACCCGACTGGACAGATACACACACACACCTTCCCTTCCCTTCCCCCATCACTAACCCACACCTACCTACTTCCTCGCTCCCCCTATTCTAACCCCCAGCCCTCCCCTCCAGCATGGTCCCATCCCGGACAAAATATGCACCTATTCAATAACAAACAGACAAACAACATCCCTTCAGGGTGCAGCGCCCTCTACAGTCCCTCAGGTTGCTACAGAATGGTATCGTTATTTAGCGCTCCCTGGCGGCTTGGAGGACTATTATGGCCCTCCCGCAGCTCCACCTGCTTCCCAGGTTGCTGTGTGAAACTGTGAAGGGGGTCGATACGCAGGCGCAGAGTGGCGCTTGACCCGGAGGAGAAGTGAAGCGGCCATTTTGGCTGAAGGGGGCTTTCAGTCACCACGTGAGAGAGAGAGAGAGAGAGAGAGAGAGAGGGAGGGAGATAGAGCCCAAAAAGATAGACAAGAATCGGCGAACCTGTGGAGAAAGGGGGAGAGAAGAGAAGAGAAAGAGATTAACACAATTCTCATTCACATGTGCTGAGAGCGAGGAATTCCATCTCGAACAATGCCGACAGTCACGCTGCCGCCTAAGGAGAACGCTCTCTTTAAGAGGATTCTGGTGAGTATATTAATTTGCTGCTGGCATCATATCCCCCGGCATACACATACGCCGATCGCTACCTTCTTCTCTGCTGTATGAGTAGGACTGTCACCCTCCAGCAAAACGGCCTGCTGTAGCAGTACATAAACAGGGCGCTGCTCGGAGACTGCGAGTCACATTTTGAAGCAAACTCTTCGACATCATAGTGGCGTGTCATATTAACCCATTTTGCCCCTTAGTGTGCTTACCCTCGGACAGACTGGACATGTTGTTATGCATGTACAGTTCCCGTGAGATAAGCACTACTGTTGGTTGAGGCCAGATGCATTTTTTGATCATGTTGTCCTTATCAGACCTTGCTGGAGTGGTCTAAGGATTTTGGTACCGCCCAACCAAGCATTTCTCCATTTGAATTAAAATTGCGTGCATTGCATATTTTGTTTTGTTGCTGTGTCAGGTGTTTGATACATACCGTGTGGTTGGTCATAGTGTCAGACTATGGTACTGGTAGCACGTACTTGTGCTAGTAGATGCAACGATATACATTTGATTATCTACGCCTCCACTGGTAATATGTGTTCAGAGAAAATGTCCTATGTTTTACAAACCTCCTGTGGTCGTTTAATTTCCACCGCTGTTTTTGTCTTTTTTAACTGCAACAGTTTTTGATATGTCTGAAAAACAAAACAAGAAAATGACTGTTGGTTGTGTAGGGCCTGGTTATTTTACAACACATGTCACATTTGAACTGACGGTGAATTTTTTTTTTTTTTAATTGTTGGTTTCTAAACGAGTTTATTAAATCGAATTGCCCTGAAATATATTTTGACCTTCCAGTTTAAATTGATGTATGGCTTTTTTGTAATGCCGTATAAAAGTCGTTATTCGTGATGACCATGTTTGACTGTGTGAGAGTAGGCCTATCCCTTTTTTTTGCAAGTACTAACAGAGTTGTCATCATTGCTTTAATGTCATTCTGTTGTGTTTTAAAACAAAAGCAGCCTGAATCAAACAGATTTGAATGACAAACATTAATCTTGCCTCAAGACCTGAATTAAGATGTAGTCCTAGTCCATGTTGAACTTTCTTTAAATTTCCACATTTCTTTTTTGTGAACAATTTATTGTTTAATTCCACATTTCTTTGGAAATGTTAGTTTAAGTGTGTAAAAATGTCAAATGTTTTTATTGTTGCTTATTTTCCTGTAATTTCTTAGCAACCTTCAAATTCCCTACAAATTTGAGCCCTGGAACTAGTGTGATTAGAAGATTCATCCAGTATAAATTATTGCCCGTTTTATAGAATTGTTAAATTTACCCCCCGCCCCCCCCACTTTTACTTAGAAGTAGAATCCATAATAACAATTTTTACTGAACTGTTCAGTGGTTCAATGCCTATCATATTTTTAAACATTTATTGTCTTTTCTTACAGACTAATAAAAATACAGGTTTTGATACTTGAACTGAAGACTTTCCCAGTCCGTTCCTTTCTGTACACTGGATACCCCCAAAATAAAAATCCAGGTTCATGAGGCATAAACAGCTGCCTCTTAAGTTTTATCACCAAAATTAAACCTGTTTCATTTTTATTGAACTAGACTAATTTAGCAGTTTGTAGCAAAACACAATTTATTGAAAAAAGGTATTGGGGAAACATTATTATTTTATGCTTTACTTCCATAGTACTCTGATTTTAATTTTCAAATATGACTGGAGAGTAAATGCTAAAACTCCAGTAAAAATGACTGTGCTTTTCATAAAAAAAGCAGTCTTCATGATATATATTTAAATATCACAAAAGTCTACCTGTCAGAGAAGCCTACATTCACAGTATGCTGAGTAACAGTGCTGCAACGATTATTTGAATTCATCAATTGGCGACGAGGTACTTCCGCAGCAACATGACCATACACGCCAGAATCGACAGAGAGGCCATGCGGCAGGTTTGAAAACTACCAGATATATGCAACTGTTACAAATTGCTATTGACAAAACTATGATCAAGACTGGCACATATTCATCAACATGATGTGGAAATTATGAGTGTCTTCTCTGACGGTAACATATATGGCAATAAATCATGCACACCAGGCTTATCCAGTTCCTTCTAAATGGACTCCCATAAATTGTCTTTCAAATCTGTATCTTTGTAATTGTGTTGACCTTTGTCATAAAGCTCTGGGTATTTTTTCAACGGCAAGTATTGTTTCCTATTCTGAATGCTGCTGGACCACATGCATTGAAGCTGTTCCCTGATTGCTAAATGCCCTAGTTGACATGCGACAAATCACAAAAAATAGGATTCAATCCTATTTATATTGCGTCGCTCCGGTGCCATTCTTGCGTTGCCTGTTGTGTCGCTTGGTGTGTGAAAGATACTTATCAAAATTGTAGGTTCTATTCATTTTGTCGCATCGCTGCACAGTTTCGCTTGCCGCATCGCGTCTGGTGAGTAGCAGCCTTTAGCCTTGTTCACACAGTTTTTTATATAGATAATATAATTTATTTACACTAGGATCAAAATCTCATCCTCCTCCATCAGATTATTTCCCCCACACTCTCTCTTCCTTCAAACATGCATAAGAAAACAGCTTGCTATGTGTGCCGCCAGCATTCAGTTTGTAAACAAAGTCAGTTTGCCGCCCGCTCCACCCCCTTTGCATTAATGAATGAATGAAACACAAACCGAAACGTAAGTAATACTTTCTTATCAAAGTAAAACATTTTAATTTATGATTTATGTTCATCTGGCCATTTATTAATAAAAAACAAAGCAGACTTTGAATCTGCATCACTAAATATAAGAAAGTAAATGACCAGGAGCTCATTTCATACAGAATTGCGATTTGAAAGTCAGTTTTTCTAAAGAAGAAATAAGTACAATTATAGAATGGATTGGTGAAAACAAATCGGTTCTGTTTGGCAAGTTGTTGGGATCCCTAACCAGCGAAGAAAAGAAAGTGTCAAATGATCACGGATCATATAAATGTTTTGGGGTTGGGGAGTAAACGGCAACAGAAGTACAAAAGAAATGGATAGATTTAGCTTGCAGAACTCAATCAAAAAAGAGGCAAAAAGGAGGAAAGCATAACATACAGGCAGTGGGAAAACAAAAAATGCCCTAAATATTATTGGCGAAGTAGCTGTTGCAGGTATTGAGGGTGGATTGGACACAAACAGAAGAAACGTAAGCATAGCACCTCCTGTTATCTTTAACATAGATTCTGAATAAGTAACCACGTATTTTGTTATCCATATAACTTAAATAGAGCAATATTTATAAGGTAAACAAATTATATTATTGTTATTAACTTACCCGCTGTCTCTCAAAGCCATCTATCAACAATGTCACCAAAGCGATCTGTGATATCACATTTCACCCAAATGAAGCTGTTGTGTGTACTCCCAGGGTATCGAATGACAGTATCTAATCTAACACCAACATTTTGGCATCCCAGATCATATGAATACTAATGGAATGAAAACCTTTCCTGCATACATACAGGTGCTCGTTCTCAGGACATTATTTGTATCTGCCTTCCATCTACGCCTCCAAGTAGTCTACTTTCAGCAAGCCACATAGTTTAAAGAAGTCAGTCATCCTTTATGTCGGGTTCTTCAGGAAAGCGTATGTAGTCACCAATGTGGTTAGACAGAGCTGTAGAAACTTTGAATACGCATCTAGAAACAGTGGCCTTACTTATACCATGATAGTTTTCAACACATTTTTTTTTACAATGTAGTGACATTTCGTTGTGTTTTATTTCTAATTTCTTGGTATGTCACACAAATGAATTAATTATCTCTGCTCTTGGCAATCGGTACTTTGATACTAATTCTTAGTCTCTATACGCATCAAAAGGGTTTGCCCTGTCCCTAAATACTCTTTCTCTTCTCATTCCTCTGAAGACAAGGTAGTAGTAGTATGAGAGCTATGATACCTACTAAAACGATTTGCGATGAAAATTACTACTTGCAGTTGGCCTCTAGCACTCGCAAGTTTCAGGGGAAATCCTGCAACGTCACAGCCCAGCAAAAGTTTCATGAAACACAAATTCCAACCTGCGAGGGGTCTGCGACCGCGATTCCTCGCAAATCGCTTTTATGAAACAGGCCCCAGATGAAAGAGGCCTATTTTAAGCCCTGCATGTAATTATTGTTATTTATTTCTTAGCAGATGCCCTTATCCAGGGTGACTTACAATTATTACAAAATATCACAATACAAAGTATCACCTTACAAAATATCACAGTGCAGAAAATCACATTACAGAATATCACATTACAGTTGAGTAGTTGTAAAGTACAATAAAATCAGTAGAAAATAAGATCAAACTCAAATAAGAACAAAGTAAAGAATACAGTAAATAGTTACATTTAAGAGTGAGTTCCACTAAGAGCAGTTAACTTATAGTAAAAATATTTGCTTATACGGATAAAGTCCATTAAGAGCACATAAGTACGATAAATGGATGAGTAGAATTTCAAATAAGAGAAGTTACCAAAAACGTGAATATGGATATGTGGAAGGGTGGTGGGTAATTCACTGACACACACGGGAGACAGAAGGTTTAATTGAAAACACCGCACTGGTGCCCAGTTTTATTATTTTTATTTATTTTCTGTTGGCCCGCAGAGGGCACTGTTGTCTGTGGCCTGAATACCGGCAACGGTAAACAGGACCACAGAAATACGAATATAAACAGTTAATACTGGCACGCTCACAGGTGCTCTGAAATAACAAAAGGCGAAAGAAAAGGGAAAATAAAACACAGTAATAAAACTACAAAATAAAGGTGCTACTTACGCAGTGCCCCCACTGCCGCTAAGCCGGTCAGCTCTGGTCTCCGTCCTACGCTGTTATGCACTATACACTGAGGTGGCCAAGGTTCCCCTTCTATTCATACACGTTCCCTCGGATAAGTAACAATTTACTTTCTATAATTTTCTTTCTTCCTCAGCCGTGCTTGCCAATTTTGGTCGCTCGCATGAACCACTGGCGTTCCTGCCTGGTCTATGTTTACACTGGCCTTCTCAGCCAGCGTCTCTGTGTATTCCCAGTCGCGGCCACCCGAATGCATAACCAAGCGCAGTACTTGTGGGCCGAACAATCCCCCAATGCCCGCCTCTCAGCCACTCAAGAGAGGAAAGCCAACACACCACCCTCCCCAGCTCTCCGTGTCACTGACAGGCGGATCTACGAGGCTGCTGCCCCCTTCTTGCAGTACCCCGCATGCGCCAGACAGTCAGCACAGACCTCCCCTGTTACAGGATATCTAACACCATTTTCACACAGAAATGCAGCTACTGTGCCGTCTCTTACACACTCGTTAAAACGTTTCAAATACCCTTTCACACAGCATGAAATTGTGCAATCTATGCCAGTGTAATACCTTCACACAGCCAAAGAGATCACGCGAGTGCAACTTTCAAACTTGTCAATCAACAGATTGTTCTCGTGCAATCTGAAACACTGACAAGACCCAACACATGCACACAATGCTTAATTTGTAAAGAAAGAGGTGCCGGGGCGCAAGCAATGACAATAATACTGACCCTAAGAAGCGCATGTTCAAAATCATAACATGTTTATTTGAAAGAGTATTGTACGTACTTGTGTTAGTTGTTTACAACCATGGATTCTACATCATATACAAAGTAGTAGTGCGTACAGAGAAATCACAGGACAAATAATTAAAAATAAAAAATAAAGCCTGTATACATGTTTTGTTGTGGTTTTGCATTTAAATGGTTTAAAAAAACAAACTAATTAAAAGGCATTCAGAGGCACTCCAGAAGGACGACATTGATGGGGGTCTGTATGGTTTTGCTTTGAGCATTCTTTTTGTTTCCGGAATTAAACCTGTATATATTGAATAAACCAAACTAATATCTGAAGAAAAGGAATGTGCATTTCTTTCATCAAGAAACAACTACTCACTACTTTAAAAAACAAACACTGGATACAAAAAAAAATGAAATCTGTGCATATCCAATAAACACTGTCTGGCGCCCTGCATGTACATTAGCTAGCAGTGATCCGTGTGAAATATCTTGAGGCTACAATATTACTCTTATAAAGGAATTTTCTAAAACTTGGCAATTTATATTATATAAAGCATTATGTATTTTAAAAGCAGATTTATTAAAACAATTAAGTACAGTAGTTTAGACATTTACTAGCTATAACATCCACAGTGCATTTTTGCTGCTGATTTTGTGAAATATTATCATTTCAATGCATGATAGCAGCTGATCCTGCTTTAGTACAAAACTCATGCTGCTTTACTGTTTTTTCATCATGGTAACGTCTTAAATTACCATGCCTGCTTTTTTGGCTGGAGATTATTATCAGCTCTTCATCCAACAGGGAACCTGCTGCACAATTAAAACATCCTTAAACTCCAGGCAGTAAACAGTGTAACCGATTTATATGTGGGATAGTTGCAGCTGCTAAAGAAGATGCAACAGATGAGAAATCTGTTTGAGTCAAAACTTTATTTCGGCACCCTTCGATTTGACTGGCTAAAGATAACTTTGGTTTATTGGAGTTCACAAATAACTTTTTTTCAGCTTGATACGGTAATCTTTGCAATAGAAAAACAAAGTAAAAACACAAGTCAGAGTGCAAAGCGACAAAGTTATAGAGAGTCCATTTGGATCATTTTTAGTTAGTAATTAATTATAGTTTTATCTTGAGGTTAATGTTTTTGATACTTAAACGGCACACAATTATGCTGAGATGGGAAGTAAATGATAACGTGATAAACATTTACAGTGCAGACTATTTTTTATTATTTATAATGACTTTTCCCAATAGAAAGCGAGATTCCTAAATACTACCTTTTAATTCTTTGCATCCAAGTCTTAAGAATGAAGCCTACTGTTTGGTTTTCTGCATCAGCAATTCGTCAGTCCCAGACTTGTGTAAAATTATATATTAAATAAACAGGAGAAAAAAGAAATGTGTTAACCAGATTATACTGCCTTTTATTGCAACTGTGGTACCATTCAGTGAGCGAAAATTGTAGAGGGTACTTTAGCTGAAACCTCCTGACAGAAGGGGTACAGTTTCAAAAAAAGGTTGAAAACCACTGAGTTGAGAAGCAAAGTGTTACCTAGCAATAGCCAATCGAGTGTGTTTTAAGACATGCAGTGCCCGCCCATGATGAGAAGACGGCGTCTGCAAATTGGTGTGTTTTTTTTGGACTGCATGTTAACAGCAACAAACACAAAGGAAAGAAGAAAAGTTGAGGTGGATATGACACCGTTGCAAAGTTAAGCGGCATCTAGGGGATTTCATTTTTTTTTTAAATGGGAATAAAATTGTGTTCATTTTTGAATAGATAAAACCCAAATCCCTACAATACTATCAGCTCGGAGACGGCATCATCTTTACAATATTGTTTAAAATAAAAAATAATACAAATGCCTGTAGCATCTTAGACTTCATTATATAGTAGTAAACAGACTATTTGATTATCTGCATTGGTGTGTGCTTACTGCGTTTCTCTTGACTGATACGATAGATAATAGCTACTGTTACTGCTTTGGTTTGGTAAATTAATAGGAAGGCGGTGTTGAAAAGTTACAGTACCTTGTTCTTGCTGATATTTGAGTCTTCGGGTTTCATTTACTGACAGTCATGTTTGCTAGTGATCATTGTTTAGTAGGGCGGTTTATATTAAATATTATGTCACTTATTTAATAGCCTAATCGGATAATCTCATGCATGGCAGTTTTCAGAACTTGATGTCAGTGTTCATTATTTCTAATGAACACAGTGGCTCTCCAATGGACAAACGGTGAATAAAAAAACGCGCCAATATCACCTTAAACCGTGTGAACTCGGTAATCATGGTGTAGAAAAATGTTTGCAGTTTCAAAACCGTGGCCGTTTACTGTAAAACCAGTACACGCTGACATCCCTACTTCTGAGTCGTTTTCCATTGGTCAATGCCATTTTTAATGCACGTCCGATCGGATCAAATCGAACTTTTCACTCCGATCGCTGCCTATCCCATCCCCAACAACCAAGCCAAAGATCAAACCACGCCCCTGTCTTTTAGGCAACTTTGGCGATAAAGAGCTCTTGTAAGGCCAAGTGAATACATCGATCGTAGAAATAACACGTATGTGTTAAGGAGGGATGTCTCTAAACAAATCCAGGTGACTCTTGCTGAAAAAAATTCAATTGTTTTCAAAAGAGAAAGCTTTGAATAGGAAATGAAGCAGACTTTACATTAGAGATAGGATAAAAGTTACCACCGGAACTCTTTGGATTCCCATGATGCACCACATTGGTGGGGATGGAAAAAAGGGGAGTTGACTATCTTGTGTATGTAGAAGATGAGACTGAGACTGTCCATCTGTTGGGCGAATTTGTGCCATATTCCCAGTTTGAAAATTCCTCCTACAAATTTTACCAACATGCAGCCACTCCTTCCCTTCTATCAGCAATGCAAGGTGCTGGACGCATGCGCTGTTAAATACTCATCGATTGTTCCCCTAATCAACAGCCTGTCTTGTGACCTCTGTGACGTATTTTTGACAGTTATTTCACTCTCTATCTAACTCGTAATTTTTTGAGTCGTAGTCGGAACTTTGTGATTTGTACCCGTAGCTTTTCTTGAGTCGTACTCTAACTTTTTGATTTGTACTCGTAATTTTCTGATTGTACTCTTAATTTTTTTTGAGTTGTACTCATATTTGATTTGTACTTGTATTTTTGATTTGTACCTGTAATTACAAGTACAAATTATTTTTACGCGTACAAATATTTGACAGTGCTCTCCCTCCATACTATTTATTACTTCAGGCATTGATTTATCAGTAGAAGTATTTGTCTGATTTTGTGTGTGATTGGCCAAATGATTGGCCTTTTACAGATAATTTGATAAAAGCAAATCGGTACCTTTCTGTTCATTTTTACCTCCAAGCTTTTCAGTTATAGACTTCATATTTTCAGTGTTTTAGAAACTTGGATACATGTATGTAATACATTTACTTTAAAATGTGACCTGAGATTGCGGTCATATTGTGGTGGTAAGTTTTTTTGTTTGTTTGTTTTTTTTTCCTTATTACTGATAATAATGGAATGAATAACTTATTTTATTTATAAATATGTATTTTGAAAAAAAATAATCAAGTAGTGTCCATTATTGCTTATAAAGACCCTGCGAATAAATGGGTATTATGTCATTGCAATCACTCGGGTGAAAACAATTTGCCCAAACAAAAATATTTTTCAACAAAACTTTCAGGAAGTATTGTAAGGACCATGTCTTCCACCGATTAATGTGTTATTCCTTGGGTCATGTTATCGGATTCAAATTAAATGTTTGTTGCAGAAATTTCACAGGAATTGTTACCTGAAAATATTTCTGATTTCTTTGAAATGGAGGGGGGCAGGTTAGGTTTAGATTTTGTCACAGCAAACCAAAAATATTCCCTTCCTGGAGTTTTGCACATAAGAAGCAGAGACCTTGACCTTTCTTTTGACCCCCACCCCAGGTCATCGGTCAAATATTTAAGGTGTAACTTCGCTTGGTTGGCTTATTTCCAATAAAGTGACACCTACCACGTCTGTAGCACAAACCGTTTTTCAGTAAAAGGTTGATTAACGTTAGGGGAGGTGCCAGTCAATGTAAATGAGTTGTTTCTTTTGCTTGAAACAACCCTTAGAACAGGAGTTTGGTGTAAACCGGAAATTGTAGGGTTTTAAATCAAACTTTGTTTGGGTGATGTGTTGTAACAGCTCAACAATTTCATTATCAAGGCCTTAATACTTGGGCAAGTCCTGGCATTTGAGTTAGTCTGTATGCTATTGCTTTCTTTTAATGGCAACTTTTTCTGTCTTTTTTTTTTTAATTCTTTTTTTAGAGATGTTATGAACACAAACAGTACAGAAATGGTCTGAAGTTCTGTAAACAGATCCTCTCCAACCCCAGATTCGCTGAGCATGGAGGTAAGTACTTGGGCAGAGCCTGGGACACAGAATGAGTTTTGTAGTTTGTCCGTTTTTAACATGATGAGAATGTATCCACCAGCTTGTGTGTACCTTTGGTTTTACTTTACTAAATTAGCAGGTGGTGTTACAATCTACATGCAGCTTCATAATGTGGTGAACAAACTCCCTAGTGCAGGAATGTGTCTCATTCAGCAAATATTCCACCCTCTTCTGGGCACACAGCTCTCCTGGGACTAGTTGGCAATAGTTTTTAAACAGATGAAGTGTGAATTAAACAGTTGGGAGGGAATAAAAATGATAATTTGCTGCTATCAGCAGATGCTTTTGAGGAGACTGTTGGATAATGGTATCTTGGAGATGGAAGAGGACATATTTGTTCGTTCTTTTATTGTACACACAAGTGAAAGCCCAGCAGTGAAACTAGCCCAACCCATCTTAAAATGTGTCTCTTTCTATGAGAAGCAAAGTGCTGTAAAAGTCCAGATTCTTTGTCCTAAAGCAAAAAAAGGTTGATTTAAGCACAGTAAGTGAAAGTACTGTGATTGCATGGAAAAAAGCAACATTTTCCAGAACTGTACACCATTAATCAATACTTGATGTGGTACACGCAGGATGTTTTCCCTGTACCCATACATGTTTTAAAAATAATTGTTCCAGTAGCTTGAGGTTTGTTTCCTGAGTAATTGGAGTACCAGCAACTTTCTGAACTTTCTGTATCTCTTGTGAATGTGTGTGATTTATTACAGTAGCTATCCAACCAGTTCTCTTACAAGTACGAAATGTAACCATTACTGCATGGGTATTTACCACCTAAAGACCCGGGAAAGTAGCCCATACAGGGAACAGTCTTGACTGTCTTCCTCCTCTTCCTCTGCTTCTCCTTCTACCCCGAGGAAGAAGAGGAGTTGCTGCAGTTCCAAACGATTAGCGGACTTCGAGCAGATGGAAAAGCTCTGGGCAGCTGTTTCCCACCAAGGAACTGTTCTCACAGAATTACTGCAGCGCTGTCTGTCCCCTTGGGGGCTGCAAGTGCAGATTGGCCACAGGAGGACATACTGTCCATCGACGCCTCTCTGGAGGTGGACGAACAGGAGCTGGCGTTCCTGTCCTGAGGACGTGAAGTCTGACAGAGCATCCCTTGCAGTTAAGCTGTCACTGTCAGCAGAGCTCCTGCTGCTGATGAAAAAGGGTGACTGCAAGTTTGCAAGTGCCCTGGCCTACAGGAGGTGAAACAAGGCAGTCCATATTTGATGATGTGCCTACCATCTCTCCAGTGTCCTCCCCAGTGCACCCGGTTTCGTTTTGAAATCCAGTCTTCCTGGGATCACCTGGCAACAGCTCCTGCTGTTTCCTGGTCGATGGACGCCCTATATAGGGATCAATTTCTGTCGGTGGAGGTTTCCATTGCCGCCTAATTTAACGCTCCTGTCTAAGGAAGCTACCTGCCCCAACAAGCAGTGCAAGGTCTCCTGAGGTGGTCCTCAAGCGTGCCTATTCAGCCAGTGTGTTCGCCGCATGGCTGGGGATTTATAATAGCATCCTGGTAGCCTACCAGTAACATTTGCTGAGGTCCCTTTCTGAGAACCACAGGCCCTCACCACAACAGCTGGATGAGCAGCACCTGGTTAACAAGAACCTGCTCTCTGTGTCTAAACTCAACGGGCAGGCACTGGTAGCTGCACGTAGGCGTAGGCAGCTTTTGCTTCCCCAGGCACATGTGCCTGACTGGGACGAGGCATCGCTGTTCACCACTGTGCAGAGACAGAAGCTGCAGACCAAGGTGGTGAGCCTCATTTGGGAGAGAGAGATCTCTTTGCCTCCCAAGAATCTACTCACTGTGCCCTCTGGTTCTCCATAATAGAAGGTGAGGACCCGCTGGTGTAGATGAATGCCTTTCCACCGCTTGCCCTGCTCCCGCTGTGTCTGGAGAAAGTCAGGCAGGACCGGGCCAAGGTGCTCCTAGTAGCCCCTTAGTGGCCCAGGAGACTCTGGTTTTCAGCCCTGATGCAGCTCCTGAGCGGCCAGCCGTGGAGACTGCCCAAGCGCTGCAACCTGCTCAGCCAGGCACAGGGGACCTTATGGCATCCCGACCCATCGAGTCTGCAGCTGTGGGTCTGGCCCCTGAACCGCTGCATTTGAGCCGTCTTTGACTTCCTAATAGGGTCTGACACCCTGTAGAAACCAGAGCACCATCCATGTCCGAATATCGTCCGAATAAATTAATTAAAATGCTTGTAATTTTATCAAATTTATATTTGAACAGCATACAACCATCAGTCTTTTGAGTTTAGAAGAAAAAAAAAGACAGTATATGAGTTTTTAATTTTCTGGTGGCTGCCCAGAACAAACGTGAGTATAAAAATACACATATTGTAATTTGTATATAGTAATACATGTATTCTTATTAAACATTTATGTTTAATTCGAGAATGTGTTTGCTTTCATAAAAGAAAGTGCTACCAAATGTATTAATGTAACAAAATAAAATTGCTAACATTACCTGGAATCATTTGTTTTCTTTACTTCTGTGGTGAATCTTCCATTAAGATTAAACAGTTTTTTATTTTTTATTTTTTAAACTAATTAGGAACATACTTAGTTTTGCACATCCTGTGTCAAAATGTTTAATAGTCAAGTTCCATATTTGTGTTTTTGTTAGAAAACCAGTAATGCTTTGCCAGTGTACAACTTATCAAAATGAAACCATGACAAAGTTAAAAGCTTAAGCATATTGTTTAAAATCAGTACTTAACTTTCCAATGTACGCAGTGCTTACACAGATCGGGCTTTATGCCTCACACAGACAGTTCAGTGCCGCTTACTGCTCAATGCAGAGCCGCTTCCTGCTTCATTGGGTCACTTGATGCAAATTATGATTATCGACAGTTTTTCAATGCAACAAAATTATCGCTGCAAAAAATGAACGTGATTTTTTTTTTTTTTCCAACCTTACAACTTGCCCTCTCCAGAAAAGCTTGCTACCCATTCCACCAGGGGCATGGCAACTTTTGTGGACTTTATTCCAGGGGGGCATCTGTCAAGGACATTTACAATTTACTAGGTTCTACCGACTAAATGTCATAGATCCTCAAAACCCTGGTTTTGGAACAAGAGTGTTAAGGCGTGCTTCTCGGTCGACCCTGAAAACACAGGCATAGAGGGGAGTTTCTCCCTCAGTTTGGTAGCCCTAGCTACTTGTTACTGGGGTTCCGTATGGCTCGGCCTTGTAGCATTCCAGTCGTTCTGCAATACTGCACTTGGCTTGGGTACACTCACCCATACGGTATAGTTAAATTTTGTACTTGAAAGGGAACGTTCGGTTATTATCATAATCCTGGCTCCCTGAAATCAAAATGTATCCATTAACCTTCAAGGTTGCTGCGCCCATTTGCCTCCTAGGAATCAACCCACTGTCCACTCTGGTTCTCCATAATAGAAGGCGGGGACCCGCTAGCAGTAGATGCCTTGGCATACCATGAGGAAAAATGACGTTGAGATCTATGACCTCAGTGCTTTATGTGCCCTCGGGGGCGGACCATGACTGTCACAGGCTCTACGAGCAGCTTTGATATATCTTCAGGTTACGGGTCTTTAGGAGGTAAATACCCATACGGTAATGGTTACATTTCTGTTTCAGGAAATCAGGGTTATGATAATAACCTAACATTTATAAGTTTCCCCTTTTTAAGTGATTGCCTGTTGGAAGAGCTACAGACCTTGAGGGAAAACAGTTTACTTTTAATCAAGTTAGGTTTGGCATGGGTCTCATTTCTTAGATTGATGGAATCCAAAATATAAATCTTAACATGTTTTGTATTTAAAAAAAAAAAAAAATGGTGCCCTAGACAAACTAATTTGTTGTGGCTGGAGGTAGAGCTTTATAAGTTAAAGCTTAATATTTTAAAACCAAGACCCCTACCTGGTCTTGTGTTATCTCAGATTGTGGATCACGGCTTGACAATTACATTTCAAGGTGTTTCCTTTTTTAGAGACGCTTGCAATGAAGGGGCTGACTCTGAACTGCCTGGGCAAAAAGGAAGAAGCCTACGACTTAGTGAGACGAGGCCTGCGCAACGACCTCAAAAGTCACGTCTGTATCCTTCAAGCTCCAAACGTTTGGTTTAAGTCACTGTGTACGGCTGGTTGCAGGATTATAGCTTCAATTTCTAGATCAAATACTAAAACACACTGCATGAATTGAAGAGCAAAATAAATAATACATGACTTGCTGATTTGAAAGTGGCCTTTTGTTTACACTATTGATTTTTTATGGATTTGCAGGCTAGGCTGTGATCTTGGATGACTCGGTAAAGGGTTCCATTTGAACCATTCAGGATGCATACCCTGTATAATACATACACAGTATATCTTATGAAGTGTTCATTAAAAATGAATCTGGCAGCAGCTCATAATTCAGAACCTCGATTTTCACATTACTGGTACTGTATTAGGGAGGTATATTTACAGTAGTTTGCTGCAAACTGAAGCAGTATCAACATATTTTATTCCAAAAAAATAAAAGAAACTGAACTGCAAATCATTTATAAAGGAGATTAATTACCGTCTGCTACAGAAACTTTAGATAAACTGAGGTAAATTAGTCTAATATCTGGATCTGTATTTCTACTATTTCTAGCACACCGGTCCCTTTTAAAAACTAGTGGTGCCTCCAACTAATCCCATACCATATATACGTATATACTGGAGGATTTTAATATTCACATTGCCATTTTATTACTGGATCTAAGATGTGTTAAGCGGTTGAAGTTTGGGGGGCTTCAAAGAAAAAAGAGAATCGATCCTGTCCAACTGGAATGGAAATGTCAGTTTTATGCTATTTCATGCAGTTCTGACATTTGCTGATTTCAGCAGCTCACCTATTGTGACCTGATTCCTACATTAGAAATCCAGGCAAACTATGGGATGTCTGTCATAAAATTGATCAATGACGGGAAGAAAAATCTGCAGGGTTTTATTACAAGTAGAGAATAAATAAAACACTGTTAGCAGAGTGATCACTCAAAGTCCACATTCTATTCTATCCATGCTATTACTCCGACAATGAGCTCAACTCACAAAGTTTCAGCTTGAGTTGTTGTTTTTAAAGTGTTTTTTATCAATTAAGTAAAGTTTGTTAATGAAACCATCAACTGTGTTTCAGGAATATCAAACCTTATTTCATACCTACAAAAAAGACTGAAAAAAACATTCTTTAAAACATTGGTTCAAGCTTTGTGAATAGTAATAGCATGAATAGAATGTGGCCTTTTTTGAGTTATCACACTAACATTTTGTTTCCTTTTTAAAATCTAACGTTCACTAAGTATTTTATTTATTTATGTTGAAATGTATTTGTTTATGATTGCACACCAATGACTAGAATGATTCATTTATAATTCAGCAATATCAGTCACAACTGCTGCCACAGTTTGTGATTTATTACATGATTCACAGCAGGAGCTTGTAAACAAAACCTGGCTATTATAGAAGTGACATGTTAATCATATTAATTTCCACCTTGTTTTTTATTGTAGTTAAATATAAGTAATGTGAGCTGTATGTATATATGTGTTTGTGTTAACCTGTCTGGCGTGGAGGGGGATAAGGACGTGTCGATTCCTTAATGTGAAATCCCAGGTTGGCATGTGTACGGCTTGCTGCAGAGGTCGGACAAAAAGTATGACGAAGCCATCAAGTGTTACAGAAATGCACTGAAATGGGACAAAGACAATCTCCAGATTCTGAGGGATCTCTCTCTGCTGCAGATTCAAATGAGGGACCTTGAAGGTTATAGGGTAAGTGGATGGATAAGAGAGGGGGAGGAAAAAAAAAATGTTGCAGGCCCAGTAACCTTTTGTATGGTAATCCTATGATACAGCATTATTTTACACCCCAAATCCTTTATATCAGTTAGCTCCCTCATTTCTCCTCTTACTGTATTTTTTTCATAATTTTCTGCAATAGAAAAACAATTCTAAATGTAGTGCTGTTATTTATAGGAGGAGGCTATGTGGTCCAGTGGTTAAAGAAAAGGGCTTGTAACCAGGAGATCCCCGGTTCAAATCCCACCTCAGCCACTGACTCATTGTGTGACCCTGAGCAAGTCACTTAACCTCCTTGTGCTCTGTGTTTCGGGTGAGACGTAATTGTAAGTGACTCTGCAGCTGATGCATAGTTCACACATCTTAGTCTCTGTAAGTCGCCTTGGATAAAGGCGTCTGCTAAATAAACAAATAATAATAATAATAATAATTTAACTGTTACAGATCTTTTAAATGTAGTTCACACACCCTAGGAAGTCGCCTTGGATAAAGTCGTCTCTGTAAGTCGCCTTGGATAAAGGCGTCTGCTAAATAAAGGCGTCTGCTAGACATTGATCTCCATGTCTCCTATAAACCGGGCGACCACCCATTGTTTGCCATATATAATCTGTGTGATCTGGCCTATTCTGTGGCAAATCACAAATGTTGCTTGTCAAAATCAAGTGGCCCCATGTTTATTTGCTGCTACCAGATTAACGCACTGCTTTTTTGTAGTACCATACTATAACTGGTGCTAGGTCCTTTACATTTGATATACCTTGCAGTAGTAGAGGCATCCTTCCCCTGTGTTCTTCCTGGTTTGGCAGTTCCATTGAATGATGAACTAGTTCTAAGACTATTCCTTATTAAAATGTGTTCTTTGCAGGAAACCAGGTACCAGTTGCTTCAGCTGCGACCTGCCCAGCGGGCCTCATGGATCGGCTATGCAATTGCATATCACCTGTTGGAAGATTATGAGATGGCTGCAAAAATTTTAGAAGAATTTAGGAAAACACAACAGGTAACTCGTACTGTGTCTGACAATGTCTTGGGTTTGAATTTCCTAATGCTAGTGGTGTAGTTTCTAGGTAAACCAATTATCTAATTTACAGGTCTACTGTAACTGCATATTTGAACATAAAACATTTAAATTGTATGGGGTGATTTTTGGAGGTGCTTAAACCCGTATAACAATTTGTAGTCGTAGACTAAATACATGACCTACGTGATCATTACTATTTATGAAAGTACCTACTTCTATAATAAAGCTGAGCCACATCTTACTGATTTATTCCTCTAGAAGTATTGACCCATCTCTGTCTTTCAGTTTGTGTAGCCCATTGTTTAACAAGCAGAATGCCATTAGTAGAGCAGTATGATGGAGCAGCTTTCTGGAACAGTTTGGTATTTCACTGGATGTTTTAACTGTATGCCTCATGTCTTATGGAAGTTTCCATTAGTGCCACAGTGTTGTTGACATTAGATATATTGGCAGGGCTTGGAATTAACCTTTCCATGCACTAGCCACCGACAACGACAAAAGAAAATGCAAAAACATTTCTGAGCAGTCTCAACAGAGTCTGAAACAATCCGCCTCATGAGTGAAGATAAAGCTTCTGAGATGTGTTGGGCATCTGCCCTCTCCACAGACTGCATGCATGCACACCCACTGCACAGCCCTTTCTGGCAGAATCATACATATACTAGCTCCTCGTCTATGACGGTGCTATCGGTTGAACCATCTGACATCATTGACTGGAACTTTTACACCTTTTATTTTGCTGTCTTCTTTCTACCTCAGCAATGTAGTGCATAAATACCCTTGCTTGTTTGTCATTCCTGTAAGTACTTCATATATTTATCCTGTTCTGTTAATCAACCCTATATTTAAAAATAATTTAAATAATTAAAAGAAAAAAATTGCTATTTTCTATTGCCACACTTTGACTGAGGATCTGCTAAGCATTAACTTATTATGTTTTTTCAAGCATTAAACAAGTCGGTTCAAGCTAAAATTTATTCCTGTAAATAGTCATTTCACCAGAATTCATCATTAAGGATATGATTTTGTCAGTGATTTTTAAAAAAATTTTTTAGTACATTTCACGGGCAAGTTACAGAAAAAAAACAAGAATTTGTTCATCACTCAAAGGTCACCAAATAATGTAGGTTTAGCTACATCCACATACGGAAGAGCTTTTAAAAAGTACACAAAAAAAAGAATATAAAGGCTATTGCTTTTTACTGCTGGCAAGTTTAAATGGTACTGTAGAGTACAAAACTTAGTTAACACTAGAAGGACCGGAGATAGTCATACCTAGAAGCCCTGCAGCAGTCTTTCTGACGGCTGTATTCAAAACACTGTAAATAGTGTAACGAAAGGAGAAACAGTTGGATGTAATTGTTTTTTGTTTTTTTTTCTTGAGTATGTCACAAACATCTGAACAACCGAAGCATGTTATATGTGTGTGTATACTTATATATATATATATATAATATATGAACATTTATTTTACAAAACAAGAAAATGTAAATAAACATCTGAACAGACATCGATTTACAACATACATATTTATCAAACTGAAACGATAGCAATACATTTTTAACTTTTCAACAGCAATCGGTTTATTATCAGATGAGCAAAAGCAACTGAACAACATAGATAAATAAACTTAGAAAAAAACACTTTACAGAAGCGCACAGCACAAGAAGTTATTAAAAAAGTCTAATTTATTTTCTTTTTTTTGTCAAAAGGCTATTTCTTTACCTTGAGTCTAAGGCTGTTCTCAATCAATACAGATAATGTGCTTCTCCACACCGCCTTTCTGCACAGGGCACAGCTGTACAAAGTTTTATTTTTATTGCACTTGTCAACCTGGCATTGGTGTCTCTTGTGGCTCTCAGCGGGGTTGCCAGCTTCAGCTGTGGGTACACGCTTGGCAGTCTCCCTCTGTTCCAAGTGCTTCTTGCGAAGTTCCTGTACTAACTGTAAAATATATTCTCACCTTTGGTAAATTCTTCTCTGTACATTCTTTGTAAAGTACCCAGGAGTTGATGGCTGCTAGGTCCAATACATTGTAAAACACCTGAACTCACCACCGTTGGGAGCCAGCTTTCACAGAATACTTCCATGCCACCTGATCCAAAACATCAACTCCATATTTTGTTGCGTTGTAAAACTCCATGGTCTCTGGTATTTTATTTTCACTAGTCCCGATGCTAATTGACTGACCAAAGCAGCGCAGCTGGCAAGCAGGCGCCAGCCTTTCAAAAGGCGGATTGAAAAACAATAGGCTGTCAGTCATTCACACAGGCAGAGAGTAGAGACTAATCTAATTACAGTTAAACACATTGCGGACTGGTAAATAAAAATAAAATAGAATACCGTTCTGTACAATCACAATACAATTGTTTTCTGTGTGGCCGTCAATGTGACTGCTCCCGGGGCTTTTAGGTATAATGTAACATATCTCCTTTATTTCTGCACTCCCGTGTTTCATGCTTTGTGTGAATATTTAATACATACGGACAGAAAGGTACACGAACAGACAGCCCCATATGTGTTACACGACTGGAGAAAATGACATTTTTAGTGTTAAAGGTCATTTCACACCAACGTAACTTTTTTTTTTTTTTTTTTTTTTTTTTATAAGAATACACCGCGTAGCGATCTCTGTGCGCGTCCGGCGTAAATGTACATATAGATATACAAAATTAGCATGTGAAATTTTTTTTTTATTAGTGTTCAAAATGAAACAGTATATATTTTTTCTTCAATAATAAGAACGAGACACTTAAATTTGAAGCAAGTAATTTTTTGCAAAATGGTATTCAAACCAGCTAGCTGATTCAGTGAGGTAAGGGAATTATCAACTGTTTCAAATGCTTTTGTGTGTTCTTCAAACACTGCAGCTCAGCATTTCTCATCTTCAGTATTTGGGTTTTAAATCCTCTTTAAATTCTATCAGCAGAGAGGTGATAGGAAAGACTGGATGACACCCAAGTTGTCTGAACAGAAAGTAATTAATGCTTAAAAGCCAATTACAAACTGTTCTCAGTTTTGTAGTTGACACAACGCTGCATGGAGTAACTCCACAAAACAGATGTCTCATTTAAAATTAAGTTCAACATACATTTTAAAGAATAATTTGATCAGAGTAGGACTACAAAGATTCTTTGCTTGAAGTCCCATCTGAATTGTAACACGGCAAATCATTTGGAAGATTTCCAGAAGCTAAATCTGTTTTCAATCTGCTGTATTTGTACATATTATTTCTATATGAGTTGCTACAATTAGTTTACTCTGTTTATATATAAACAAATATTATAAAAAGTATTATGTTGAACATTAATTAACTAGACACAATATACATTCTACAGTATCTAGGTTGAGATAGCTTTTCATACCTGTATCGCTTTGCAAAGTTAAAAGCCAAAATAAACTCAATTACCAAGTTACATTCTAAAACAATAGCAAAGCAAAAATGCATAAAGTAGTAAATTGCAGATTGAAGAAATGCATTAGCATAAACAAACATGTTCTTTTTTTAAATGTTTTTTGGGGAATATAATAAGTACAAACTTGTTCCCAGTGTGCTTCCTTTTGCCACTGTTAGTTTTGAAGTGGCTTTGGTGTTTCAACAACTCTTAAGTGTTGTGAATAATGTTGTGTGTTGCAGACTTCACCTGAAAAAGTGGATTATGAATACAGTGAGCTGCTGCTGTATCAGAACCAAGTCCTCCGAGAGGCAGGCCTGTACAAAGAAGCACTGGAGCATCTCACCACCTACGAGAAGCAGATCTGCGACAAGCTGGCGGTGGAGGAAACTAAAGGTATTGGGGTCTGTTCCACTGACATGAACAGCAGCAGGTCAAAATCAAACACAACAGTGCTGGGGAGGGTTTAGTGCAGCACTCAAACAAATATACTAAATATATGGCCACTCTTCTGTTTTCACCTGCTGTATTCCTTCAAATTTAAGACACACATTTTAAACCAATTTTCTTCTCAAATGGGGCACTTCTTAAATTCAGGTATAGTGATGCGTGTATTAAAATCGCCAACAAAAGACGTGACTGCCCGACTACACAGCAACGTGGCTGACTGGCTGAGAAAATACTAACAAAGACGTCACTACCCAATCTCGAATCATCCATAACATACAGGCAGCCATGTTCAAAGAAGCGTCATTAGCTTCTTGAATTCGAAGAGAAGCTTTTACAATTACAGTGTTTTGTTATTAAGCTCCGTTCTAAGAAACAGTACCAGCTTGGACAGATTGGAAATGCTGATCAGACTCCTGTATTTTTTTACATGCCAAGCAATACCACAGTTCACAAAAAGGGAAAAAAAACAGGTGCGAGTAATCACGACTGGACAGGAGAAGCGGTGGGTAACTGTAGCGCTCTGTGTGACTGCAGACGGCCTCCAAACATCATTTTCTTATATGCGTATTTGATGGGGTTTTTTTTCCTCAAATTGAGGATGGGAAATTCAGGCTGTGTCCTTAAATTAAGAGGGTGTCTTAAATTCGAAGGAATACGGTATTTACATTCTAGGGCCTCTGATATTTGGTTTTAACCCTTTGCGGTCCATTGTCGGACCTGGTCCGACATTGCAATTATTCCTATCCGTCCATTGGTCCAAAAACGCAAAAACGGGTTTCTAGTCGTTTACTCCGGAAAAAGCAGAGAAAACCATTCAATGGCCGAGTGGGAGCGACAGGAGCCGAGACAAGCCGATAAAAAAAAAAAAAAAAGGCGCATCTCATGAATAGTCATACTTGCCCCTGGCATCAGATAGGGGTGGTCATAAGGAAACAAGCTGGCTGATGCTGCATCACCGCACAGAGAACATCACGGACATTTGCAGAGCTTTTTTGAGATGTTATAGTAATAAAATAATGACTTGGATTGCATTATTGAGGAGTTTGGTGATAAAACGAGTGATCAGGAGATGATTGATCGGTATGTACGACTATTATTATTTCTTTCTTAGCATATGTGAAAGCGATAGCGAACGAAAGGGTGGGGAGGGGCTGGAGATGCCTAGTGAGTGCTTTGTTGATATGCAGGGCCTTTTAAACCCGTTTGACTGTGGAAAAAACTTTTAAACAGCGTGTCTAAAATTAACTGCGCGTGTGAAAATAAATTGGACCTGATGCGCACTTAATAAATGGACTGCAAAGGGTTACCAATAAAAACGGATAACGCATCCCCAATACAAAAAAAAAAAAAGAAATGGGAACTGTTATATCCAATAAACACTGGAAAAACATTGGAAATGGTTACTCAATTCACATTGACTTGACCCCTTTCCCTGTGAAAAAAAATAACTAGCCTGCAAAAAAACTTTGTGCAGTCGGGCAATGTCCCTCCTTCCTGATTTTGTATCTTGCATTGATTCGTTCTGAATACTTAAACCCATCTCAACTACTGAGTGGCAGCAAAGATTCCGACATTTCTATTGGAGGATTGTAACTTGCTTGTGAGATTTAAAACGAGATTACAAGAAACGGAGGATTGTTCTTGCTCATGAGATTTTAAAGCTATACTCCAGTTCGATATGGAGTATTTACACGCTCATGGAATTTAAAACAGAATTGCAAATTGTGGCAAAATATAAAAAAATGCATTACCACACAAAAATCCCAGAAGAATATATCCGTGACCATAAGGATTTAATTGTGGAAGACAGCAAGTACTGACAGTGTGATAGTGTACTGTCTCGTTACTATACATATGACGGGGAAAAAAAAACCTAAAGTAACAATATTTTCATACAGTATATAAAAAGCGAAAGCCCCGAAAAAAACTATACGTATAAACCAAAAAATAGAAGCCCTATTTATAATTGGGGCTTCTGATTTTCAGTTTTAACAGATTTAAAACACTTTCGATACAAGAGAAAATGAAGTCGTCATGTATAACCTATAAACACTGGAAAACACAGGAAATGGTTACTCCATTCATGTTGACTTCATCCCTTTCCTATTTAAAAACAAAAACTACATCAAAAACAAACTACTGTTCTGTGCAGTTGGGCTTCCTGACTTGTATCTGTCATTCTGAATACTTTTAATACTTTTAAACTACTGAGTGGTAGCAAAGTGTAAATTTCTATTGGAGACTCCGCTTGCGAGATTTAAAATGGTTACAATTACAGAAGGCTTTTTTGCAGGATTTAAAGCTATATTAGTTAGTGAGAATTTAGAACAGAATTGCATATTGTGGTGAAATGTAAAAAAAAGCCTAGACACACAAAAACCCCAGTAGAATGTGTCTGTGACCATAAGACAGCAAAGGAAAGAAGGTACAACGAAGTGTGCAACTGCTGTCGAGTTACTACTACTGTGACAGAAAAAAACCACCAAGCATTTTGGAAGTAGCTGAAAACAATAATTTCATACAGTATATAAAAAGCAAAAGCCCCGAAAAAGATTTCCATAAAACTCAAATCGCTCAAAAAAAGCACCGAAAAATGAAATGAATAGTGAGTTTTAAGATCAGTTGTTTCTCTTGTGTGTTGCAGGTGAGGTGCTGCTGAAGCTGGACAGAATGGAGGAGGCTACTTTAGTGTACCAGAGACTACAGGAGAGAAACCCCGAGAACTGGTCCTACTACCATGGCCTGGAGAAAGCCCTCAAACCAGGTATGAGCTTCAAATCGCAGGGCTTTCAGCTCTGAACGAGCTGCTACAGATCAGGTTGCTTTAATCCGTATGAACAGATTCGCCTAACCTGTAGATTAAAGAAAGCAAACCAGTAAATTATTTCATACCAAGGAGCAACTACAACTTTTAAATATCTTCATGTACAAGGGATGGGCACGTGTAAATGTTTATTTGGCAAGATTGTTAATAGTTTAGAAAATTACTAATCGTATAATCCAAGGGTCCCCAACCTTTTCCTAATGAGGAGCTACCTTAGATTTACCCAAAGTCGTGTGATCTACCAATAAGCTGCAATCAAAAAACGATTCATGTAACGGTAGAAGAGAAACTTCCCATTAGTGAGAGGGCTGGCACTGCATGTCATCAGCCAGTTTGTTGAAGTTCAGGGAGTTCTTGGTCTCATACAGTCATAATGTATTTTGATTTAACAATTTCCATGCAGACTCAGAGGTAAGTGGATCCAAAAAATGCTTTTACACAGAGTGCAACCTTCTTTATCTCGGCGTATTTCAATATATTGACCAGTGTCCAAAGTTTGCATCTGGAGCTCTGCATTTTAGTTGGATGTCATTTTTAATGGTTGTTTCATTTAAGATCCACCTTGTCAAGATTAAACACTGACCCCATTTTTTTCTGCAATTCAATTTCACCAACATCAACTGTCATGAATGCAAAGGATATGAACGCATGACCAGCTCCAGCTGTTTGAAATCAGTGAAACGTCTTTCAAATTCTGCCATTTTTTCCAAGAGAGATGTATTTTTCAAAAGGTGAAGATGTTTGGAAAATGTTTCAGGTCCTTTTTTTGAAGTTGTGTTATCCACAGTTTCAGCTTCTCTTGGAAGGTTTTCACTGACCTTATTTCAGTTCCCTGAAGTTCTGTGTTTTATTTAGTTCAGTTTTGCCGTCAGGTCAGTCAGAAAAGCTAGCTCTAATATCCACAGCTTGTCACCAAGTTGGTAGTAGTGTTCTTTTCTAGATTCTAGAAGATCTTTGAATCGTTGCAGTACTCTCCCCCTGCTTAACCATCTCGCGTCTGTGTCTGTGTGCAGTAGTAGGTCACCATACTGTTCATCAATTTCGTCAAGTAAAGATTTGAACAGTATATTCTCAAATAAAAAAAAAAATCTACTGTTTGTAAAAATACAGGACGACTTGTGACTCGTCTCAAAGGCTGACGCTATTAATTTACGACTTTCACCTTTTGACATTAAATCGTTATTTCTATCTATGGCTCTAAATTACTCCACTCCTGACATTTAAACTAGTGTTCTTAAAAGTGCAGGGTGAAACCACTACTGTAGGTGGTTGAAATGCACCATTGCACATATTAAAACCATATCTATGTATTCAATTTAATACAAGACTACAAAATGAGGTATTTAACAAAAAAAGATATCTTACAATGCAGATTTAATTATAAGCCAGCTGACACCAAATGGAACATGGAGTTGGAGACATTTTACCAAATGACACACTTGGTACAAGACTGAGCTACATGAACAGCATAGAAACAATGTTAAACTGATCTACCATCAGTCTAGAGGCCCAGCTGCAAGCCACGATAAATCACAGTGAACCATTGCACTCCACAAAGGAGCGAATAATCAACCCAATAGCTGAAATGATCGCTAAAAATATGGAGTATCAATGCTGTTTTAAGGACGGTTAAATTAATAATAAAATAAACAAAGCAAGTTTTGTAGTTAATGTGTTCCATTACAATGATCACTTTTAGTTCATGCCATTCAGTGATTTAATGTACCCTGTGCTACATTATTTATAGTTGTCTAATGAAGACAAAATTGATCTACTGTAATCTGTATCTTGTTGCCTTCAATTGCTGTTTGGAAATTATGCAAAATTTGGGCTTCTTGCATACTGTATTTGAGTTAAACTGTTACCTCCTGTTAAAGAGCTACTGATTGAAGCTGTGTCAAATAGTACCACTATTGCTGTTGACATATTGAAGTTTGGTAGTACTGTATGTAAGCATTATTTTTAGCCAGTGGTGTTGATATAAAGTATAATATTGTAATTGTTTAGTAAGTGTATACGATCATTAAAATATACAGAAATAACCATCCCTATCATGTACCCAATCAAAGTATAAAATGCATGTGAAGAACCAGGTGATATTCAATGAAGAAAAACAGCTGCCAGTGCTAATTTTGTAACTGAGTAGGGATAATGTAGGAAAGAGGGCTTGGAATCCTTAGACTGTAGAACTTGGAATCCTTAGACTGAAACTTTGTTTTCATTCTGTTTTTAAAGCATGCTAAACTTAAGATAGATGGGAAAGATGTAGCTAATATGACATTAAGAGATTAAAGAGCCACCTGGCTCAGAAGATAATTGCTTACAGAGTATTAGTGGCCTTAATGAGTACTCGTTGCATGTGTGCTTGACTTCATTTTTATTTTTTAGCCAATGTGGAAGAGAAGCAAAAAATCTACGAAGAAGCTTGGGTTAAATATCCTAAAGGACTGGTGCCTAGGAGACTGCCACTAAACTTTTTATCTGGTAAACTAATATTAACATTTGTCTCTTCCAACATACAAGTATGAGGTATAGTGTAGTGTGAATGAGAAGCAGAAGGCCCGGTGACACAGCAAGCTCATTCACTAGCCTACCATGCTCACAACTCTGGAGGCTTGGGTTTGAATCTGTCTGTCCTCTCTGCTTGATAGGAGTTCAGGGGGCTGTGAGTGAATGCTCCATGTCTGACTATAGACAGTGCCATTGTCCTTTATTTGCACGAAGCAGAGCATCCAAGTACAGGCCCCTATAACCCCTATTTCCTACAGATCCTGTCATCTGAATAAGGGACTTGGAAAGTCTGAATGCTGCAACAACATAGAACGCTATTGATGTAAAAGGCTTCAGGATATTCCTTCTGCTTATTTAGTTTCAGAAATGTGTTGATAAAGCACAGATGTTTGTTGGGAAGAATAAAGAACAAATATGCATCGAAAACACCTGTTTAGTGACATAAGTAAGATCAGGTTGATATTTAACTTTGTCCCAGTGAGTTGTACAGAAAGCCAGTTCACCATAAAGACCTACAGTATATCCATTTTGACTAAAACTTGAACAAAAGTAAATTCAGTGGTTTCTGTTGCTCTTGATGTTCACTGTAATTTTTATATATTTTTGGTTAGGTGAAAAATTTAGGGAATGCTTGGATAAATATTTAAGATTGAACTTCAGCAAAGGCTGCCCTCCTGTTTTTACAACATTGAAGTCCTTGTACCATGACAAAGAGAAGGTAAGTGTGTACAATTACAAGCTGTGCATTAGGGATAAGGCAGTGTCTGCCCTATATGTAGGGGTCTACCTAAATCGCGATTTCCCGGAAATTGAGGGGTCACTGAAATTCACCTCTTTTAGGGGCCAATGCATACCAGACTAGTACGTAGAGGAAAAAAAAAGAAACCTTGTTTAAATGAACTACTGCAAATGCAAGCGATGCAAACTACGTATCTTCCTTCTGTAGACAGGCTTTTTTTTGTATTCCTTCGCTGTCCTGTGTGCATTGCACTTAAGCAAAAAAAAAAAAGTCATTAGACAAATAACATTAAAAAAAAAAAAAAAAATACTCCAAAGTGGTTAACTTACTTGTTTACTGTTCAACTGACAACAATGTTTTAATAAGATTATTAGTGCATCTGTACTGGCTTTTCTGTGACCTGCACTGAGGGTGGGACAGTCAGTGCTCCGCTGTTTTGATTTAGGTTGCTAAAATCTGGTTTTCAGCATTTGAGGTAAAATACCAAAAATGGACGACAAAGCAAAAGCATTTCCCAAGAAACTGTACATGCAGATGGAGGTCGTTGTTTTGCACATCTTATAATGTGGCTTTGGAGAAAATACAATCGATTGCTATTTAGCTTCAGAATCACACATTAAACAAAAGGCTACTACAGTGGCTGCTGAACAGAACATAAAACAAACAGCTTTCAGAAAACAAACTTCAAAGTCAGTGCAGACAAAAAGTATTCCTGTTGGTTGTAGCCAAGTTAAATACTACAGGTACAATCAAGCACAGCCACCTCGGTTCAAACAACCTGCTGCTGCTTCTTACTTTTTAAACGCAGTTAGAATTTTAGACCCAAATAGGCACGTTTTCTTTGTTTTGTACCAATAAAATAAATTCCTGGATGGGACGAATAACATGACAACTAACGTGCTGCATATATATCCTTTATTAAAGTATGTAAGATGCCCTTGGGTAACCGAGTTTTGGGACTGTTTCTAATTGATGTCCACATCTGTATAACTTGGCAAAGCTTTGCCTTACACTTCCAACTAATTCAGTGGACGCAGACGTGCAGTTTCAATGTGGGCAAGTCCACACCAGACAGAGGAATGTCAGCAGCAACTGTTGGGAGATGTTGCATGCTCTCCTTTAACAAATGACAGCACTCTGTTTTAGAAAGGAAGCAAGTACCACTATTTTTAGGCTTTTATAGTGCTCTGAAATATTATCTACTTGGGTTTATTTAATGTTTAAACAGATCCGTGAAATGTCTGCAAAATCCTAATTTTATTCCATAACCTACCTGTGAAAAACACGTAAATTTACTGCAGTTTAAGTAGACCCTAACCTATATGCATTTTTAACTAAGGGTTGCTTATGAAGTTTACTGAATTTATGAAAGCAAGGCACAAGTGTAATGCCCTGTAATAGTGTAACTGAGTTACAGAAAATCCTAAGTCTGTGTGTTACCTATAGGAAAGAGATGGCACTAATAGCTAATGCATTATTAATAATAATAATATTAATAATAATAGTAATAATAACAATAGTATTATTATTATTATTATTATTATTATTATTATTATTATTATTATTTATTTCTTAGCAGATGCCCTTATCCAGGGCGACTTACAATTGTTATAAGATATCACATTTTTACTTACAATTACCCATTTATACAGTTGGGTTTTTACTGGAGCAATCTAGGTAAAGTACCTTGCTCAAGGGTACAGCAGCAGTGTCCCCCACCTGGGATTGAACAAACAACCCTCCGGTCAAGAGTCCAGAGCCCTAACCACTACTCCACACTGCTGCACATTATGTGCGCATCTTAAGTTTGCTAAGTTGATTATCTTGTTCATAGATGATGAATATTAGAATGTTAAAATGATACACATGATAGTTCATTTTAACCTGATTGTAATATGCATTTTATATAAATTTGCTAAATGTATTCATTATTTTATTTTTTTTTTGGTTTACAGGTATCGATAATAGAGGAATTGGTAGTTGGTTACGAAACTAGTTTAAATAGCTGCCGAATGTTTAATCCAAATGGTAAGTGGGAGTTTTAAGAAACATACAATGTATGTATATTTCCAGTTTGAATCGCAGAATTCTGTAAGATTAATTTTGAGTAGATATGTTTTGGCTAACGCCTTCCATGTTCTACATGGTTTTTATGTTGGAGTGTGCTGTTGGTGTTATTGTAATGTGTTGACATTGTTTAGGAAACCAATCACAGTTCTGTTGTCTTCATTTCACAGATGACGGTAAAGAGCCCCCTACCACTCTGCTTTGGGTCCAGTACTTCCTGGCCCAACATTTCGATCAGATCAGCCAGCAGTCCTTGGCACTAGAATACATCAATGCTGCTATTGAAAGTACACCCACTCTCATAGAACTGTTCCTTGTCAAAGCCAAAATATACAAGGTAAATGCATAGATTTGGTTTTGCACCATAGCCCTGACTGTGTGTCTGAGTTCAAACTTCCAGTACTTTCAGGGCAGGGACGTTCAATATAGCATTAAGTTTAAGCGTAAGCTTTTCATGTGACCAACAGTCCCTCATGGATAACTTCACATTTAACAAAAACAAAAAGTTCTGCAGAAATTCATAATTTAGTTTAATTGCCTGTTAATTAACAGGACTTTTGTGATTGCAAAGCAGATTTTCAGGCCTTAAATAAAAACTGGTTTATAAAATGTACTTGAATGTACTGTACAACATACATCCTATATTGACCCTTACACTGCCCTCTAACCCAGGAATGTGCATGCGTTGCACATTGAATGTTGTACCAGTCTTGGCAACCACCATGACAGAGGGGAACAAATATCTGTCCAGTCATTCTATATTCTGAGTGAGCTTGGACAGCCAACACCATATAGCATGTTTTTTTTATTGTTTGTTTTTTTGTATTGCTATCTAGATACATTTTAATACAAAACTGAAAAATAGCAGACTGCATAATAGGTTAAACTGTTCCCTCTTTAGCATGCCCAGAGTATCAATTAAAATCAGTTAAGGTGCAGTGGCTTAAAGGCATGACTGCTTGTTTGATAATCTCGTCTTTTTCTGCTGGTTTACCACTGTGCCTACGTGTCTCTCCCTGTCCATAGCACGCTGGCAACATCAAGGAGGCAGTGAAGTGGATGGACGAGGCCCAGGCCCTGGACACGGCCGACAGGTTCATCAACTCCAAGTGCGCCAAATACATGCTGAAGGCCAACATGATCAAGGAGGCTGAGGAGATGTGCTCCAAGTTTACCAGGGTGAGTCATTTCCATTGAAATTCTGATGTTCGTTTGACCATGATGTGCACAAGGAGTATTAAACTAGAGAGCCTAAGCCCTTGTAAAGCGTGTTTTCTCACACAGCTCTTGTGTCTCCTCTCTCTAGGAAGGTGCCTCAGCAGTGGAAAACCTCAACGAGATGCAGTGTATGTGGTTCCAGACAGAGTGTGCGCTGGCCTACAAATCCATGAACAAGTACGGGGACGCACTCAAGAAGTGCCACGAGATTGAAAGAGTAAGTTGTCCATTTCCTAAAACTGACACTTTTTTGGAGAATTTGCGGTGACAATTAGAATGGCTGTACCTTTTTAGGGCCATATCTAAAAATGCTTTTTTTTTCACACAATATAGTTGTAAAAAATTGAAAACAAGTATGTAAAAGTTATCAAATTTAATATTGCTTATTTAAGTTTTATCTAGTAATACTTCTTTTCAAATTCAATGACAAACGTTTTGACTAAGTGTCTCAGATGATTGAAGGTATTGAACAATGGGGATGGAGTTTTTGTTTCGTTTTAGTTTACTCAGAACCCTTGCTTACTAAATATCTAATTTGAAATGTTTGTCTTCAATTTTATACATTTATTTTAGTATTACAACATATACCATAGTGTTCTACTTCTGGATGAATTATTTTCATGTTTGTTCTCTGTTGGGCTGGAGGGAAATCACTGCTTTTTTAAATATCATTAATTTGTAAAGAACCAATAATCCTAGAACAATCTAAATCCTTTTGAATGAGCTTTTATAACATCCATGCACAAAGCATTAAAAGCAGATGGCAGTTACGAGATTATGCCGTGACGGTTATATCTAGACTGCCAGAACCAAAAATAGCCCTCCCTCCCCTCTCCAATTATGCAACGATAACATCTCTTAAACATGTCTGATCTAGAAATATTGACTGCCGTGGGAAACGATTGCCTAGTGCCTGCTGCATTTTCAACTCATTTCAGTGCTATTTTGAGAATGGATTGTACCATTGTTATTTTTCAGCATAGGACCCTTTTTAAGGTTGCTTTCTATGAGGTTACTCGGTAGTGCTGAAACAGTTGAACTAACTTAGTTTTTATTTATTTATTTATTTATTTCTCCGTTCAGCATTTTGTGGAGATCACAGACGACCAGTTTGACTTCCACACGTACTGCATGCGGAAGATGACTCTGCGCTCGTATGTGGACCTGCTGAAGCTGGAGGATGTGCTGCGCAGGCACCCCTTCTACTTCAAGGCTGCCAGGACTGCCATCGAGATCTACCTGACTCTCCATGACAACCCGCTGACTGACGAGCACAAGGAGCTGGAGGCGGACACAGGTAACCCCCACCCCCCTCTGCTGTCCTTTTCTGAACTAAATCAGTGGCTGCCAAGGCTGGGCTACCCCTAATAGTTTAGGTTTTTGTTTCAAGCCTGTGCAAAAGTCTCATGAGAATCATTGAAATGTACCCTAATTGTGTTTTTTGTATAGTTTATTAATGTCTTAAAAATAAAAAAAATTGTTTTGGTATCCTATACCGTTTATGGTTGTCACAATCGTCAGCGCTTTCCTCACACTTCAGGGTGTTGTATTCTGTCATGCTCAGATGGCTCGGGTTTCTCCTTCCCAAAATCCTACTGGATAACTGGGTCAGGGTGCGCGAGCAGTCCCATACAACTCAAGTACTCCAAATAGAAAAGTTGTTACTCTTATACCTGCCATTAGTTGATTTTTTTTTTTATTAGCACAGTATCAGTATACAAAATGTAGGATTTTGTTGTATTTTGTTCATTTCATTGACTCCTATAATAGATGACTGTGCTACATAGGAAACATTTTTGGCTACAGATCTATCAGGGGAGGGGCGGGGGGGTTTGTCAGTGCTAGTTCAGTCAAGACTATATTTAACTCCTAATGTCACTAGACACCCATTTCATACAATCTAGACCTAAACTAGAGAAACAAAATAATACATAACTAGACTTGCTACTTTTCGATTGTAATCTGTAAAGCTCGTTAAACGTCGAATTCCCAAAAAATGAGTTCGACTGAAATAAATTTATATAGGATAAACGTCGGTAAAACCACTCGCTAATTTTTTTTTTTTTTTTTTTACCAAAAATAATTTAAGAAATCATCTCGCCTGTGTAGTTTTTATACTTGTTGTCTGTCACGTCTCTGTTCCGCTCTGAATGGCTAGGGGTCGCTGTCAGTCAAATCAGTGGTTCCTAAATAGGCTAGTGTAGTTTCACCGTCAGCCATTTCATCCTGTCCTGAGGGCAGCAGTGTGGAGTAGTGGTTAGGGCTCTGGACTCTTGACCGGAGGGTTGTGGGTTCAATCCAAGCTGGGGGACACTGCTGCTGTACCCTTGAGCAAGGTACTTTACCTAGATTGCTCCAGTAAAAACCCAACTGTATAAATGGGTAATTGTATGTAAAAAAAATAATGTAATTGTATGTAAAAATAATGTGATATCTTATTAACAATTGTAAGTCGCCCTGGATAAGGGCATCTGCTAAGAAATTAAATAATAGAGAATGCTCTCATTCATTTAAATGACTGTCAATCATCAGACCAACTGTGCACTTTCATTTGCCAGCTATAGCCTGTCCTTCAAAGCGCCTACTTTGAAATTAGCAGATTAAGGTGTAAGCGTTTGCTATTATAGGTGTATACGGTGACAGTTACTAGTTTGATTTGAAAATGGGGCGCAAGAGGAAAACACTTAATGAGTACTGTGCACAATACCCTGATCGACGGCAGAAGTCTCCACAGCAGGGCGGAAGCGGGCCAGTCTGCCTTGCCTCCAGTGAGTCCAGCTGTGCTTAAGGAGAGGGGCGGAGCTCGGAATAAGTGCAAGTTAGTTCTGTTCAACTCTAATGTTTTGTTCTGTCTGTGCATATTGTTTTTACTTGTAAATGTATGCTATAAGTGTCTGTGTAATACACTTTATATGCTGCGTTTTCTACGGTTTATTTGAGACATTTTTAAAAAACTTGTGCAGGATCTATATCTAGGTATAACTTCGCTGTGACCAAACGTTATTTCAATTAGAGTGTTGGTAACCGTGGTTTTGTTGCATGTTGAATGTCGAATAGAGGTTTCTCTAAATGAGATGTTTCTCAATGGCATAAAGTCTTTTTTTTAAGCATAAAGGTCGATTTCACCCATGCTCTGCTTGAATTGAAAAATAGATCGAAAAAACTGTAAATTCTTTCAAAAATAAACGTTGATATTAATCGTTGAGGCAAAAAAATAAAAATCGAATAGTAGCAAGCCTATACATAACATTTCATTCATTCTTGTACTCTAGTAGTACTGCATTCACAATTAGAATTTTCTAATGTCGTATTTTAATTGCCATTGTTGACTTGTCACCTCTGCATGTTAAGTGAAGGTAAATGATGGTGTTTTTATGGTAGGTTGCAATGCAGCGTTTTAAAGAGAGACGCTCCCAAAAAAATGAAACGCCAGTGGAGACGCGTCTCTCAAAGCTTACACTGAGAGCTTTCAGGTCAGATATTGAATGAAATTGAGGAAATCTTAAGAGCAGTTATTACAAAACATTCATGGTTGTGTTCTCTTGGTTCAGTTTTTATTTTATTTTATAGAGTGTGTTTTTGGTTTCATTATTTATATTCACTTACTAAATGTGTGTACAATCTGTTTGTCACATTATGGTTAACTGTATGTGCATTCCTTTTGACTTAACGTCTTATATCTGAAATGGGCCATCATTTGCTGACATGGTGTAGTGGTAAAACAAAAGTATGCAACGCTGGCAAGTGACACTGAAGTGGGATTTGTATTTTATTTGTTCCCATGCAGATTTAAGGCAACACTTTTAGCTGAATCGATTAGTTTTTCCACTTGTATAAGAATTCCTGGTGGGTGCTTACCATCCCCAATTTGTTCCCTGTGGGGTCATGCTGTATCCCTGTTGTGACGTATGCTCGTCTTCAAAGCGAACCTGTCTGACAAGGAGCTGAAGAAGCTGCGAAACAAGCAGCGGAGAGCACAGAAGAAGGCTCAGCTGGAGGAGGAGAAGAAGAACGCGGAGAAGGAAAAGCAGCTGAAGAACCAGAAGAAGAAGAAGGAGGACGATGACGAGGAGATTGGAGGACCCAAGGAAGAGCTCATACCAGACAAATTAGCGAAGGTACACTAGGGACTCAACCTGCAAATAACAACTATTGAGACTGAAGATTCGGAACAACTGGGGATGCTAAACTCAGCCAGAACCCTTGCTTACTAAATATCATATACCTCACAGTAGATTATTGTCTCCTTTTTAAATAAATACCTGCAAAAGATTTTATTGAGCAATGAGTCATTCTGTGCTATAGAGGTACAAGACAAAATGTCCACAGTCATGGCACGAAGATTTTGGTTGTACAGTAAGAAAACAAATGCATGGATTTGAATCTAATACATCTTTTAGAATTCTTTTACTTGTTTCGATTTAAAGACAATTCTGTTTGCTAAAGCAAATGTTTAAATACACGATACAATAGAGCCTTTTTTTAACTTATATACCCCTATAGCAGAGAATAACATCAACCCAAGGCCCAAGTACAGAGGATGAGTATCTCTGGAAGCAGGGGTATGGGTGCCTGAAAATCTCATCATACATGAGAGATCCAGCTCTGGTTTCATTTTTTATTTTAACTTTTTTTAATTTCCTTATGTAGGTAGAAAATCCACTTGAAGAAGCCATTAAATTCTTGACACCGTTGAAAAACCTCGTGAAAAATAAAATCGAGACTCACCTCCTCGCGTTTGAGATCTACTTCAGAAAAGGTAAGTGTTTCACTGTGAGCCCTGCTTGTCAGGGCAGAAGTACTGCGGCAAACACAGATCAGTTAAGCAGCACTGAGCTATGCTTTTTTTGTGGCTGTGAGTGGTGGTTCATATTTAACCTTTCTGAAAGTTGACCATATGCCTTTGATAGAAAACCATTTGATTTATTTATTTTTGTTTGTGTTAAGTGTCTATTGGAACAAGACAGGCTGACAAAAAAGAGCTGTAGACACGCATTCAGTTATTTTTTTATGAATGGCATACGGTCAGCTATAAATTGACAAGCATAAATTTCATTATCAACCAATCTTTTACATTTTATATGTGCTGTTAATGTGGGCTGTGACCTACTTTCTCTCCTATCTGGCACATTGTGGTGTGAGCTACATCTTTGGAAGCCCTTGTCTGGTTTTGATGAAACGATGCAATCCTTGATCATCTTGTGTCAAAGTCAACCAAATTTGTTTCTTGCTAATGTATTACTTGTAAGAATCCTGGTAAACTGTTGCACACACGTTCTGTCCTGAGTGAATAATGCATTGAACATTGTTTGTGTATTTCCTTTGCAGAGAAGTTCCTTCTGATGCTACAGTCAATGAAGAGGGCTTTTGCTATTGACCCCCACCACCCCTGGCTCCATCAGTGTTTAGTTCGTTTCTTTAAAGCAGGTGCGGTCCGCTTTTGTTTAGTATTTTAACCCTTTGCGGTCCATTGTCGGACCTGGTCCGACATTGCAATTATTCCTATCCGGTCCATTGTCGGACCCTGTCCGACATTATCAAAAAAACGCAAAAAACGGGTTTCCAGTCGATTTTTTCTCCGGAAAAAGCCGAGAAAACCATTCAATGGCCGAGTGGGAGCGACAGGAGCCGAGACAAGATGATTTAAAAAAAAAAAAAAAGGCGTATCTCATGAATTGTCATACTTGCCCCTGGCATCAGATAGGGGCGGTCATAAGGAAACAAGCTGGCTGATACTGCATCACCGTACAGAGAACATCACGGACATTTGCAGAGCTTTTTTGAGATGTTATAGTAATAAAATAATGACTTGGATCGCATTATTGAGGAGTTTGGTGATAAAACGAGTGATCAGGAGATGATTGATCGGTATGTACGACGATTATTATTATTATTATTATTATTATTATTATTATTATTATTATTATTATTATTATTTATTTCTTAGCATATGTGAAAGCGATAGCGAATGAAAGGGTGGGGCAGGGCTGGAGATGCCTAGTGAGTGCTTTGTTGATATGCAGGGCCTTTTAAACCCGTTTGACTGGAAAAAAATACTTTTAAACAGTGCGTGTGAAAATAAATTGGACCTGACGCGCACTTAATAAATGGACTGCAAAGGGTTAATATCGAAAATGTGTGGCAGATGTGAAGATGCCTTCCTGAATCACTGACTTGTGCTTTTTGTGTTCACAGTATCGGAGAACAAAGACTTGCCGGAGTCGGTTCTCACAGTCCTGAAGCAGGAAATGAGGCGGCTGTTTGGGGAAACCTGTGCAAAGAGCTTTAATGAAGCCTTCCTCAGAAAGCACTCCACCTCGATTCCTCACAGAGTAGCAGGTACATTCTTTTAGGGCTTTTTATACATGACCCAAAATCATGCAACACAAACTTTAAGAAGTATCTACAAATGGCTACCTGTTATAATACATGGCGAGCTCTAAACTAGACACCTATACTCTAAAACCAAAAATGATGCATTGTGCCACTGCTTTTTGCTACACCTGCTTGAGCACCTGTATTTCTTATCCTAATAGTCAGAAAAAAGATGCACCCTCTGCTGGACATGTTAGTAATATGAATCTTTACTACTGAAAAACAGTATGGTTCTAAAATGTCATTCTGCTTGCTATTATAGGGCACGTTCACTGATGTCAGATTTTGCTTGCTTTGGTTTTACACTTCAGTATGTTCAATATTGTATATGCATTTCTTGTAGGAATAGCCACCTTACTTGTAAAATACCTACTAGTAATAGATTAATGTCATAATATATCAATTTCAAAGGGTCTCTATATGCTTTACCAATGTGTTTCTTCCTGCAGCTGCCAAAATGATGTACTACTTGGACAGCTCCACAGAGAAGAAGGCTATAGAGCTAGCTACTGCACTTGACGAGTCCCTCAACAATAGGAGTGTTGTGGTAAGGCAATGAATCACCAGAATCCTAGTGCTGCAACCAACAGCCATGTATTTTTGCATCAATGGACCGACTACTTTTTCTGTTAGATTAATCATCGTGCGTACAGAATTGTAGGCTGGGACAAATATATCAGAATATTCTAACGAATATTTTTTTACATGTATTCGGATGCAAAAATTAAAGTTTTAGACAGCAAAAAGTAAACAAACCAGACTATGGGCGCACACTCCTAGTGATCTCTATGGAAAGCCATCTGGGACAAACGCTTTATGCTGCGCGAGCCAGAATTTCATGGGACAGAAAAAAGGCAAGCACGTCATTCTGAAATGCCTCGCTTAAACAGTACCCAACTTCCTGAAAATGTTGTATAGTCATTTTTATATAGATTGTATATATTATGTTACGGTCATTTAATTCACAGGAGATGAAGTTTTAAATGTACTTTCTCTAGTTAATATTATTCATTCTGAATGAATTGTTTGTTGTGGTTGTTGCATTGAATTGCGCATGCATGCCTGTGCAAGTGCTGTGTTTTTTTTTTGTTTGTTTTTTTGCAAGCTTGATTTCATGTCCTTATTGGAGTGCAAATAGTTTTTCTTGTGTTAAGCAAATAGTGTAAGTTACTTGTTTTTTCCACTGTCAGGAAGTCCTTTACTTAAATATTTTAGATATTCTTATATTCGGCACAGTAACCAGTTCTATTTTCTGGGAACGTATATACGGTAGTTGGCTATAGGCTAAGGGCTGATTGTTACAGTTTGACCCTGCAGCAGAGTGCTTCTGTGGAAACAGCACACCTCCATTGACATTGTTGGGGGCAAATCATTGTTGCCTGAGCAAATGCTTCTGATTTCTCTCAAATCATAACTCGAACATCCCAAGACTTGGTTGAAAACCATTCCGTAACATTGTCTGTATATAAAAAAATGAATCCCTGGTTTGTTTACATCCAGGAGCTGTCACATAAAACACAGGTGCAGTTTCATTGAATTAGAGCCAAACCACACCACCTCCCACATTCCATTGAAATACATACAAAAAAATAAAACAAAAAAATGTACTGTATTGTTATGCGCGTCTGGTGGTTCTTGGTAGAAGTGCTTATAAAGTTGTTATTTTTGCAATTCTAAACTAACGCATGAAGAGCACTGTTTTATATACATAAAACACCCGAATCTCGCCCCCACAATGGGGGGTCGACTTTTACTCGAGTGAATATGGTAGTTTTTTTTATGCAGTAGCATTTTTCTGATACTTGAGTGAACACGTAAAGAAAGAAACCATTGATAATAGAGCTTCCCGATTTAGATGACAGGCCCACAATGCAAATCGTATTGGACAGTGGAGTACAAATACATACAGTACGAACAACGTGGATACAATTTAATGGTATGAAGTTTATTTTATGGACCAAAAGTAAAATTAAATAACTGTTAAACATTATGATTTAAGAGAATAGGCAATAACCTAACCGGATATTAAGTTTATTCAGTGTCTATAAAATGCTAATTGAATCTGTCATGGAGATTAGTTTGTTATAATGTTAACCCTGGTTTCACCCATGCTAAAAATGAACACATAATAAGTAGATAATTATTACTTTATCAAAAATCTGACTACGAAAAAAACAGGAGCAAATAGCTTGCTTTAACGTTACAGTGATCCAAGTAACATCTTCCTTGTTTTATGAGTACGAATAATAGATGAAATACAATCTTGAGGTGCATTAATTTATCTTTTTTGTTACAATAGATTATCACTACCTTGCGTACGCCTGTTTTAACTAGCGAAACTTGTGATATATACAGTGCCTATAGTAAGTATTCACCCCCTTGGACGTTTTCACAGTTTGTTACAACCTGAAATCTTGATGAATTTAAATGGGATTTCTTTTCCTTTGATTTAACACAACCTACTCTACACTTTCAATGTGTGAAAAAAATGGGGGGGGGGGGGGGGAAAAAGCAAATCAATTAAAAATAAAAACCTGAAAAGTCTTCATTAGATAAGTATTCACCCCCTTTGCTATGACACTCCTAAATAAGCTCAGGTGCAACCAATTGCCTTCAGAATTCACACTAAGTTAAATGGAGTCCATCTGTGTGCAATAAAAGTGGTTCACATGATTTCAGATTAAATACACCTGCCTCTGTAAGGTCCCACAGTTGGGTAGTGCATTCAAAGCAACGATACTACCATGAAGACCAAGGAGCTTTCAAAACAACTCTGGGATAAAGTTGTGGAAAGGCACAGATCAGGGGAGGGGTATAAAAAGATTTCAAAGGCATTGAATATCCCTTGGAGCACAGTCAAGTCGATCATTAAGAAGTGGAAGGTACAGTGCCTTGCGAAAGTATTCGGCCCCCTTGAACTTTGCAACCTTTTGCCACATTTCAGGCTTCAAACATAAAGATATGAAACTGTAATTTTTTGTGAAGAATCAACAACAAGTGGGACACAATCATGAAGTGGAACGAAATTTATTGGATATTTCAAACTTTTTAACAAATAAAAACTGAAAAATTGGGCGTGCAAAATTATTCAGCCCCTTAAGTTAATACTTTGTAGCGCCACCTTTTGCTGCGATTACAGCTGTAAGTCGCTTGGGGTATGTCTCTATCAGTTTTGCACATCGAGAGACTGAAATTTTTGCCCATTCCTCCTTGCAAAACAGCTCGAGCTCAGTGAGGTTGGATGGAGAGCATTTGTGAACAGCAGTTTTCAGTTCTTTCCACAGATTCTCGATTGGATTCAGGTCTGGACTTTGACTTGGCCATTCTAACACCTGGATATGTTTATTTGTGAACCATTCCATTGTAGATTTTGCTTTATGTTTTGGATCATTGTCTTGTTGGAAGACAAATCTCGTCCCAGTCTCAGGTCTTTGCAGACTCCATCAGGTTTTCTTCCAGAATGGTCCTGTATTTGGCTCCATCCATCTTCCCATCAATTTTAACCATCTTCCCTGTCCCTGCTGAAGAAAAGCAGGCCCAAACCATGATGCTGCCACCACCATGTTTGACAGTGGGGATGGTGTGTTCAGGGTGATGAGCTGTGTTGCTTTACGCCAAACATAACGCTTTGCATTGTTGCCAAAAAGTTCGATTTTGGTTTCATCTGACCAGAGTACCTTCTTCCACATGTTTGGTGTGTCTCCCAGGTGGCTTGTGGCAAACTGTAAACGACACTTTTATGGATATCTTTAAGAAATGGCTTTCTTCTTGCCACTCTTCCATAAAGGCCAGATTTGTGCAGTATCGACTGATTGTTGTCCTATGGACAGAGTCTCCCACCTCAGCTGTAGATCTCTGCAGTTCATCCAGAGTGATCATGGGCCTCTTGGCTGCATCTCTGATCAGTCTTCTCCTTGTATGAGCTGAAAGTTTAGAGGGACGGCCAGGTCTTGGTAGATTTGCAGTGGTCTGATACTCCTTCCATTTCAATATTATCGCTTGCACAGTGCTCCTTGGGATGTTTAAAGCTTGGGAAATCTTTTTGTATCCAAATCCAGCTTTAAACTTCTCCACAACAGTATCTCGGACCTGCCTGGTGTGTTCCTTGTTCTTCATGATGCTCTCTGCGCTTTAAACGGACCTCTGAGACTATCACAGTGCAGGTGCATTTATACGGAGACTTGATTACACACAGGTGGATTCTATTTATCATCATTAGTCATTTAGGTCAACATTGGATCATTCAGAGATCCTCACTGAACTTCTGGAGAGAGTTTGCTGCACTGAAAGTAAAGGGGCTGAATAATTTTGCACGCCCAATTTTTCAGTTTTTATTTGTTAAAAAGTTTGAAATATCCAATAAATTTCGTTCCACTTCATGATTGTGTCCCACTTGTTGTTGATTCTTCACAAAAAATTACAGTTTCATATCTTTATGTTTGAAGCCTGAAATGTGGCAAAAGGTCGCAAAGTTCAAGGGGGCCGAATACTTTCGCAAGGCACTGTATATGGCACCACTCAGAATCTGCTTAGAGCAGGCCGTCCTCCCAAACTAAGCAACCAGGTAAGAAGGGCATCGGTCAAAGAAGCCAGCAAGAGGCCAAAGACAACTCTGAAAGACCTACAGCGTTCCATGGCTGAGATGGAAGAAACTGTCCATGTGTCAATAATAGCTCAGGTACTCCACAAATCTGGCCTGTATGGAAGAGTGGCAAGAAGGAAGCCATTTCTGAAAAAAGCCCATGTAGAATCCGGCTGGGAATTTGCAAAAAGGCATGTGAGAGGCTCTGAAAAGATGTGGCAAAAGATTCTGTGGTCCAATGAAACAGAAATTGAACTATCTGGCCTAAATGCAAAGCGTTATGTCTGGCGCAAACCCAACACAGCACATCACCCAGGTAACACCATCCCTAATGTGAAGCATGGTGGTGGCAGCATCATGCTATGGGGATGCTTTTCATCGGCAGGAACTGGGAAGCTTGTCAGGGTAGAGGGCAAAATGGATGGAGCTAAATACAGGCAAATCCTTGAGGAAAATCTGCTTCAGTCTGCAAAAGACCCAAGACTGGGACGGAGATTCACCTTTCAGCAGGACAATGACCCCAAGCACACAGCCAAAGCGACACTCGAGTGGCTTAACAAGAAAGTGAATGTCCTACAGTGGCCCAGTCAAAGCCCGGACTTGAATCCGATTGAGAATCTGTGGCAAGACTTGAAGATTGCTGTCCACCAATGATCCCCATCCAACTTGACAGAGCTTGAACAATTTTGCCAAGAAAAATGGCCGAATATTGCATGATCCAGATGTGCAAACCTGGTAGAGATTTACCCCAAAAGACTCACAGCTGTAATTGCTGCCAAAGGTGATTCTACCAAGTATTGACTCGGGGGTGAATACTTATCTAACCAAGACATTTCTGTTTTTTTTTATTTCATTAACTGTTTTCACAATAAAAATTCTCTTGCCTCTTCAGTGTTGAGTAGGTTGTGTAAATCCAAGGGAAAAAAAATCACGTTTAAATGCATCAAGATTTCAGGTTGTAACACAACAAACTGTGAAAACGATCAAGGAGGGTGAATACTTTCTATAGGCACTGTATATATAATTATTAGTCGAATAAACCGCTATGGAATAAGACCATTTTGCTACCTACTTTCCAGACAGGTAGCAAATCCTCACTACTGCCTTAAAAAGTTAACTTCTTGCCCTGATACTATACATTTGTTGTGACTTTCTGTTATGTGGAATGTAATAAACAAGAAGCAAAACGGTGAGTTTTTTTCACCTTCAAATAAAACAAATGTGGAAATAGCGTTGTGAAGTGTTAAGTTAAATTTCAGTTTTAGTTAGCTTGTTCAGCTACAGAAAGGCACACGTAAACCTTGTGTTATTAGTTTATGAAAACGTGTATGGCCAGTGTTTACTGTGAAGAAATGGCAATGGCAAGGAATAAAATAAAATGGTGTCTGTACTATTTATTTCGGGAATAAACAAAACAACGTTTAACTTTAACTGTTATTTGGCATCCTTTGTTTTGTAGTTAATTCACTGGGGTAAAGTAAGTTCTACACCACTTATTCTTTACTCCTGGGATATTTTTCTATTTTAACGTGCTACGTATTGTAAGGTAAAATAAAGGCTGCTATGCTGTCTCTGCCTGCGTTCAGAGCAATATAATGGCTTTTATTACGTTTTGAAAAACGAACGAATATCCAAACGAATATTTAAATTGAGCGACTATCCAAACTTGAAAATCCTGTGTTCATCCCAGCACTACAGAATTGATAGTTTTGTTACTTTTAACTGAGTCAAGAGTATAACAAATATCAATCTCATAGGGTTATTAATGGTTTATTATAAACTTCATGGATTGTCTCAGCCAATCAGGTTCTGTGTACAGTGGTAGATGCCCTCTTAAACTTAACAGGACTTTAGAGACTTGCTTTAAACTGCAACATGCACTTCAAGAAACAGTCCAAAATATAACACACTTTAACATTTGTTCAGTGTATATAATGGCATTGATACTCTCTATAGTCAGCATCACCTGTAGATAATTGATCTGTCACCGTGATCAATAATCTACCAGGCATCGACCACTGTGTCAAATTAAGTATATTTAAATGATCGGAAGCCAGGAGTTTAATGTTAACTTTTCCTCCCTTATAGTTTGTATGGACAACTCCTTTTCAGTGATCTTGCACTTTTAAAATGTTACTTCGTGCAATCAGTTTAGGGCAGATTTGCCTGACTGTTCAAACTCTTGGCACCTGGTCATTTCAATATTCTACCTAAACAACAGAAGTTCTGAAACCCAGGACTGGGTGTAGGTGAGACTTTCAAGCCCAGTGATTCTGGGGAGTCCACAAATTACATCAAATGTGTTCTTTTCTTGTCAGATCTCCACAGATGTGCTGGAAGGCCTATGTAACGGAAGCCTGGGAGACAATAAAGAAACTGCAGAGATGTACAGAGCGGACTGTCACAAGATGTACCCTCACACGCTGGCATTCATGCCCCCAGGCTACGAGGAGAACATGAAGATCACTGTGAACGGAGACGCCTCTGCCGAGCCCGAGGAGATCGGCAACGACATGTGAACGAGATGGTCTCCTGTTCTCTCTCTTCTCTCTCACCACGACCGATATTTTTTTTTTTTTGTCATGCACCTGCAGTACTGCGTTTTGAAGTTTATATCAATAAGGACTGTATGATTGATTGTGTTTGGGGGGGGGGGGTATAAAAAGAAAATAGGAAAAATTCAATTTTACATTTTTTTAATCCTGCTGACAACTTTCTTCTAAATGAAAATAAATAATAATAAAAAATAAAAACACACCACAAATATTCTCTGGAAACGATTACGTGTGTGACAGGTTATTCTAAGACGTAATATTTGGTTATATTAAAAGTCTACCTTATCCTAATATCAGCTTCCCATCTTTTTAAACTAATTTATAAAAGAAAATATATATATTAGAGGCTGTTACAAATAACAGTAGTTGTGTGCCAAAAGTACTTCCAACTAAACTAATTTGTTTGTGCTATTCGGCTATGCTGAATAGCACAAACAACTAAACACCAGGGTTTTGTTTGTTAATTGCCAACCAAGTTGAAGTGTGCACAAAAGACAACAGGAAAAAGACAAATGGTTGTTACCCAGAGTAGGATGGCAAATGCACTGGTCTGCACTATTTTTAGGGTAACAAAAAAAATAAAAGAAACCACAGTGTGTGACACAGCTGCATCTTAGGAACAATTTCAGTATTCAGTATATTAATGTTTTTTATTTAATTTTTCCTTTGTTCCAGAAACAATAATAAAATAAACAGAATTATTTATTGCATATGATAATCAGCCTTTGCCCCCCATACTCAATTCTATGAGAATGCCCCTTAGATTAAACGGCTCAGGACTAGAATTGTTCCTTTATTTTTCTTGAACAAGGATCAGCAGTGGTGTCCCTTTGCAGGATGTGCTAGCCAGATGTATGCAGCAGAATGAGCTGCATTTCAATCGAGATCCCTCTGGATGTTTTCCATCGTGTAAGGTTGATTTTTTTTTTTTTTTTTTTTTTATATATATATATTTTTTTGTAATACTTGAAGCCTTGTGTTTCTATAGAGAATAGTACTATAGCAGTTTCAGGCAAGCCCCAGACTTTGTACCTTTTCAGAATGGGGGCCAATTTTTAATTTTTTTTTTTTTTCAGAACCGTACTAGCTTCTTTTTTCAGTTGTAAAGTTAATACCCTTGTTGTCAACCACAGGAGGTACCAAATATACAATGCAATAAACTGTTTTGAAAAAGTATCTCTTGGATGTGTGTTCCCGGCCCCCACCACCTGCTATTTATTTTTACTTGATCAGTTTTTATCTGCTGGAATTGCGGTGAGCACGATTCAGACCCTGGCTTTCAGTTCAGTTTAGTGATGAAAGGAATGACAGGCTGGCAATTTAGACCCTGGGCCACCCACAAGGTGCATTGCAATCGGTATAATACTGTACCATACAAGGATTGGCCAAAAAGGTTTGGTTACATCCAGTCCCTGTTGTGCAGTTTAATTAAATACTCAAACATTAATGCGAATTACACGTGAAATGCCTTTTTAAGCAAAGACAAATTTATTGTGATTTTATTTTAATGTGTGGGTACATGATTGCACTGAGAGCATCCTGTTTGGCTTAATATACTGTCTGATATTTACTATGATTCCTGACGTCTCATTTTGGTCACATAAACAAACTACATGTTTACACAGCATTGACTTTCATTAAGGAGTGGCAGCCTTAGTTCCACTTTGCTCACATCCATCCACTGTGCTTAGGTGCTGGAGCTGAGAAATGTATGGTCCAAATTTAGATATGTTGTGAAGAACTCTGGGAAATCACGCTTCTGTACAACTTCCAGGAACATGGCAGTGGCGGTTGCTAGTCTCCGTTTGGCTCTGGGGAAACCAAAGTTAGTGGCAATAAATCAGTAGTTGGCTGTGGCTCACATCAGATGTATAACCTGTGGGTGTTCTTGGCTAAGCCTACATACTTCACATGGCAAAACCACCACACCATTGCACAGTCTGATCTACAGAGGGCCAAATGACTTGACAAAGCCTTCATTGAACTTAACATTGCAAGGTCCTAAGTAAAATAACTTGCAAACCCCAGTGACTCTTAAACACTCGTCTTCAGAAATCAGGAGCGGTCTGGGTTACTTTGTAAGATGTTCTCGCAAGAGGTTTATAACTAGTAAAATATAAATGGAGGTTTTCTAAACACCGGCATTTGAATAATAAAAACAAAACTATACTTGTTTTAATTGGGGATATGAATAGTTTAGTTTGAGATGAGAAACGCCTGTGTTAATTAAACAATCAGAACTTTGCCTTTTGTGCTAGAATATTGCCCCTTCAAAAATATGCAGGTCAGTCAAGGTGTTAACGGGTGGTTTTTGTTCCAACCCTGTTCTAAACTGTTTAATTGAACCAATTAAACTGCCATCCAGACCCTGAAGTAGTTTATTATACCTGTTAATCTTGGAGTGGAGTGGACCTCCAGGACTGTGATTGGACACCTGTTATAATTGCTTTCCCAGTATGGGAAACTAACATTCCAAAGTTTCAACAAGTTAAATTCCCATAAGGGTTTTAGGAGACGCACTTCAAGATCATATGGAAATGTGTGTGTGCATCATGCTGGAAAGATAAGGTTAATCAGCAGGCACAGTGACTTGCTTTTTGGGAAGCTTATATATAGGGCTTGCACTGTTTTAGAGATCTGCCAGTGCTGCTAACAAACCCCAGACATGTTATTACTGGCTGGCATTAACAGTGTGTGCTTCAAAGTAGTCAGTCTTAAATCCTATCAAATTAAACCGTAATTAAATTCACCTGATTTGAGACACGCAAGTGTGTTTTGTACCTAACTGTTCAGAGCTCTTACTTCTCTGTGTTGCACTGCAGAAAGTCCTGCAGCTCCCTCCTGATCTCCTCCGCTAGGGTCTTCACCAGACTTCTGCTTATTGCCCTGTCATCGTCTTCTAATTTTACCTGATGACGAATCCACTGCCAAACCTATGGAATGAGAAGCTGATGAGTTTGCCAGCAAAGACATCTAATGCCTTCCACTCAAGTTTAGTTTCAGTAGTTAGGCAATTTTGTTAAAGGTGTGATAACAACCACAGTCTTAATTATTAGCAATAGCAAAATTATTCATGCCCTCCCTGTTTCTTATGTTAAGTTCTTTTAAACTTCAGTTTGGGATAAGGAGATATTTCAGGCCCAAGGTTACTGTAACTTCTTGATACCTATTTACCTCCTGTGTTATAGGTCAACTTTACTCTAATGGTCTAGCTATTTTCAGACCATGTGATTTGCATACAGTAGGTGGTAAGGTGAAAGGTTGTTTTTTTCTGTAGCATTATACTTAGTACTCAGTTTATTAAAAAAAAAAACACCAAAGAACTTAAAGGTTCTCATCAAGGTTAAAAGGAGAGCAGTGATGTTGCTCACACTAGTAAGAAGCACGACAGTTGATTTAAAAGCCTTATAACTCCCCATTTTCTAAATGTCCCGTACTACTTATAATTTGTAATCCTCAGCAAATTATATAAAATAATTGTATTTACAGACCTGGGACCTGGAGATTTCTGCAGTGGCTGAATCTTCCACCTGCCCAAGATAGAAGAAATGCCCTCTGCCTTGGAGGGAGGAAATAGAGCATATAAACATGGACTCTGCAGTGTCTAACTGTAGTTTCCAAGTCTGTTCCAAGCCATGACCATGGACCAAATGTAAATTCCAAAAGCACATGCTCAATTAGATGAAAACTGAACTTAACCACCAGGATCTTTTTACTGCACTGTATATGCCATTTGAATAAAGTCATACCCTGATAGGAACAAAACCTTAAAGCTGCTGCCTGTCTCAAAGTAATGTTCAACATTTAACCCTATATTTAATTTGAAATGACCGCATAGTCACCAGTTACATGCAAAAAAGCCTGCATGTGGTAATTTAGTTTTTAAAAATGAAATATGAGGGTGAAAACACTTAAAGCACCAATAATACAATGTAAAAAAAAAAAAAAAGTTACTAAATCACATAAAATGTATCTGCTTTAAACATCAGGCTTTCGATGCAATTAAGACTACAGTACACCCTTGCTAGAACGCCCTTCATTATAACAAACCTTCGGCTATAACGAACCTGGACCCCAAATAAAAAATAAAATAAACGATCATATAAACGCACACTGTCAACATCCCAGTCTGTATGCACAGGATGCCACCTCTGCAGTGAAGTCAACTCTTTTGTCTTAATAAAAAGCGTGTGCTGTGTAACTATACATCCAAAACGAAAATCATTTTATGTTGCAACAAAGCTGGAAACTATATTGATCGTTTGAAAAAAGGAGTAACGCAGGTCGTGAATACAGGTCGTCGGTAGATTTGGAATAAAAGATCAGTTTGGGATTCTTGCATGTTGGATTAAGATTTGGTGCATTTTGAAACCATTTGTGTCAGATTGATTTTGAATAAATGTTCAGTTTCAATTCGGGATTTGTGTTTGCTGTACTGCGTTTTAATTCTTTAATGAATAGGATAAAACAAAAGCAGAATATTGCATACATGAGACGAACAGGTACATGTAATTCATCTCATTCACATACTCCAACAGTTTATTGTTCATTTTGATTGTCCTTTCGCTATAACAAACCCTTCGATATAACAAACAAAAGGCTTGGACCCTAACAGGTTCGTTATAGAGAGGGTGTACTGTACAGTACTGTGCAAAAGTTTTAGGCAGGTGTGAAAAAATGCTGTAAAGTAAGAATGCTTTCAAAAATAGACATGTTAATAGATTATATTTATCAATTAACTAAATGCAAAGTGAGTGAACAGAAGAAAAATCTACATCAAATCCATATTTGGGGTGACCACCCTTTGCCTTCAAAACAGCATCAAGCATCAATTCTTCTAGGTACACTTGCACACAGTTTTTGAAGGAACTCGGCAGGTAGGTTGGCCCAAACATCTTGGAGAACTAACCACAGTTCTTCTGTGGATTTAGGCAGCCTCAGTTGCTTCTCTCTCTTCATGTAATCCCAGACAGACTCGATGATGTTGAGATCAGGGCTCTGTGGGGGCCATACCATCACTTCCAGGACTCCTTGTTCTTCTTTACGCTGAAGATAGTTCTTAATGACTTTCACTGTATGTTTGGGGTCATTGTCATGCTGCAGAATAAATTTGGGGCCAATCAGATGCCTCCCTGATGGTATTGCATGATGGATAAGTATCTGCCTGTACTTCTCAGCATTGAGGAGACCATTAATTCTGACCAAATCCCCAATTCCATTTGCAGAAATGCAGCCCCAAACTTGCAAGGAACCTCCACCATGCTTCACCGTTGCCTGCAGACACTCATTCGTGTACCGCTCTCAGCCCTTCGGCGAACAAACTGCCTTCTGCTACAGCCAAATATTTCAAATTTTGACTCATCAGTCCAGAACACCTGCTGCCATTTTTCTGCACCCCAGTTCCTGTGTTTTCGTGCATAGTTGAGTCGCTTGGCCTTGTTTCCACGTCGGAAGTATGGCTTTTGGCCGAAGTCTTCCATGAAGGCCACTTCTGACCAGACTTCTCCGGACAGTAGATGGGTGTACCAGGGTCCCACTGTTTTCTGCCAATTCTGAGCTGATGGCACTGCTGGACATCTTTCGATTGCGAAGGGAAGTAAGCATGATGTGTCTTTCATCTGCTGCAGTAAGTTTCCTTGGCCGACCACTGCGTCTACGGTCCTCAACGTTGCCCGTTTCTTTGTGCTTCTTCAAAAGAGCTTGGACAGCACATCTGGAAACCCCTGTCTGCCTTGAAATTTCTACCTGGGAGAGACCTTGCTGATGCAGTATAACTACCTTGTGTCTTGTTGCTGTGCTCAGTCTTGCCATGGTGTATGACTTTTGACAGTAAACTGTCTTCAGCAACCTCACCTTGTTAGCTGAGTTTGGCTGTTCCTCACCCAGTTTTATTCCTCCTACACAGCTGTTTCTGTTTCAGTTAATGATTGTGTTTCAACCTACATATTGAATTGATGATCATTAGCACCTGTTTGGTATAATTGTTTAATCATACACCTGACTATGTGCCTACAAAATCCCTGACTTTGTGCAAGTGTACCTAGAAGAATTGATGCTGTTTTGAAGGCAAAGGGTGGTCACACCAAATATGGATTTGATTTATATTTTTCTTCCTTTCACTCACTTTGCATTTAGTTAATTGATAAATATAATCTATTAACATGTCTATTTTTGAAAGCATTCTTACTTTACAGCATTTTTTCACACCTGCTTAAAACTTTTGCACAGTACTGTACTTCCAAGATATTTTTTTCAATGAAGAATCATCTTTGTTGCTAACAACTGTCATGCAGCTCCTTAAAGGGGAGAGAGTGGAGCATTGTTCTCACCTGTAAGCCATGCCTCTATAAAGAGAATTCCCACCACTATGTTATATCTCAGGCCATGGAGGGTGACGCCACCCTAGTTGAAGGTATACAAAGATAGGTTAAATTAAAAACTTTCTACTTTGCAGCACAATTTATCTACTTCATATCACAAAAAACAATGATTCTTATCCAACGGTGTGAATCTAGGGAATTCAGGGAAGGACAGGTTTGGTATACCAGGTTAAATGTCTTATCAGTGGGCTATGTACCTTTTAACCTCACAATTTCAGTTCAAGTCATGTTTGGCAGTCACAGGAATTGAATGTGATCTGCTAGCTGCTAACGGGTTGGGGTAGACCAGAGGAGGCTCCTTAGAGGAGACAAGGGAGGCAGTGTCCTCAAAATTATATATATATATATATATATATATATATATATATATATATATATATATATATATATTTATATAGTACCAGTCAAAAGTTTGAGTACACTTGCTGGAAACTAGGTTTTTTTTATAATTGACAATATTTTACGTCGTATATGTTTCTGTAAATACTTGAAAATGAAAACACATGTTACAATATACAACACAAAACATAAGGAGTATCAAAGCAATGTTCAAGAAAATTAAAAATTGTCTCTAAATCTTGGATTCCTCAAAATAGCCACCCTTTGCCTTAATAACAGCCTCACAAACACAAGGCATTCGGTTAAAAGTTTCAGCAGGAAATAACCCGACATGTCTTCCCAGCTCTTCTGCAGCAATTCCCAGAGATGTAGGGCACTTGTGGGTAGCTTTGCTTTGACTCTTCTGACCAGTTCGTCCCATACAAGTTCTATGGGATTGAGGTCTGGAGACTGGGCAGGCCAGGTCATTAGATTGAGTTGTCCTTCACTTTCCTTCTTCGCCAGATAGTTCTTGCACAACTTTGAGGTGTGTTTCAGGTCATTATCTTGCTGAAGAATGAAGGACTGCCCAACTAGCCGTAATCCTGATGGAATGGCATGCCTCTGAAGTATGCTATGATAGTCATGCTGGTTGAGCTTGCCATGGTCTTGGTAAAGATCACCAACTCTGTCACCAGCAAAGCAACCCCAGACCACGACACAGCCTCCTCCATGCTTTACAGTGGGAACCACACATGCAGAACTCATGCGCTCACCCTCTCTGTGGCTTACAAATACTCGGCGGTTGGACACAAATATTTCAAATTTTGACTCATCGGTCCATAAGACCGACTTCCACTCCTCAAACGTCCAGTTTCTGTGTTTTTTGGCCCAGGCAAGTCTCTTCCTCTTATTCTGCACTCTTAACAATGGTTTCTTTGCAGCAATTCTTCCAGTTAGGCCAGCTTCACGCAATCTCCTCTGAACAGTTGAAGTTGAAACATCTGTACTTCTAGTAGCATTTAGCTGAGCTTGTATTTCAGGGGCAGTTAATCGCCGGTTTCGCAGACTTGTGACTCGAATGAACTTGCTCTCTGATTCTGAGGTCACCCTTGGCCTGCCTGACCTTGTTCGGTCCTCATGAGTGCCAGTTTCTTCAAATCGTTTGATGGTCTTGGGCACAGCAGTTACACACACTTGCAAAGTTCTTGCGATTTGTCTAAAAGATTGACCTTCATTTCTTAAAGTAATTACAGACTTACAGTCTTTTTTCTTTGCTTAACTGGGCGTATTCTGCCATTTTCTGGTCCCTTACATTCAGGAACGACAAACTTGTGCCTATGCTATCTATATTTATAGTAATCATGGACCCTCACCTGTTAACAATAATTGGTTAATTAGGTAACATGCTAGTTAACTCGGAGAACATCTAACAAAGACACTTTTATACTTAGGCCAGAGTTCTAACACCGTGTTATACACATTTCAGACTTTTAACTGACTTGGGCTTCAGACTGAAATCCCCTTGCTTTGGGTGATCATTTCTTTGAAATTGACAAGATTTACATTTTCATTTAAAAATAAAATTTTTGAATGCAATTCACTTATGATTATCAGCTTATATAAGTACACGAATCATATAATGAAATATTAAGTGTTTATAGACAAGTTTATACAGTTAAAAGCATAGATAATCATGAAAAACCTGGTTTCAAGCAGATGTACTCAAACTTTTGACTGGTACTGTATATATAGTTGTGTAACATTATAATATAATAATGTTCAATAAAACAAAAAGTGTAAAATGCAAGAAAAGACAACATTTTAACATAAACCCTAGATTTAACATTCGCTCAAAGATCGCTGTTGTAAGTAAATAAATAACTGTTGGTTTGTCTTAATTGTAAAGTGAGTTATTGCCAGTCCGATGCTGTAACGTTAGCAAGTTGTGTCGAATCAACAACTTGGCATCTTGCAACAGGACGCGGCTGACTCAATTTAGGGTAATTTGTAAGCAATTGTCTGCAGCAACAGCTTTCGACCTCCAGGGCATTATATAAGCACTGACGGCAATCTAGTGCACCAGCAGTGCCAGTTCACCAAGCATCAAACTGAAGGCTCCAACTCCAGACCAGGTTTGCATACATTTTTCTTTTTATTAATTAATGCTCTCCTCCTGTACCTGTATGTTTTCACCTCCCTCTCAACACCATCCTCTCCCATAGCCATTTCTACTTACTTTCCTCTACTGCTTCCTACCATGACTAACTTCAACACTTGAACCGCTGCGGGATTAATGAGATTTAAATGTAAACAAATCTGCGTACTGTCAATGCAATGTGGTTGTCCGTTAAAAAAAAAAAAAACCAAGAAAGAAAATAACAAAAGAAAAAAAAAAGGACAACCGCATTGCATGAACAAACGCAGATTCATTTACATTTTAAATCCAAACCCGTCAAAATGACTACCATGGCAGTTCTAGTGTTAATATCCCTGTAATCCTATCCTCTCCTCTCATTCCTGTCCTCTAGCTTCTCCTTGCCGCTACAAATCTAACTCCACTAACCTCATCCCACCCCACCGCCACCCCCTCCCCACACTCTTCTGGCGCCCTCTGGAATTGTTGCTTGGCTTCCAGCAAAGCTGATTTCATCTCTGCCTTCACTCTCACCTCTCTCTTGACTTCCTAGCTCTCAGTGAAACCTGGATCTCCCCTGATAACACTACCACTCTAGCCACCCTTTCCTCTCTCTATGTCCTCTCCCAGTCTCCTTGCCCCTCTGGATGGGGTGGGGGAACAGGACTTCTGCTCTCTCCCTCCCTGCTCTTTTCTGTCCCCACTCCTGTCTCCTCTCTCTCTGTTAGCACCTTTGAGTTTCATGCTGTTGAAATCACCTCCCCTTGTCGCCTTCTTCTCATTGCTCTCTACCGCCCTCCTGGCCCTGGACCCCTTACTCACTTTCTTGATGAGCTTGACTTCCTCCTCTCCTCCCTCCACCCCTGTTGTTCTATTTCTATTACGCTTGATGAGATTCTGGGATCAATAAGCTACTAACAACCAAACGAGCAAGATGGGCTGAATGGCCTCCTCTCGTTTGTAAACTTTCTTATGTTCTTATGTTCTTATGTTCATTGGCCAGTCATTTAATCAAAGATTTTTTTTAATGCACAGAAGTGAATTACCTTAAAATCTGGAACAAGAAAAGTGCTAGTCGAATCCCACACTAAGTCTGAATGACAAGCATTAAAATTATTATCTTCCGCAAACTCAAGTCATGTACATATTTGAACTATTTCAGATAATCGCCGCAAAAAGAAAATATCAGGTACTGTATACTGACTGAAGGCATGGCCAGCAAGTCCTCAGGAGTCACAACCACATCTTCCCGGAGAACATGAAGCTGATTCGGGCCGAGCGTGTGTTTCTGGAAAAGCTGGAACCAGTACAAATGAGTGCTGATGACTTCACACCACACACAGAGATCACATACCAAGAACAGTCATCTGTATAAATGAACTATGCATCAACTGGCCCCAGTAGCACCATGACTTACTATGCTTTCTATTTCTGAGGTCTCGGAGGCCAAGGATCTTTAAAGTGAGGTCATCTTGTCTGTGTGTAGTTTGAATACTGAGTGATTGTTAAGCCACCATAGCCTGTCAAGCCTTTAATGTTATAATAAGAATAATAATTAAAAATTATATGTTGGCAGTACAGGAAAAAAAAAAATCTGATTTAAAGATTAATAACAGATAGGAACTTTAATAGATTAATTAAATTAAGTACATTAAATATGACATATAAGCGAGTACAGAATGTAGAGATCCAATACTTAAATTATTATTTAAACATATCAATTATTATCAATGTTCTAGAATTTTAGAGATTTTTATGTAAAATAACTTCTTTACTGAATAGGCAAGACATGTGATTAATTGATTGTTCACATGCTCATGATCAATTAAAATAAAATAAAACAAAATAAAGAAGATCAAACAGATGATAAAATCTCCTTGTTTGACTTGAAATGTTAAATTACAAGCTGTCAAACAAACCCAGGTTTGTACAGTTTTTTGGATGTTTTAAAGAGGGGTGTAAGTAGTTTCGGACCTGTGTTTCTGGTAAACCTGAAGCTCTATATAAAAGCACAATCATTCCAATGCAGTCCGCTTGTTTGAGAGAGCTAAGAACTGGGAGCACTGAAATCTACTTGAGACTGGGGCAGCTTTGTACAAACACATTACCTTTTGCAATGGCTCAATTAACTTGAGATCGTACACCATGAATCCATCCACGCCAGCATTGATTTCTAGCATCTTTAACCTTGGAGGAAGAGACAAAACAAAATAACTTAATTCAGCCGAGACAGAAAAAACTTTCTATTGTCTATGCACAGCCATTTCTACTTGTACCTATTTGTGCCATGCATTGTCTGGAGCTTGATCCATTGTAAACAGAGTTTAGAGCGTTTAGAGATTCTACTGAACTCGCTGGGATTTACCTTGGACTGGTAGACAAAGAGTGCAATTTAACCTTCTACTTAAAGTGTTTGCAGCAAGCGTTTCATAAATCTTACCTGTTGCGCATACGGGCACATTCGCTACATAAGCTATAAGTCATAAGCTATGTATTTTTATCTTAAAACAGGATATCTGGTACTACACTGAAGACACCTCTGTTTGCATATAGTGCTTTCAGATAGTGTTACACTTCCTTGGTTTTCACCCGGAAGGTCTCCACCCCTTCAACGGCTAATTTCCTTTCATTAACCAACCAGTTGCTTTTCAGCCAAAAAAATGGAACCTGAAGATACTGCTGAGGTGAAATGACCTAGGAAGTGCAAGTTTAACATATAGAATAAGGCATAGAAACTGAGAACAGTCTGATTTTAAATGAAAATGTTTGCTACAACATATGTTTCTATCAACACTGCACATTGTAGGCCAAGGGAAGTGAAAAACAAGTTAGCTACAAGCACTTCAACAAGATACACTTGACAATTGTTCATTTTTTCCTCCCATATTTGTTTTATTTCGGTTAACAGTGCCTCCTCCTTGCCTGGTTACAGTTGCCATGACGCTGTGGTAGTGGGCGCTCTGCGTGTCATTGGGTAGCAGCAGTGCTGCCATGCCCCCTGTCGCCAGGGCTCCCCGTCTGTGACAGGTCTGCACCAGCAGGTCCATGTAGCTCTGCAGAAACAGCTTCTCCATGTTCACATACTTACTGCGGTCCGGCAGCAGGAAGGCTGAGCGATCTCCTGAGAACAGCAAACAAACCATTAGTTTATTAATCTCAGTACCATTTTCATCTCCTATCTAATCATATAGTGCAGTTGAACTTTCCATTTCAAATGCATTTTCTACAAATTCTGAATGTACAACACCATTAAAGCTCAGTTCTGAATTTGCAGGATTTCTGATAATGTTGATAAGGTTTTAAAATCAATTGTCTTACCAGGCCCATTTTCTTCTGTTTGAAAATCTTTTGCTTGCTTCTATTTTACCCTTCACTTTGGATTTAGAACAATGCTATACAAGTACATAAATGTTATGGCCAGCATACACACCAATGGAAAAGCTGCAATCAAGCCAAGTGTCTTTCCACACAGGAAGTTATTAAAAACCTAAACAAAAGGAAAGGGGGACCAGCAATGCTGGAAATGCTAATAAGCAGTGTTTTTAAACCTTGGTGAGCACTCCTTTGAGTAATAAGGTGTTTGTTTTTTCATTGTAAGGGAAGTGTTAAGCCATTTTTCAGTATACCTTATCGTTGTGTTTTGTTAATAGAAGGCAGTGCCTTCCGAGTTGTTAATAACCACTGGTAGCGATGGAAAGAAGCTTGCGTTCAGTTAGGTTAATAATAAATGTATATTTTGCTGTGAGCTCTCTCACCTAATTTGTTGACAAAGGATGCTGAGTAATCCCAGATCCCGCAGTTTAACCCTGCAGTGTGGTCGCGCAGCTCAAACAGGATCTCGTCCATCTCAAACGTGGCCAGAATGCTCTCAATTAACACGGTGGCTTTAATACTGTAGGCTGGCAAACCCAGCTACAGGAAGAAACACACATCATCACACCTTAATAACAATGCATCAAACAGAGACTCCTGCTATTCCTTAAAGATAGCATCGCGGTCCTTCATTTGCAAAACCACTGCCATTTACCCTTTAACTCAACTGCTGCAGCCTAACTGCTCTTAAATACTACATAGTCAGCTATACAACACATCAGGTGGTTTACTTCCTTTGAGTAAAATATCTTCATGATGTAGATTCTCTATTTCATAACAATTTTACTTCTGTGTGCTTATACTGCAGCAGATAAAACATTGTTTTACCTTTTGTTCTGTCCAAACAAATATGTTGTTCCAGAGTCTGGCTTCAAGGTAACTTTCAACCTAAAACACAAACCCATAAACAATATTTAGACAATATTGGATGCTTGTTAAATGATCTACACACCCTTTTACACACCCTGGATAAGGGCGTCTGCTAAGAAATAAATAATAATAATAATAATAATAATGCAACATTATACATCCCACCCACCTTTGAGAGGTAGAAAAAGGGCCCGCTTTTGTTTTCTACTAACAGCTTTCCATTGTGGTACATTAACAACCCGAAATCAAACAGGGGTCCCGGGACCTCTTTTCCATTTACCTAAAAAAAGAACAAAGTTTCATACACAACTACTGACCTGCATAGAAAAAGTTAGATGATGAACTCAAAAGGGTAACAAGCCAGTACCATCATATTGTGCTCCACCATGTTCCACGCTCTTGGTCTGAGCATTAAGACAGGAGCTTTGGAAATGGGTGGCACACCTGAGAAAAAATGTTTTTAAAATAAATACTCTAATTCACAAAGCTTTGACTCGATAGTGGTTTAAAGAATGTTTCTTCAAAGTCTGTTTTTTATGAATACAATTTGATTACAATGTATTATACTTTCCTAGACTTTTGTTAAATGAGCCAACAAGTAAATATCAAGCTACATTACTATTCGAAAAACATGGATTATTTAAATAACTCATGAGTCAGACTGGTGAAATTGTCCTTCGACATAGCTGTTTTTACTTCCAGGTTTTACAGGTGGTGTAAATATATGGGACTTCACAGAATTCAACTGCACTAATACTGGCCAATATTTATTGGGCCTTTCCACTGGAACAGTGTACAGCTGTTCCTTTTAAAATAAAAAAAAGTGTACTAAAATCGTACTCATAGCTAGTACAAGCTTTTAGTACATATTTTTACTTTAAGTTGTGGAACATTTGTTGCAGACAATACTATAGTTAAACTAGTTTAACCACATAAGCAGTGTTTAACTAAGGTCCTGACAGTTTATGACCAGGGCATTGGCCTGATAACTTGGATTCAAACTCTGTGTTTTATAAAGGACAGGAACGAACAAGCAATGCAGGATAACCAACTTGGTATAATTAACCTTACCTTGGAACTGATTACGAACTGCCTTGCAAACGTTAAAAATGCCTTTGATCTGATTGAAGTAAGTAGGGCAGTTTCCATCATCAAAATCAACCTACAGATGCAATGATTCAAAACTTAAATTGCGTGTACAGCCAGACCGATCAGTTAATAAAGCAAGACTCAAAGAATCCACAGCAAAGGGGATTGTTTCACTCTTTTAAATGCATACCAAGCCTGACCTTTGTGTATCATGGATGCATTAACAAAATGCACTGCTTTGGACTCTAACCAAAAAGCCAATTCATTTCCTAGAAGTGCAGCTTGCCCGCTTATCTTAAATCTTTGCTAATCTGATTTGATTTATTAGATATAAGGCACATGAAAGCACTAATTTATTATACATTTGTGTCTCACAACCATTAAAATAACCAACCAGGGCAGATTGGTTAAAAAAGGGCTATCGTTAAGATCTGTGTGGCCCCATAACCTTATTTATGAAAAATAATTGTATATAAGAGTTTAAGCCAAGACAGTCCAATCTCCTTTCCCCCTTAGCTTTCCCAAGCACTAAAGTGCTTACCAAAATATTACTTGATGAGGTTAATACAGAATTGATTTACCTGGATCCCCTGAGCCTTTGACCTCAAAGCTTGAATGAAGCGCTCAGTGTCAGATGGCGCGAGGTCTCCGATGTCCACATGCCTGTTCTGTAGCCTCTCTGGCACAGGCAGCACCCTCCAGGTCCGGTCCTCCCGGAGGTGAGACGTGAGGCTGGAGAACCCCGGGAGACCTCCTGTCTGCTCCAGCTCCATCTTCCTACCAACTCTGTGCCTTAAAATCTGTACAACATGTTAAATACTTGTACTGTACAGTATGCCAACAGTGAGGCTGGAGAACCTTTTCACAGTAAACTTGGATTCAGTACTAGATTTGCTGTTATTATTAAGGACGAAGATCCTAAATTAAATGTGTAATTGATGTCAAATGAACTAATCATTTTCGCAGAAGTTTGGTTTGGCACTGATATGGGTGCAAAAAAAAATATGGGTGCAAAAAAATATTTAAGCTTCAAAACTACAACATTAGGTACTGAAGTAGCAAAACAACCTATATATCTATAGATGGTTTATGAGATATTACCTGTTTGTCCCTGGGATGTTTAGAAATCTTAAGATTTACTGGTAAATGTCGAAATTTACCAAGCAAAACAGTAAATGTCCAGAATAAACATGATAATGCTTTACTTCGGACATGTACCTTTGGCTAATGACGAATGTCTCGCTTTCGCGCATTGTAAGACTTCAGGAGTCCTGTGTAACTACAAGTGCCACAAGAGTCTACCATGCTGCAATAACCAAAGTGTGATTTTCTATAGAAAAACCCAAGGACTTAAATCCTTTAATTTGCATTTAAAACAGAATGTTATTTTTCATTAAACTACTGTTTGGAGTATAATGTCCTTCAACACCATTGTGAATGTTTTTTTTTTTACTCAAAATTACCAATGTTTGTTGTTCTGCATAAGTGGATCACAATATTGTTCAGTACCATGTTGAACTAGTTGAAATTGCTCAATTGTGCATTACTGTAAGCTCATTCATGATTCTTTTCTTAATGGAAAATAGATAGAGATAGAAGGAACTGGTCTTTTTTGTATTTATTAAATTAATTTATAATTGTCAGCGATCCTGTTCAAAAAAAATCTCAATGTAAAAATAATAATAAAATGTAAAGAACCATTAAGGGCATAAAACTGTTCTTTATTTTCATAGCTTATTTATTTACACACAGTTTTGTTTTTTTGTTTTTTTACAAATAAACTGTTTTTCATAAAGCTTTTAGTTTCAGTCGCTGTATATTGATCACTAAGAAATCGAATTACAGACCTTCAATAAAGATGAAAACAAATTACCTCATCAACCTGTTTGTCAAAAGTTGAGATTAATTCTGCAAGGAAGCAAACGGAATCTGCAGTGAACAGAGTTTCATGTTCATGTTGCAGACCCTGAGGGGCGTTTTCCAGCTCCACTGCAGCCAGCGTCTGTGTAGAAGAAAAAAGAATGGATAATATGTTTAAATATATAAGCCCTTCCTAATAGGACTTATATAAAGTTAAAATATATTTTATTTTCTAAACAACTGGTTTATTGCAAAGTCTGTTCTCTAACAGGCCAAAGAACAAAATGTTTATAGACTGTGGGAGTCTGTGAGTCCAGAGATTCTACTTCAGACTTCCAAAAGACATTCTGGAGATAAAAGCTTTCTGGGGAGAGGGGTGCTAAGGATTTCTAATCATAAATACAGATGGTTGTCTGTGGATAACACTTACTGTCTGTAGCCAGTGATAAAACCATTGATTAAGGTCTGAAGTGCTAAACCTTGTAATTCCTTTGTTCTAAGACACAACAATTGGAACACATGTTATAGTAGACTATGCCCCTTTTACACTGTCATACCCAAGCTGAGCCGGTGCCAAACCCAGCCAGCCTGGTACGGCTCGGGTGCCTTGAGTTGCTTTTACACTGATGAGCCGAGCCGAGCGAATGACGTCACATGTGATGAACGTGCAGAGTCACAGAGAATAGAGAGGAGGCGTATGGCAAACAATGGATTCATGGTTTGTCATTCAAACATTTACATGCAGTATGAACTTTCTAGCCTAAAATTAGTAATAATGATAATAGAAAATAACCATGAAGTTATTATAGCTCTATACACAGATGGTCCTTAGTGTTCGGTGTTATTTTATTTACGATTAACTTATTTATAAAGCGACATTAAAGCCATGTCTTATCTAACATAAGTTAAAGGAGTTTCATTATTTCAGTTTAATACTTAAGTTCCCAAGTGTGACAGGGTAGCCGATGTGGTGACGTCAGGACAGATTGCAGGAAGGAAACAAACCAAAATACTGCAGTGCAAAATGCGCGGCGTGCGTCGTTTATTTAAATCAGGGCTTCTCAAACTTGGTCCTGGTGATCCCCTGTGCCTGCTGGTTTTCATTCCAACTAAGCTCTCAATTACTTAACTAGACCCTTAATTGAAGTGATAATTTGCTTAATTAGCCGTTTTTACTTGTTTTCAGCTCTTGAACAGTTGCATATTTCAAGTTAGCTATAGCATTTGATAATAACTTGAGCTGCAACTATTTAAGAGCTGAAAACAAGTAAAAATGTCTAATTAAGCACTAACAAAAACATACGGCTTTGCAATCACATTCATAAATAAATAAATAAATAAATAAATACAAATAATAATAATAATAATAATAATAATAATAATAATAATAATAATAATACAACAAAACAAATATAAAATAATAAATTGCACAGGGGCGGAGGGGTACACTGTTATGTATGAAGATTCACATTTAGTGAAATCGACAAAAAAAAAAAAAAAACACACAGTTCAAATCTGTACTAATACTTTAGTTTCACCGTTTTTAATCTGTGAAAAGACAACTTCAACAACAGTATACATTGAAAAAAGAAACTTAAACATATAAAATAAAGGCAAAAGCAGTAAGATGCAACAGGCAACATGCACCAGCGTCAAGACGAAAGTCAATAACCAAGGCCTGCTCCGACCCGAGCTAGATTCAGACATAAGAACATAAGAAAGTTTACAAACAAGAGGAGGCCATTCAGCCCATCTTACTCATTTAGTTGTTAGTAGCTTATTGATCCCAGAATCTCATCAAGCAGCTTCTTGAAGGAACCCCAGGTGTCAGCTTCAACAACATTACTGGGGAGTTGGTTCCAGATTCCCACGGTACGGGTCGGCTCGGGTCGGGTATATTGCCAGTGTAAAAGCACCCGACCTGTGAGGGTCCCAGGCCCTCACGGGTCGGGTGTGCCAGTGTAAAAGTGGTGAAATACTGAAAGAGGGTGTGGTGGGGTACACAGTTTCAGTACAGACTTGAATTGGAGAGCAACTGCGTACGCGCAATACAGTAGATTGATATATATATATATATACAGTACTGTGCAAAGGTTTTAGGCAGGTGTGAAAAAATGCTGTAAAGTAAGAATGCTTTCAAAAATAGACATGTTAATAGATTATATTTATCAATTAACTAAATGCATAGTGAGTGAACAGAAGAAAAATCTACATCAAATCCATATTTGGTGTGACCACCCTTTGCCTTCAAAACAGCATCAATTCTTCTAGGTACACTTGCACAAAGTCAGGGATTTTGTAGGCATATAGTCAGGTGTATGATTAAACAATTATACCAAACAGGTGCTAATGATCATCAATTCAATATGTAGGTTTAAACACAATCATTAACTGAAACAGAAACAGCTGTGTAGAAGGAATAAAACTGGGTGAGGAACAGCCAAACTCAGCTAACAAAGTGAGGTTGCTGAAGACAGTTTACTGTCAAAAGTCATACACCATGGCAAGACTGAGCACAGCAACAAGACACAAGGTAGTTATACTGCATCAGCAAGGTCTCTCCCAGGCAGAAATTTCAAGGCAGACAGGGGTTTCCAGATGTGCTGTCCAAGCTCTTTTGAAGAAGCACAAAGAAACGGGCAACGTTGAGGACCGTGAGACGCAGTGGTCGGCCAAGGAAACTTACTGCAGCAGATGAAAGACACATCATGCTTACTTCCCTTCGCAATCGGAAGATGTCCAGCAGTGCCATCAGCTCAGAATTGGCAGAAAACAGTGGGACCCTGGTACACCCATCTACTGTCCGGAGAAGTCTGGTCAGAAGTGGCCTTCATGGAAGACTTGCGCCAAAAAGCCATACCTCCGGCGTGGAAACAAGGCCAGCGACTCAACTATGCACGAAAACACAGGAACTGGGGTGCAGAAAAATGGCAGCAGGTGCTCTGGACTGATGAGTCAAAATTTGAAATATTTGGCTGTAGCAGAAGGCAGTTTGTTCGCGAAGGGCTGGAGAGCGTGCAGAATGAGTGTCTGCAGGCAACAGTGAAGCATGGTGCAGGTTCCTTGCAAGTTTGGGGCTGCATTTCTGCAAATGGAGTTGGGGATTTGGTCAGAATTAATGGTCTCCTCAATGCTGAGAAGTACAGGCAGATACTTATCCATCATGCAATACCATCAGGGAGGCATCTGATTGGCCCCAAATTTATTCTGCAGCATGACAACAACCCCAAACATACAGCGAAAGTCATTAAGAACTATCTTCAGCGTAAAGAAGAACAAGGAGTCCTGGAAGTGATGGTATGGACCCCACAGAGCCCTGATCTCAACATCATCGAGTCTGTCTGGGATTACATGAAGAGAGAAGCAACTGAGGCTGCCTAAATCCACAGAAGAACTGTGGTTAGTTCTCCAAGATGTTTGGGCCAACCTACCTGCCGAGTTCCTTCAAAAACTGTGTGCAAGTGTACCTAGAAGAATTGATGCTGTTTTGAAGGCAAAGGGTGGTCACACCAAATATTGATTTGATGTAGATTTTTCTTCTGTTCACTCACTTTGTATTTTGTTAATTGCTAAATATAAACTATAAACTATTTTTGAAAGCATTCTTACTTTACAGCATTTTTTCACACCTGCCTAAAACTTTTGTACAGTACTGTATATATATATATATATTGTAATACAGCAGGGAGGGGGTTAAAATCCTCCCTGCATAAAACATGTGCGTTTGCACATTTTGTTAATAGTTTAATTGTTTTGTTTTATTGTTTAATTAGATGTGGTAATTGTTTTATTATTAATTATCCCCTGCACCTGGTAGTAATTATAAATTAGGACCAGGTGCAGGGTATTTAAGAGGTGCAGTCAGTCTTCACAGAGCTGCTGTGTGAAGAGCCTGCTTGCGAGTGCGTGCAGGTGTACAAAGAGAAAGGTAGTGTGAAACCTTTTGTGGAGTGTGCTGTGTGCGGTATAACTTTGTGTTTGTTTTCTTTGGCAACAGGTAAACAGCTTAATTGTACTGTTTATAGTTTAGGTTCCTGTTTGGTGTTTTAGTTTAGTGCTCAAGCAAAGACCTAGGTGTTTGTTTTGTTTATTTTGTTTTTGTGTTTGTGTATTATTAAAAAAATATATAGCGCTTAAAAACCTCAATTTCCTGTGTCCTGGGTCTGTTTTAAAGGGGCAACGAACCCTGAGTGGTGCAATTGTGTTACTATATATATATATATATATATATATATATATATATATATATATATATATATATATATAGATATATATAGATATATATATAGATATACAGTACTGTGCAAAAGTTTTAGGCAGGTGTGAAAAAATGCTGTAAAGTAAGAATGCTTTCAAAAATAGGCATGTTAATAGATTATATTTATCAATTAACTAAATGCAAAGTGAGTGAACAGAAGAAAAATCTAAATCAAATCCATATTTGGTGTGACCACCCTTTGCCTTCAAAACAGCATCAAGCATCAATTCTTCTAGGTACACTTGCACACAGTTTTTGAAGGAACTCGGCAGCTTTACTTTCAGTGCAGCAAACTCTCTCCAGAAGTTCAGTGAGGATCTCTGAATGATCCAATGTTGACCTAAATGACTAATGATGATAAATAGAATCCACCTGTGTGTAATCAAGTCTCCGTATAAATGCACCTGCACTGTGATAGTCTCAGAGGTCCGTTTAAAGCGCAGAGAGCATCATGAAGAACAAGGAACACACCAGGCAGGTCCGAGATACTGTTGTGGAGAAGTTTAAAGCTGGATTTGGATACAAAAGATTTCCCAAGCTTTAAACATCCCAAGGAGCACTGTGCAAGCGATAATATTGAAATGGAAGGAGTATCAGACCACTGCAAATCTACCAAGACCTGGCCGTCCCTCTAAACTTTCAGCTCATACAAGGAGAAGACTGATCAGAGATGCAGCCAAGAGGCCCATGATCACTCTGGATGAACTGCAGAGATCTACAGCTGAGGTGGGAGACTCTGTCCATAGGACAACAATCAGTCGTATACTGCACAAATCTGGCCTTTATGGAAGAGTGGCAAGAAGAAAGCCATTTCTTAAAGATATCCATAAAAGTGTCGTTTACAGTTTGCCACAAGCCACCTGGGAGACACACCAAACATGTGGAAGAAGGTGCTCTGGTCAGATGAAACCAAAATCGAACTTTTGGCAACAATGCAAAGCGTTATGTTTGGCGTAAAAGCAACACAGCTCATCACCCTGAACACACCATCCCCACTGTCAAACATGGTGGTGGCAGCATCATGGTTTGGGCCTGCTTTTCTTCAGCAGGGACAGGGAAGATGGTTAAAATTGATGGGAAGATGGATGGAGCCAAATACAGGACCATTCTGGAAGAAAACCTGATGGAGTCTGCAAAAGACCTGAGACTGGGACGGAGATTTGTCTTCCAACAAGACAATGATCCAAAACATAAAGCAAAATCTACAATGGAATGGTTCACAAATAAACATATCCAGGTGTTAGAATGGCCAAGTCAAAGTCCAGACCTGAATCCAATCGAGAATCTGTGGAAAGAACTGAAAACTGCTGTTCACAAATGCTCTCCATCCAACCTCACTGAGCTCGAGCTGTTTTGCAAGGAGGAATGGGCAAAAATTTCAGTCTCTCGATGTGCAAAACTGATAGAGACATACCCCAAGCGACTTACAGCTGTAATCGCAGCAAAAGGTGGCGCTACAAAGTATTAACTTAAGGGGGCTGAATAATTTTGCACGCCAATTTTTCAGTTTTTATTTGTTAAAAAGTTTGAAATATCCAATAAATTTCGTTCCACTTCATGATTGTGTCCCACTTGTTGTTGATTCTTCACAAAAAATTACAGTTTCATATCTTTATGTTTGAAGCCTGAAATGTGGCAAAAGGTCGAAAAGTTCAAGGGGGCCGAATACTTTCGCAAGGCACTGTATATATAGATATATATCTATATATACACAGTGCCTTACAAAAGTATTCAGACCCCTGACCAATTCTCTCATATTACTGAATTACAAATGGTACATTGAAATTTCGTTCTGTTTGATATTTTATTTTAAAACACTGAAACTCAAAATCAATTATTGTAAGGTGACATTGGTTTTATGATGGGAAATATTTTTAAGAAAAATAAAAAAACTGAAATATCTTGTTTGCATAAGTATTCAACCCCTCTGCTGTGGAAGCTCCCAGTTTACACCGATGAAAGAAATTGCCCTAACGAGGACACAGTTACCTTACCATTGGCCTCCACCTGTGAACCATTAAAGTTGCTGTCACATTTTCTGGATAAAAACCCCACTGTTGAAGGATCATTGGTCAGGCTGTGAATCTGAAGGAAAATGAAGACCATGGAGCATTCTACAGAAGTTAGAGATAAAGTAATACAATGCATAGATTAGGGAAAGGGTACAAAATAATATCCAAGTGTTTGGATATCCCAGTGAGCACAGTTGGATCAATAATCAGGAAGTGGAAGCTGCATCACACCACCCAGGCACTGCCAAGAAAAGGCCGTCCCTCAAAACTCAGTGCTCAAACAAGGAGGAGACTTGTGAGAGAAGCCACAGAGAGGCCAACAATCACTTTGAAGGAGCTACAGAGTTCAGTGGCTGGGAGTGGAGTAATGGTGCACCAGTCAACCATATCAAGAGCTCTGCATAACACTGGCCTGTATGGGAGGGTGGCAAGAAAGAAGCCATTACTCAAAAAGTACCATCTGAAAGCACGTCTGGAGTTTGCCAGAAAGCATGAGAGTGACCCAGCTGCGATGTGGGAAAAGGTTTTGTGGTCAGATGAGAACAAGATAGAGCTTTTTGGCCAAAACTCAAAGCGCTATGTGTGGCACAAACCTAACACTGCCCATGCCTCAAGACACACCATCCCTACATTGAAGTATGGTGGTGGCAGCATCATGCTGTGGAGATGCTTCTCATCAGCAGGGACTGGGCATCTTGTTAAAACTGAAGGAAGAATGGATGGAGCAAAATACAGGGAAATACTGCAAGAGAACCTGCTTCAGTCCGCTAAAAAACTGAAGCTTGGGAGGAAATTCACCTTTCAGCAGGACAATGATCCCAAGCACAAGGCCAAAGCAACATTGGAGTGGCTCAAGAACAAAAAGGTGAATGTCATACAGTGGCCCAGTCAAAGTCTTGATCTCAATCCCATTGAGAATCTGTGGCACTATTTGAAAATTGCGGTCCACAAGCGTCGTCCAACCAACCTGGACAACCTGGCGCAAATCTGCCAAGAAGAATGGGCCAAAATCACTCCGACACTGTGTGCAAAGCTGGTACATACTTACCCCAAAAGACTTAAAGCTGTTATTGCAGTGAAAGGTGGCTCTACCAAATATGTGTGGGGGTTGAATACTTATGCAAGCAAGATATTTCAGTTTTTTATTTTTCTTAAAAATATTTCCCAACATAAAACCAATGTCACTTTACAATAATTGATTTTGAGTTTCAGTGTTTTAAAATAAAGTATCAAACAGAACGAACAGAATTAGTCAGGGGTCTGAATACTTTTGCAAGGCACTGTGTGTGTGTGTATATATATATATATATATATATATATATATATATATAAAATAAAAAAACAACCTTCAGAGTTATCAAAAAAAAAACAGGTTCAGTGCAGAGGAGGTTAGGAGAATGAGGAATTGAGTGACAGTGATGACTCTGGTTTGGAGAGCTGTGATACCGAAGAGGAGATGGACTTTGTAGAAGGAAGAGATCCTTTATAGAACATGTAAGCATATTTTTTCCCCTCTTTATAGGATGTAAATATATATTATTTAGAAACAACTGTTACTGTTTAGTTGTTTTTTTAATAAACTATGTGCACGTATGGTATTATTAAGCTCTTGGCTGATTCACTGTGTGCAATTCATGGTGTTACTATTTATTTTTGCCTTGTTTCCAGGTTATAAAATAGAGTATGGTACAAGTATTTTAGCTATACTTGTGATGTGTGAATAAGTGTGTGTGTGAAAAGGATTTTTATTTCGTGCCTTGCTTGCTTACTGAACAGATGCACTTCTCAAATCTGCTGCAGCTTGTAAATCAATATTTTGAGTGTAGTAGAAGTATTTTAGCTCTTCTAATGTGTGAATGAGGGTGTGTGTGTGTGTAAAAGTATGTTTGTGGCTTGTTTACTGAACAGACACCCTTCTCTGCTGCACTTGTAAGCTGAGCTTGGTGTAGAATTACAGGCAACTAATGACACTCCTGAGAAGCATTTTGTTTACAAAGCTTCAGGTTACAGCAGGTGTGTCTTATCTATTGGCATGCCCTTTCTTTACATAAGATGGTAACATATACTGTGTAGAGCATAAGCTTTTATGTATTTATTTTTGTTTTATTTTATAATTACAGTGCAGAAGTTGAGGAAATAACCCCAACCTCCAGCATATCGGCACCTCCCCAAAAAAAAGCCTGTCCAGCTGTTAGCCACATAAGACCTAGCCACCATGTTTGACCTTGTTCACTTGGCCAGACGGTGGCTGCAGCCTGAGGTTAACCCAGCCATACAAGTTCTTGAAATACTCGTAATGGATCGCTTTTTGTAATCCATGCCTGCTCTGCTCAGAAAATGGGTCGGACAGGGGGACCCTAATACACTAAATGACTTTGTGGCATTGGTGGAGCGGCAAATAGCCGCAGAGGAGATTTCTCATTGGCCAGGCCCGGTTTCGACAAGGATCAGCTGGCAACCCCATTCATTACCCAACCGCCCGGAATAACCAGAACTCGGGTAAGCATGAAAAGAGGTACAAAGGGGTCACTGAAGAGTGGTTGACAACCGTGAAGGGACTGGGGTTACTTGTGTGCACAGTGATGTAAATTATTATCCCACCACTAAAGTAAAAATGTAGTTTCGAGGTGAAGTTACTGAAGTAAGGGTTGGGGTGATACCAAAATTACCACACCCAGTAATTCTGGGGAGGGGTTATACAGGGTTTAATAACCTTGTGAAAATACAGGGGGAATTGGCCACTCCAGTTACAAAAGTAGAAATGGGGGAAAAACCAACCATGATTTTAGGAAGCTCAATAAAGTGTCAAAGTTTGACGCTTATCCCATGCCATGGGTGGACGAGCTCATTGAAAAACTGGGGAAAGCAAAGTATTTGTCCACAATTGACTTGACTAAGGGATAATGGCAGATACCATTGGCTGAGGGAGCTAAGGAGAAAACAGCCTTTGTAATTCCTGACGGTTTGTACCAGTACCATGCCATTCGGCTTGCACTGTGCCCCTGCAACCTTGTCAAGGGTACACTGCCTCTCGGCCATGGACGCTCCAACCCAGAGGTTGAAGCTGAGGGGAGGGATATGTGGCACGGTCATGGAGAACAGGTACATAAGTTTAAGACGATCAAGGCCTATCTTTCCTATCAGTGGATGGTAAAAATGCTAAATCTGTACACTAGAGGTCACTGTTTAGCAAAATATGTCAAAATAACAATTGTATGATAGTTCACTGGTGGTTAACTCATTAACCAATTAACCAGCTGTATACATAGCCTGTTTACAACTCTAGTTGGAGAGTAAGGAGTGGGTGAACAAACAAGAGTGTCTTATTTGTGTAACTTGGGTAAGAAAACAAAGATTATCTGTGTGAATTAACAAAGTTGCTTATATTTGGTTTGTCGGGTAAACAGCTTACCTGTCCTGACTTTAGGTAGGGAAAACTATTATTGTTTAGTCAGGCACTCCATGAGGAGTTAGGTTTTTGTGTATTTGACCATTTCTGTTTAAAAGAATAAAAATAAACGAAACTGTGTTTTGGAACTCTAAAAAAAGTCTCCGATATGGTTACTGTGCAGGCACACTCAGCCATTGTACCACAGTAAAGATAGGACACTTCTTTAGGAAAACTTAACTAACATTCTCAACACATAATAAAATATTTGGAGAGAGATGTTCCTTTTCATTTTCTTTTTATTTGCTGCACGTCACAGCAGTGGAGCACTGAATGAGAGGGTGGTAGAAAGTACACATACGGGCATGCCTGGCATCAATGGAATGCGCAAATCCTGCTCTGTTAAATGACGCTGAAATCGGAATGCTATCTGTTGAAGCAACCGAGTAATAGGCAACAAATAAAACTTAGGAGCTGACTCATGTCACATGACTCAAGCCCTAGTTTAGGTTTGCTGTAGTTCCACTGAGGAACGTGTGTTCAGGACATACGATACATCATTGGAAAGCTGTAATTCTGTACTTTCAAACAAGCCAGGAACCAGGAAGCTATTACAGTGCCTGAGAGATTCACGAGAGAAGTTTGGGCCGTCGATACATTACTCCTGGGGTCCATACGGACCCCAAACCTAAAGCAATCTGGGAAAGTCAACAAGGCTACCTGGACTAGAAGTATCCTTTACATAGTGTAACAGGATGGGTGCCTGACAACTACCTAAAAGGAAACAAAAATCAAGTCACTAGATCCACATAATAACTGACACTAAAGCACCGTGTGGTCCGAATGGACCCCAATTTACCTTATGAGGGCTAAATGGTGATTCTGTCTTTTCAGACTGGGCGTGCCAAAAGGACAATTGAGTTGCCATGCCTGCCTTTGTTTTTGGGCTACCCAGTCACTTGAGAATATGGTGATGAGCAAGCCATGAGCCCTGTATTAAAATAGACCTATCATAGTGACATGTAAACAATACTGTGGTTGTTCATTGGAAATTAATTGTTACTTATGTGATTGGTCATTGGCTATAATCTAGTTACAGCCTAAAAAAATACTCTAGAAACTGGAATCGACACTCTTAAGAACCACCACTTTGTATCCTGTGAAGATCGCAGAAGATTACTAAAATGCTATATTAGAAAAACTCTGAATCTGTAATTGTAAGCTACTTCATTAAGAACATTCCTAGAAAAAAAATAATTTTCTACAAACAAACCAAGGACTAGTTTTATTGAAACTTGTGCTAATTTCAACTATGTTTAATAGCAGGTCTGAGGTAATAAAAAAGGTAATTGTAAGGCCTTGCTATAAATATTAGTAAAAATTGCAATTTAAAACTGTACCTAAGCCAGCAATCACTGGAAAAAGATGCACCTCGGTCTGCTTGAAAACAAAGTGCTTTGGACAGCTTTCTTCAAGTCAAATTCATCAAAACAGCTAAGCGGTGTCTACGAAAACATCGCTGCATTCCTTTTTCTTCAAATTCATTTCTACAAAATTGCGACAACAATCATCGCGTCATTGTTTTTGTCTAAACTACACTGGAACTGACTAAAATATTTTCAACATGGATGGTAACTAAGCAGTTTATTGAATTTAACAGTTCATATAATAGGGAATTCATTTTGTTTAAATGTTTCTAATGAAATGTGTTATTAAAACATGTTTGAATAGGCCTATACTTTGAATTCCAGTTCTGATAATGCTCATTAATATTATTGAATTTTTGAAACTTCTGCATAAACAAAGTAATTTATTTTTACTTTTCAAAAGGTGTCTGTTTTTGTCTGATATCTAAAGCTCTGATATTAGCATCTTTGAACCAAAAAGGTATATTAAATATATAATTGAGTGAAACTTTAATCTGTGTAATTTAATTGGATTTGTTTGCAATTAATTGGGAACCTTCAATCCCGCTTTTATTACGATACAATTCATTGAAATACTTATAACTGTGTAGGACTTGAATCCCACCAGACAACTAAAATTAAATCATAAAATATATCTCACAACATGCACAAGAACGTAATACAGTACCTGCAGAAATGTATTTGCATACATTTATATTTATAAAACATGTACTTATGCAACCTTGCTGGGGCCTTTATTTATGTATTTATTAATTTTATTTATGCCTGCCATAATGCAGCATCCTTAGATTTTGTAACCTATAATTGGGGCTTCTGTTTTTCGGTTTTTATTAATTCAATTTCTAGCTATTTTCGAGTTATATGCAAATCAAGGTTTTTTTTTAGGTTTGCTTGTTTGTTTTTCTGGGCTTTCGCGTTTTATATATTGATTGCTTTCGGTTACTTTAGTTTTTTTTTTTCTGTCTTACACACTTCAATTGTACCGTCTTTCCTTTGCTGTCTTCCACAACGAGATCACGGGAGTATTCTTCTGGGGTTTTGTGTGTTTAGGCATTTGTTTACATTTCTCCGCAATTTGCTGTTCTGTTTTAAATTCCATGAGTGTGTAAATACTACCTACATTACTGTAATATAGCTTTTAAATCTCGCGAGCAAGAACATCCCGTTTAAATATCGCAAGGTGTTACAATCCTCCAATAGAAATGTAGGAATTTGCTGCCACTCAGTAGTTGGGGTGTGTTTAAAGTATTCAGAACGAATCAATGCAAGTTACAAGTGAGGAAGGAGGTACATTGCCCAACTGCAGTGGGATTGTTGTTTTGTTTTTGTAGATATTGTATTTATTTTTATTTTTCACGGGGGAAAGGGGTCAAGTCAACGTGAATTGGGTAACCATTTCCAGTGTTTTACTGCTCTTTATTAGATGTATACAGATATACACAGATTCGGGGTGTTTTATCGGTTAAACCCGAAAATCAGAAGCTCTTCCTATAATATACATTGCTATAGTTAGGGACTTTAGATTAGGTAGACATTAATGATCACATAACATACAGTGGTTAAAGAAAAGGGCTTGTAACCAGGAGGTCCCCGGTTCAAATCCCACCTCAGTCACTGACTCATTGTGTGACCCTGAGCAAGTCACTTAACCTCCTTGTACTCCGTCTTTTGGGTGAGACGTAGTTGTAAGTGACTCTGCAGCTGATGCATAGTTCACACACCCTAGTCTCTGTAAGTCGCCTTGGATAAAGGCGTCTGCTAAATAAATAAACAAATACCAGTAGCTAAAATCAACCCTTTATCTGTATGAATTGTACTGTATTAGCATGCTGGAACACATAAAACACTGACAACTTTTTTTTGTTGTTTTAATAATAGAATCAGCTGAAAACTGGTATAAAGTACACAAAAAGTCAACAGAGCAACAACACTTCTATAGCAACATATTTAGTCTGGGCTTTTTCCTGAAAGAGGATAACCCTAATCCTCTCACATAAATAAGAGATCTTTCATGGTTGTGTATTGTGATACATACTCAGCCAATCCTAATTTAATGTATTGTATTATGTGGGAAAACAAAATAGGAAATGTTGTACTAATCTGAGAAGCTTCTGGAAATGGAAAAGGTTGGTAAGATGCCCAGTAATTATCCAAGATATGGAGCAACAAGTCTTCTGCTGAAGTGTTAATAATGATTCTGCTGATCCTACAGTGTTACTGAAAGAAACTGTAGACACAACATTTCAACAGGGGGTGTATTCAGTGTACAGTAGCTTGGCTTAGAAACTTTTTAGGTGCAAAAGCTGTATTCTAAAATCATTGAATAAAATGACAGCAACATAACTTCACATTGTAAACCTGAGTATCAGTGGGAATCTGAAAAGGTTTGCATTTGCCTTTAACTGAAGAAACCAGGGCAGACACCAGACACTGAATGCAAGCCATGATCAAAGTGTTCCACTTAATGTAGTGATATATATACAGAAATCGCAATGGGGAACAACTCCCATGAACGAAATTCCTAAAACAATGTTAAAGCAATGTTACACTGTTAATAGCCAAGTAACATACATGTGTGTGAATTTTCAGCAAGCATAAAGTTAATATGGAGCTACTGTTCAAAGAAATGTAATTCATACATGTTTTTGTCAACGTTATAATTCGAAGTTAAAAATATACTCACAGTCATGTCTGCTGTTCTGTTCAGTCTGGCTGCTACTGGACTTTGGAAGCTGCTTTTTCATTCGTCTTTGTGTTTGAACAGCATATTTACTGAGAGGACGAGGTCAGGCTTTAAAACAATAATGTGAAAGGGGCAAATCATAACACAAACTTTACTGTATTTATTTTACTCTATTTATTTACTACTATTTAGAATGTTTTTGGGGTGTTGGATCACTATATATTTTATATAAAATAAAGGAATTCAAATAAAATTTGATTTTTAAAAGATAAAAAATGTGGGGTGCTAATTTTACTGTTCTTTTTACATTCACTTATTTAAATCATGTATTTAAAATTGTGGTTAGTTAAGACTTTGTGTTTTGTATCATTTGTACCCTATAAAACATCTTAATAACATATTGTCTTTTAATTTGGCAACATGTACATATAACAGACAGAAATTGACCTAGGGGTTGTTTGTGGACAAAGCGCACTTTAGCCAGTTTTAGTAAATGGAGATAGTTATACATGTTTCCTTCAACTTGAATTCACTGAAAAGGTTCACTTGAACTCACTTTAAAATCTGCTTTCCACAACCCATAACCTTGCACGGTTAAACAAATATATGGAGTGAAATAACTAACAAAAATATTTGTGTGCATAAAAAAACAAATGTACCTACCTGTAAAATAAATTTGTACTCTTGTAAAAAAAAAAAGAAAAAGATTTGTACCTGTAAAAAGCATTTAGTGCAGTTGTAAAATAAGGCTTTTTATATTTCTTTTGTAAAGCGACCTGGAATGCTTGCATGAAGAGCGCTATATAAGTGAAATGTGTACTGTATTATTATTATTATTATTATTATTATTATTATTATTATTATTATTATCATCCAAAAAACACAGCATAAAAAATGTTGTCCTATTTCTGGACAATATAGTTTATAGTTTTATACTTATTTACACAGAATTATACAGAAAAACTCCTGCATTTGCTGTTAAATTGTTTGAACCAACTGTTAAATAACAATAGTCGGTTTATTACTTACCTTAATACATTTCAAATGATACTGTGTATTTTCTTATGAGTTTCCTTTAAAAGGGTATCGTTTACTGATGTTTTTCATTGCTGTTTAAAAAAAAAAAAGTATTCTTTTTTTATTAATAACTTAAAATTGTCTAAATAAAACAAAGCATTCCTTGAGTATCGGTTATATTCTCCTTAATTGTAAATATTACAACATATATATTGGTTATATTATCATACTTATCTTGATTCATGGGCTTGCAATTCATTTGTTTTTGTGTTGTTGCTGTAATAAAAGTGTATTTTCGGGGGACTCCCAAGTGGCGCATCCGGTAAAGGCGGCCGCGTGGAGTGCAGGATCGCCCTATAGCCTGGACGTCGCTGGTTTGAGTCAAGCTATTCCATTGCAGACCGTGGATGGGAGCTCCCAGAGCGGCGCTGGTGGCCAAGCGCCACCGGGAGGGAAGGGCTTAGGTCGGCCAGGGTGTCCTTGGCTCACCGCACCAGCGACCCCTGTGGTCTGGCTGGGCGCCTGCGGCTGCCTGTAAGCTGCCCAGGGTTACGTTGTCCTCCGACACTGTAGCTCTGAGGTGGCTGCATGGTGAGCCTGCAGTGTGTAAGCGGTGACTAACGGCTGCAGCAGGAGGACAGCGTGTGTTCGTCTTCGCCCCTCCCGAGTCAGCGCAGGGGTGGCAGCGGTGAGCTGAGCTTAAAAAATAATTTGACATTCTAAATTGGGAGAAAATAATAAAAATAATTGGCAATGACAAAAAAAGTGTATTTTGAGAAGTGAAAGCGTGTTTAGCACATGGCGATGCTTCACATTAGATGTAGTCAGAGAGTCCTTCACTTTTAGTACTTTGCTCCATAATGCAGTTATATGACAAACTCTCAACACAAACGCCGACTGCACTCATTGCACTGCAGGCGCTCCAGTATATTATTAAAACGGTGACGCAGGGAATGAGCTACGGTATGCTAAGATGGTCAAGACACAGCAGTGCGATTAATGCATGTTAAAAAAATGTATCTAAGAAATTAACGCGTTAATCACAGAAGTTAGCTGTGATTAATTGACAGCCCTAATATATATATGGTCTGGGGTTACATAAGCAGCATGTGTGTGTGTATATGTATATGTGTATATGTATATGTGTGTATATGTGTATATGTATATGTGTGTATATATATATATATATATATATATACAGTACTGTGCAAAAGTTTTAGGCAGGTGTGAAAAAATGCTGTAAAGTAAGAATGTTTTCAAAAATAGACATGTTAATAGATTATATTTATCAATTAACTAAATGCAAAGTGAGTGAACAGAAGAAAAATCTAAATCAAATCCATATTTGTTGTGTCCACCCTTTACCTTCAAAACAGCATCAAGCATCAATTCTTCTAGGTACACTTGCACACAGTTTTGAAGGAACTTCGGCAGGTAGGTTGGCCCAAACATCTTGGAGAACTAACCACAGTTCTTCTGTGGATTTAGGCAGCCTCAGTTGCTTCTCTCTCTTCATGTAATCCCAGACAGACTCGATGATGTTGAGATCAGGGCTCTGTGGGGGCCATACCATCACTTCCAGGACTCCTTGTTCTTCTTTCACGCTGAAGATAGTTCTTAATGACTTTTAAGCTGTATGTTTGGGGTCGTTGTCATGCTGCAGAATAAATTTGGGGCCAATCAGATGCCTCCCTGATGGTATTGCATGATGGATAAGTATCTGCCTATACTTCTCAGCATTGAGGAGACCATTAATTCTGACCAAATCCCCAACTCCATTTGCAGAAATGCAGCCACAAACTTGCAAGGAACCTCCACCATGCTTCACTGTTGCCTGCAGACACTCATTAGGTATGCAGCTGTCCAGCCCTTGTGAACAAACTGCCTTCTGCTACAGCCAAATATTTCAAATTTTGACTCATCAGTCCAGAGCACCTGCTGCCATTTTTCTGCACCCCAGTTCCTGTGTTTTCGTGCATAGTTGAGTCGCTTGGCCTTGTTTCCACGTCGGAGGTATGGCTTTTTGGCATAAGTCTTCCATGAAGGCCACTTCTGACCAGACTTCTCCGGACAGTAGATGAGTGTACCAGGGTCCCACTGTTTTCTGCCAGTTCTGAGCTGATGGCACTGCTGGACATTTTCCGATTCTTGAAGGGAAGTAAGCATGATGTGTCTTTCATCTGCTGCAGTAAGTTTCCTTGGCCGACCACTGCGTCTCGGTCCTCAGCGTTGCCCGTTTCTTTGTGCTTCTTCAAAGAGCTTGGACAGCACATCTGGAAACCCCTGTCTGCCTTGAAATTTCTGCCTGGGAGAGACCTTGCTGATGCAGTATAACTACCTTGTGTCTTGTTGCTGTGCTCAGGCTTGCCATGGTGTATGACTTTTGACAGTAAACTGTCTTCAGCAACCTCACCTTGTTAGCTGAGTTTGGCTATTCCTCACCCAGTTTTATTCCTCCTACACAGCTGTTTCTGTTTCAGTTAATGATTGTGTTTCAACCTACATATTGAATTGATGATCATTAGCACCTGTTTGGTATAATTGTTTAATCATACACCTGACTATATGCCTACAAAATCCCTGACTTTGTGCAAGTGTACCTAGAAGAATTGATGCTGTTTTGAAGGCAAGGGTTGTCACACCAAATATGGATTTGATTTAGATTTTCTTCCGTTCACTCACTTTGCATTTAGTTAATTGATAAATATAATCTATTAACATGTCTATTTTTGAAAGCATTCTTACTTTACAGCATTTTTCACACCTGCCTAAAACTTTTTGCACAGTACTGTATATATATATATATATATATATATATATATATATATATATATATATATATATATATATATATATATATATATATATATATATATAATCACATTTTGTCTAAAAAACCTGCATATCCTGTTCATGAAGCCTGGAGACTATTAATGCAAACTGCAAAGAAATAGTCGCTGACTGTTTTTACCCAGTGACCCACCTTGGATGATATTTGAAATTTCATGGCACATATTTTTTTAAACAAATCTCCCAGCAAAAACAATACCAACCTAAAATTACTCTATTCACACTGTTAGAAATATGTGATATTAAAAGGACAAGAAGAATAGAACTTATAAATATGAATAAGTAGATGGGTTTATACCTTCATTGTGACATGTGTTTGGTTCACTGCTACTGCAGTTAATGCTGAGACTGGTGACACTGATGCTACAACTGGAACTGGTAAGACTGGTGCTGACACTGCTGTCACTGGTAAGACTGGTGTGACACTGCTGTCACTGGTAAGACTGGTGCTGACACTGCTGTCACTGGTAAGACTGGTGCTGACACTGCTGTCACTGGTAAGACTGGTGCTGACACTGCTGGCACTGGTAAGACTGGTGCTGACACTGCTGGCACTGGTAAGACTGGTGGTGACACTGCTGGCACTGGTAAGACTGGTGTGACACTGCTGGCACTGGTAAGACTGGTGCTGCCACTGCTAGACTGGTAAGACTGGTGCTGCTACTGCTGGAACTGGTAAGACTGGTGATACTAGTGCTAAGCCTGATTGGACTGCTGAGACTATGATGCCACATTTAAAAACACTGATTTAGAAGGCTTTACTTTAAACAGAGTTTGCCAAACCACCTATGGCCTCATGTATCGAAACGCAGTAACACTTCTTCCTGGGACATGTCTCTGTGGACATATAGCAGGGCAAGGCCATTCAGTCTATTTTCACCCATACTGCTGCGAGACCAATCAAACATATGGAAAGGATGCACTCATTCTCGTCATGAACAAGAACCCTGTGGACAAGGCGGATTGTCTATGCTGTCAGAGAGTTTTTAATTTTACACTTGGAACGGTGCAAAAAAACATGCAAGGCTTTTTGTTTGTTTGTTTGATAACCAAAGCAATACACTTATCATATATAATCATGAACACAGACAATATTGCTTTAAATTTGCTTCTGGTGTACAGAGGTCATGGTTGAACGCGGCTCTGTGCTGTCACATTCATGCTGGAATGTAGCTGCAGTTTACTTCAGTATCCAGTGCGCTGTTACAATTGAACAAGCTGTTTAAAGATGCAGAAAACGATAAAAAAATAAAAATAAAAATAAATCACCGGTATTAAAACAGTACTTCCTTGGATTTAGGAAACATTAGGAAAATAACTTTTTTTTTTTTTTAAACTGCTGTTGCCAAACAATGAATTTATAAATAAATTACTTCAAATTCTTGTAGCCCATGGCATCAAATACAATACATGAAAAGTACTAAAAACTAACATCTATGAATAGTTGTATCGGGGGAGGGGGAAGGCGTTACCATTGCGCAAGAAAAACACTGATTTATGAAAACGTATATCGCAGCTAAACATCACACTGCACAGGACTGTCAGCAGAAAAACAATATTAATATAAGAAATAAAATCACTATACTTTCTTACCCAGAGTTGGCTTCTTCTGAAAGAAATGCGTTATAGATTGGTTTCTTCGTTTCATCTTTGAGCATGTACAGTACAGTACTGAACCGTCCACTAAATAATATACGGGACTATCCGCTGCTCCAGGGGCTGGTTGCACTAACGAGAACGAAAAATAGGATCAATACCCCAGCTGTCAAATTTATATACAGCCTAAGATCACAATAATGTTACGAAGAAATGGCAAATAAAAAAAATAATAACAATAATATAAAAATGTTATATGCACTCTTAAAAATGTAAGTGGGCACATTATTTAAAAAAAATCTTTAGATATATTTCTGTACTTTTTTTTTTCTTTCAAAAATGCACCTACTTGATTTTTACAAGGCGGCTGCCTCATCTGGCTCAATGTACGCTACACCCCTGATTATATATTATTATTTATTTCTTAGCTGGCACTCTTATCCAGAGCGACTTACAATTGTTCCAAGATATCACATTATTTTTTACATACAATTACCCATTTATACAGTTGGGTTTTTACTAGAGCAATCTAGGTAAAGTACCTTGCTCATGACGCTTTCAAATTAGACTTTACATGTAGAATCTACACAAACTACTTCACATTGATAAAGTTAAAAAATGCATATAGACTATAAATAAGTAAGACTGACAGAGAAAAACAGATTAATCTCAGTTGCATAAGTATTCAACCCCTTTGCTACTGCAGCCCTAAATCAGCTCGGATGCAAATGATTTGTTTGAAAGGTCACAAAATTTGTGACATAGTTTCAGCCTGTGTGTACTCAAAGTGGTTTAACTTGTAGATAACTTCCCTCAGGTATATAAAGACTTTCAAGCTGCAACTCACATAGTGATCCAACAAAGCAACCATGAAGACCAAGGAGCTTTCAAAACAAGTCAGGGATAAAGTGGTAGAGAGGCACAGAGCAGGAGAGGAAAATTCAAAGGCATGATTATCCCTCTCAGCACAGTGAAGTCCATCATTAAGAATTGGAAGATGCATCATACCACCCAGACACTATCTAGATCAGGTTGACCTCCCAAACTGAGCAGCCAGGCAAGCAGGAAACTGGTTTGGGATGTCACTCTGAAGCCAACAATGACCTTGAGAGATCTGCAAAGTTCTGTGTCTGAGATGGGAGTCAGTGTTCACACATCAACAATAAGCCGGTTCCTACACAAAGCTGACCTGTATGGACGGGTGGCAAGAAAGAAGCCATTACTCAAAAAGCCTCATCTTGACGCACGTATGGAGTTTGCGAAAAAGCATGTAGATGATACTGCAGACATGTGGAAAAAGGTTTTGTGGTCAGACGAGACAAAAATTAAACTTTTCGGTCTAAATTCCAAGCGTTACGTCTGGCGCAAGCCCAACACTGCACATCACCCAGTCAACACCATCCCAACTGTCAAGCATGGTGGTGGCAGCATCATGTTATGGGATGCTTCTCTTCAGCAGAGACTGGGAAGCTTGTCAGGATAGAGGGGAGAATGGATGGTGCAAAGTACAGGCAACTCCTTGAGGAAAACCTGTTTGAGTCAGCCAAGACTCTGAAACTGGGGAGGAAATTCACATTTCAGCAGGACAATGACCCGAAGCGCAAAGCCAAAGCCACACTGGAGTGGTTGAACATGAAGAGAATTAATGTTCTTGAGTGGCCCAGTCAAAGTCCTGACTTGAATCCAATAGAAAATTTATCGCGAGACTTGAAGATTGCAGTCCATCGACGATCCCCAACAAACTTTTCAGAACTGGAGCAATTTTCCCATGAAGAATGGGCAAACATTTCACCATCCTACTGTGCAAAGCTAGTAGAGACCTATCCAAAAAGACTGTAATTGCTGCAAAAGGTGCTTCTACCAAGTACTGACTTAAGGGGCTGAATACTTATGCAACCAGTAAATTTCATTTTGTACATTTTCTTTGCAAGTTTTGCTGACATTTAACCTCCTCCTCACACAACAGTGTTCAGTTTAACCACTACAGGTTTGAATAAAAAAAGTTAATTTGAAAAACTGCATACATTATTTGTAATTCAACAAAATGTGACATTATTGGTAGGGGATGAATGCTTCTGCAAACCACTGTATATTGTAATGTTGCTGGATTCCAGGATTAATGGAGTCAAACAAGGTAGGTATTTTAGGCTTGAGCCCGTATTTATTTAAACAACGAAATAAATATAAGTAGGGCTTCTGATTTTTGGTTTTAAATGATAGAACCCCATAAAACACCCCCGATACAAAAAAAATGAAATCGGTGGACAGCCAATAAACACCGGAAAAACTGTGGAAACGGTTAATCTATTCATGTTGACTTTACCCTATTCCCATTAAAAAAATAATAATAAATACATTTCCAAGTGCTGCTGGGCAATGTAGTGCCTTCCTGACTTGCATCTATCAGTGATTCGTTCTCAATACTTTAAACCCGCCCCAGCTACTGAATGACAGCACATTTCTACATACGGAGGATTTAAAACAGAATTGTGGCGAAATGTACAAAGATTCCTACACACAAAACCCCCAGAAGAATGTGCCCTTGACCATAGGGATTTCGTTGTGGAAGACAGCAAAGAAAAGAAGGTACAGCTTAAGTGTGCAAGTACTGTCGAGTTACTGTACATATTTTGACCGAAAAAAAAACGCTCAAGCATTTTGGAAAGTAACCGAAAACACTAATTTCATACAGTATATCAAAAACTAAAGCCTCGAAAATAGCTAAAAATAAGCACCGAAAAATACAATTAATAAAACCCGAAAAACAGACGCCCTAAATATAAGCAAGGGAAGTGTACTGGGAACAAACACAAAATAAAGTGGTGATTAGCTTTTTCTTTCCTTTTCTTCTTTCTTTCCTTTTCCTCTGCTCTCCTCTCTTTCCACACTCACTCTATCCTTTCACTTCTACCATTTGCACCAAGAACAGTGGTCGAGGGCAATGCGCCCCCCCTATTTATGCCCTGTTCACCTCCAATCACCCAAATGCATTCCTCCCTACACCCCGCCTCCCGCTACTAGCATGCACTCACCATCACCCCAACTGTGTTTCCCCTACCTATCAACCACTCACACACTCACACAAGTTAACCCCTGAGGGACCCCCACCCTCCCAGAGATTGTCACATTGCCCCACAGAGCAGTAAACCATCCTGGTCACTGTCTCAGTTCTGATCATAGTCTGTGAGTCTCTGGGGGGAGCCTGCCCACTGCGCCACTGTGGTGCGTGGGGTAACGGGTCTGATACAGCCCCCCCCCCCCCACTTGTTTCCCGCAAGGGACGGCTCCTCCTGGATCTCCCTGGGTTGTATTGTCCTGCTGTGGGAGTCGGTCCGGATGGGGGTCTTGCGGCCACGTCCCCCTGTGCCTCCCTGGTCCCAAGCCTTGCTTTGGCTCCGATAGCGGGCTCCTCCTGGGTTCTTCCCGCTCCTGTTGATCCTCGGGCCTGCCAGCCACCCCCTGCCTTGGTCCGAAGTCCTCCCTGGGCCCCGCTGGGTCCATGTTGGCCATGCCCCCCGTTTCTCCTGGGGCAGCTGGATCCCCCAGTCCAGACCAGTATGGGGCCATCCTGTCCCGGTGTATGACTAATCGCCGGTTACGGAGGTGGACCCGGTACAGCACATCGGTTCTCTGGTCGAGGACCCTGCAGGGCCCTTCCCAGTGCCAACTTTGGGCTCCGTGCCTTCGTCCGTCGGGGACAGTACACCCACACTTGTTTGCCCAGTGTGAAATCCTGACCCTGGCACCGGGTATCGTACGCCTGCTTCTGTCTCTTCTCCGTCTCCTCTAGATGGATGCGAGCGAACTGGTGAGCTTGGTCCATCCTGTCCTGGAGCTTCTGGGCATACTCAGGGCCTGAGGTGGCACCTTCCTGAGGTGGCCGGCCAAATGTTAGGTCTACTAGGGTGTGCAGTTCCCTTCCGAACATCAACAGCGCTGGAGTGCACCAAGTGGACTCTTTGATGGCAGTGCAATAGGCCATCAGAGCCAGAGGAAGGTAGCAATCCCAGTCACGCTGGTCCCGGCTTGTCCATATGGCGAACTGGACAGCGAGGGTCCTATTGAATCGCTCGTCTTTTTGATCCCCAACCTCCGGCACAACTCGGCAAAGACCCGACACTCAAAGTTCTGTCCCTGTTCACTATGGTGTTCCTCCGAGATCCCAAACCGGCCAAACATGCCTTCCAAGATTGTGGCTGTCTGGTGCTTCCTCTGCGCTATTGGCGGCCGGTCTTGTCCTCCATTTTGGCTCCTGGCTCAGTTTTCACCACAACTCTGGGTTGCCCTCGTGCATCCCCGGTCACTCTTCGGCTATCCTCCACCATGCTTCGCTCCAGCGACCGGAGCCACCCGAGCTCTCGCTCTAGTTCCCGATTCTCTCCTCCATGAAGCTCCCTGTCTCTTCTCCAGGCTGGCGCTGACACCAATGTAACGTTGCTGGATTCCAGGATGAATGAAGTCAGACAAAGTAGGCATTTTAAAGGCCTGAGCCCATAAGAGAAGGGTACTAGGAGCAAACACAAAATAAAGTGGTGACGAGCTATTTCTTTCCTTTTCCTCTTTACTCTTCTCTCCCACGTTCCACACTTTCACTCTCTATCCTGTCACTTCTACTGTTCTTGCCAAGAATGGGTAGGGTCAAGGGCAATCGCCCCGCCCCCATTTATGCCCTTGCTTGACCCGTTCTCCTACAATCAGGCTGTGTGGTCCAGTGGCTAAAGAAAAGGGCTTGTAACCCCGGTTCCCGGTTCAAATCCCACCTCAGCCACTGACTCATTGTGTGACCCTGAGCAAGTCACTTAACCTCCTTGTGCTCCGTCTTTCGGGTGAGACGTAATTGTAAGTGACTCTGCAGCTGATGCATAGTTCACACACCCTAGTCTCTGTAAGTCATCTTGGATAAAGGCGTCTGCTAAATAAACAAATAATATTGTAACACATGTTTTAAGAACATATCCAATAGATTAGAATGCTTAGAATTACCGGACATCTTCCAAAAAAAATGGACAGGGGTCAAAGAGTATAAAAATACCGGGCAGTCCGGTAAAATACCGGTGGGGTGGCAACCCTACTGACAGTAATAGAATTTGTCCTTTATAATAGTTATTAGAACTAACCAGATGTTGCTGAAGTTTATGCTTATCCTCTGGAAGTTTTTGTTGGCTTTCAGTCCAGTAAATCTGGTAAAAAAATTTTCTGTCAAAATCTTTAGTCGTTTCAGGATTGAAGTCTCTAATAAAAGACGCAGGTAGGACAGCACGTACATCATCTTCAATGTATCTGACAAAAGCGAACATCCTAAATTACCAAAAAAAAAGTCAAATTACCATTTTCACAATAATAGTTACATTATTTTTAAATACCATTACATAGAGGTAACATAACTTACCTTCTAGCCTTTAGTGAAGATGAACCGCTCTGAAAATTCCAAATCTTCTCGCGCAGCTGTTCAAATTGTAACTGTAAAGCTGCATCAGTAACGCGCGTAACAACCATTAACCGACTACGGGGAATGACGAGACAAGAGGAGCCAACGGTTTCGAGAAACTTCCAAAGGGTATGTTAAACCAAAAATTAATCACAATACTTAACAAAAGTATATCGTGTATTAAAACGTAATACCCTTAATACCCTTTTGTTTGTAATTTTGTTAGTATTTTTTATTATAAAATAATAGTTTTTTTTTCTTGTTATTCATAATTGTTAAGTGAAAGTAAACAAAAATATTGTTTATGTTTCAGCAGATTTAAAACATGGAAAGGCCTTCAAAATATAAAAGATATTTAGAACCTGGAGTAGAAGATTACAGGCCTCGCTCAACACAGTGGCAGCATGAAAGAAAACATCATATTGCTTTATCAGAGGTGCTTTTGGTAAGTATCCATTCATTAGTTTTGCATGAGTTATAAAACAGGAGTAGCAGTTTATTTCACATATCAAATTGATTGCAAGTTGTCTGTAATGTTTTCTAGTGATAACATCCCCCCACCCCCAAAAAAGACAGAACGTTATTACATGTATTCTGCCTTTATTTAACAGACTGAGAATGATGAAACTATAGAACAGTTAGTGGGAGATTCTGACAGACTCTCAGGCAGCAGTTGTTCTACGGTAAGAAACACCATGAATATAACAAATAGTAATGCATAATATATTGTAACTGGGGTAGGGGTAACTGCTGCCGCTGCTCCAGGACTCATACCTGCAACTGGGTCTGGGTCTGCCGCTTATTATGTGAAAACTAAATTATTCTTTATAAAGTAAATTGACAATAAACAATTTAATATAACATTGTGCTTGTATGAGTGAAAGTTGTAAGTTGTGCTTGAATGAGTGAAATTCAAATACTATAACACAGCGGTGTGTAAATGCACCAGAAAGAATTGAGGTAACAACGTAAGCCACCAAAACGCTGTACCGTTATGTTTTTCTTGTGTGCTCACCGCTGTGCGTTATCTGGTATGAGCATGCGCGCTGCTGTTAAGCCCTTTGAATGAAGAAGCGCGAAACTATTAAGTAGCATACCGTAACGTTAAGCGCGAAACTATTAAGTAGCACACCGTAACGATAAGCGCGAAACTATTAAGTAGCATACTGTAACGTTAAGCGCGAAACTATTAAGTAGCAAACTGTAACGTTAGTCACAATGGCAGAGATAAATGAAGAAGTAGACAATAGGAGGGGATGGGGCGTCCGGTATTTTCGTATCTCAAAGGTGGCAACCCTAACTGTCAGGTAAGGACGTTTTATCATTTTTTTTATTTAGGATGAATGGGACAACGAGGCTAAAAGTAAAAGTAGGCTAATAACATAATGACAACATAAAAATAACAAGGATACTTGTGAAAAGAAAACCAGTTTGGACAATTCTTTTGGTAAAGGATATTAATACAATTTCGAATGAATAACTGTTTGCAAAAAGGGCATTCTATGTAAGAACTAGGCCATATTGAACTGTATCTCATAAACATTTCCCGATGATGAGAAGGATTTAAAGAAACAAATTTCCACTGGAAAATGAATCCATGTTCCCAAGGTTAACCATGATGAAGAAATCGAAGACAACCAATGTTTTAAAAATCTGGATCTGGAAATCTCCGCAATGAAACATTCAATGGTAAGTATCTTAATATGTAAAAAAAAAAAAAATAATAATAAAAATAAAATAATAATAATAATTAGAAACCCATATATTTATATTTGATCTGTAATGGTTTCTTGTATACTGTGCATTAGGTATTTATTATTTTATTTAATATGTATTTTATCTGTAATGGTTTCTTGTAGGCTACAGTGCGTTTTATACTGTAAAACGCTGTGGTCCACTATGAAAGGCGCTCTATAAAATAAAGATCGATTGATATATTTCTATGCATAGTGCATATGTTTCTGATGCATAGTTCACACACCCTAGTCTCTGTAAGTCGCCTTGGATAAAGGCGTCTGCTAAATAAACAAATAATAAATACATTTTAGCAGGAACAAAAAAGAAAAACCTTTCAGGCACAGAAGCAAACAATGTCAAAAATATTAGAAATATAAAAGAAGGCAAGGAAAAGAAATCCTCTATTCAGAGAGCCGAAGCGGACGAAAAAGGATTATGTGGAGGAAATAGAATCCAGCAGCTCTGACGACTTGGACGTAGACGTTGTACCGTCCAAACTGTTTAAAGAAATGAAAGAAAAATATAATGTAACAGAAAAAAGTATGAAATCTTAAAAAAACAAAAGAGGAATATGGACGAAGAAATGTCACTGTTGAGAAAAGAAAATCAAACGCTAAATACTGAAAACAGAACCCTGAGGGACCTCAACATTAAGTTGCAGAGCAACTTGCTTAGCAGATTGCCTAGCGGTAAGAATTATTTTAATGTTTACAGTTTAATTTATTTCATGTAACCCTCCTATTTTGCTCAGAATTTAAGTACATCTGTTATGTTTTGGGTCATTGACACGATGCCATTGCAAAGTAGCTTATTTTATATAGTTGTTCAACATACTCTCTCCAGTTACCCACCAAAACGTTTTAATATGTACTCTTATTAGTCATACTTGAGCACATCAATAAAAAAAAATGTACTCTTTGTACTGCTAGGCCTACTTGTACTTATACATGTGTTGGGGTGTATTTACATGTACTTGGCCCCAGGTTTGTTTTCTAGTAACATGTTTTGTTCATATCTGAAAAACCTATTGCTGTCCATGAATGTCCAGCTTCAAAGGAATCGCAATATTTTCCTTTTGATTGCATTGTTGGAAAAGTAAGCTAAGGTTCACACAATATTCAATTACATAGAAGAAAGGACAAGCTTGTTTCTAAGATACTGAGGCAATACTATAATTCAAAATTAAACCCTAATATATAAAAACAAAGCCAGATTTGTATTTTGTACCAAGACTATTTGATGAAGTTGTTTATATTATGTAACAATCTATTCATATTTAAATGTTAAAACTGATGTGATGTTACAAAATATTGTCCCTCTCTATAATTGTGTTGAAGGTGTGTATTGGAGAGGGCATTTGATTGCCAGAAGAAAAATGGAGATGGATTTCCAAGGCAAGCAAAGATTCCATTTTTTGCAAAGAGCTTGCTGTAGCAGTCTGGGGTTCAGAAGTGCTAAAGGACAGGAGCACAGAGGGCAAAATCTGCAACAGATTTAAACAAATGGGAGCAGTTGCAAAACCACCTCTTACTGCTGCTAGATATCAGGCTGTGAAGAGTAAGTATTTAGCCAACTTCAGGCATTTTTTACGATGGCCCTGAAGTGCAAAACACAAACACAAAAAGAAAAGCACAAACACAAAAAGAAAAACACAACAACATTAAGGAAAACGCTGCAACATTAAGAGAAAAACAACGACATTAAGAAAAACACTGCAACATTAAGAAAAACACAACAACATTAAGGAAAACGCTGCAACATTAAGAAAAACGCTGCAACATTAACTTCAAATCGGAATGGGTAGGTACATAGGAAAAGGGGTTCCACATCACTGATAGGAGGAACAACTTGTCAATCACTGTGCCACAGAACTGTTATTAATACAGTATTTAATTTCCCAGCGCTTTGTCCTTGCTCTCATGTAGGAGATATATATATATATATATATATATATATATATATATATATATATATATATATATATATATATATATATACTGTGTTACGCATTGTAATTAACAATAATGATAATAATAAAGTAGCCTATATGTAAGATGGCAAGGAGGAATCGATTGATGTTGGTTAAGATGATCGGAGCAGGTTAAATGCCCCGTCCGGCAGGGTTTAAGTTGGTCCGGCTTTTACCCATTCCCGAGTATTTACACACAAATATCTATCTATCTATCTATCTATCTATCTATCTATCTATCTATCTATCTATCTATCTATCTATCTATCTATCTATCTATCTCTAAATACCGTACATGATATTAAGGACCAAGCGCAGGGAAATTATATTGTATTACAGTTTTTTCCGATTGCTTTGACTCATTTTTCAATACAGCGACCCAATGTGCACAACTCTTAACACAAAATGACAAACTGAGTGGTAAAATGCAACCGTTTAGACACATTTTTCCATGCTAACATACAACATGCATAACTGTAAATCACCTCTTCCAATCATAAAGTTGCCCTGTCAACCATTAGGACTTATGTCAAATGCTAACACTTATCTGGTAGAGTTCTTAACTATTTGATCACCTGGTAACAATTGGGGGTCATAATTGCAAATATCTTTCTCTATGTAAGAATGCAAGACAGCTTAATTGATAATTATTTCATCACTACATAAATCTCTGAGGAAATGGCAGTAGTAGTAAAATGGAGCTAGAGGAAGTTGGTGGTCGTGGTTGTGGTCGTGGTCGTGGTCGTGCTCAAGGTCGTGGTCAACAAGAAAGGCGCATTACAGTGTCCAATGAAATCAGACCTACAGTGGTTGATCTTGTTATAAACAGGGGTTCAACTATGGCAGAGGCTGGTTGCACGGTCCAACCAAACCTCAAATGGTCAACGGTTGCATCAATTATCCGGACATTTCGCGCTGAAAATAGGTATGTGTGAAGCATTCTAATGTTATTCTTTACAGTAATTACTCAATGTTACTCTTTGTATATATTTGGTGCTGATGTCAAAGTTTTGTCTTGCAGGACCAAAAGAAGACCTTCCTCTGGAGGGCGAGGGGGCATCCTTACTGCTCAGCAGGAGATGGCCATTGTGGACATGGTGGTGGCACAAAATGATATACGCCTCAGGGACATACAGCAAAACATCTTAGGAAATAATGAAACATTCCAAGGGGTTGAGACCATAAGCACTACCACTATAGCACGCATTCTGAAAAGGCACCAAATATCTATGAAGCAGATATATTTGGTTCCTTTCCAAAGAAATGAGGACCGAGTCAAGGCATTACGACGTGAATATGTTCAAGTGAGTATACAGTAATGTTACAAGTATTCTAGTGGGGGTATGAACATGGTGGTGCACAGTGGTACATCATTTTGCATCATTGTAAATATTCTTTTGCTTAGTGGCCATTGTTCTACAGTACAATGGACAGGCTCTAAGCATTGCTCTGTGATTGTACTATGGCAGAATCTACTGTAAATCACATGCATTATCCTTGTTGTTCAGAGAATGATGGAATTGGATGCAGGGGTCAACCACCACGAATTCATCTACATGGATGAGGCAGGCTTTAACCTGGCCAAACGTCGACGACGGGGTCGGAATGTCATTGAACAACGAGCCACTGTCAATGTCCCCGGACAGCGTGGTGGAAATATAACCATGTGTGCAGCAATTTCTGACAGTGGTGTTGTGGGCAGAGACCCAGTCATTGGGCCATATCATTCAGCTCACCTTCTCCATTTTCTGGATGTGTTTCAAAATCGCCTCGTACAACCACATGCAGTAACTACATTTGTCATAGTTTGGGACAATGTGAATTTCCATCACACAGTGGTTGTGCGAGAGTGGTTTGCAGCACATCCAGAATTCCAAACCATGTTCTTGCCACCATACTCCCCATTTCTGAACCCCATTGAGGACTTATTTTCTGCCTGGAGGTGGAAGGTCATTGAGCGTAACCCTTACCAGCAGGCCACACTCATCCAAGCCATGGATGAGGCATATGAGGATATAACAGCAAAACAGTGCCAGGCTTGGATAAGGCACTCCAAAAGATACTTTCCTCGGTGCCTTGCTAATGAAAACATAAACTGTGATGTTGATGAAAATCTTTGGCCAAATGCAGAGCAGAGAATAGATCATTGATGTCAATATCAGTGAATGCATGTTACAGTATATTTAATATTCTATAGTTACTGTAAGTAGATTTTGTTCATTTGTAATTTTGATTATTTTATGTATTATACTTTGTAAAACAAAATGTCAGCATACTTTACTTTAGCTTTCTATTACTGTAGTTTTTTTTCTTCCAACCACAGTATTTGTTAATGTTACTGTAGGACTCATTTATGTTATTGTGTTTCAAAGATTAAAAAGAAAATGTTCAAACAAAGTTTCTTATGTTTTGGTGTCTTTATTGTTGCATGCTTGACTCCACTGCATTCATTTTGCAATGGATAAAGGATTTTGATCAGTAGTTTGGGTTTTGGTCATCTTTGGACTGATACATAATATTTGATACTTGTGTAGAATATCACTGAATGCTTACTGTACATTATTTAGAATATGTTTTATTCTGTAGGTTGCTATCATTTTGCTCATTATAATGTTGATCATTTGAATATGAGCAAATGACACGTTTAGACTTTGTTTTGATTTGAATTATTTTGTGTTTGACAGCATTATTTGCTAATGGGTGTTTTATTTAGCAATGCTTCAGTGATTAAACTTCAGTGATCAAAGCATCTGATGTTTTGGTGCTATGATTTGCTTTTGCATGATGTATTTATCTCATTTGACACAGTAGTATTTATTTTGCACTCTGCATGGGATTTTGACCCCAAAATGAGCAGTTCCGCATCTTGTGTTAAGAGTTATGCACATTGGAATGCTGTATTGAAAAATGAGTCAAAGCAAAACTGTAATATGGACTGTTCGTCACACAGTTCCACAGCACAGTGATTGACAGGTTGTTCCTCCTATCAGTGATGTGGAACTCCTTTTCCTATGTACCTACCCATTCCGGTTTTAAGTTAATGTTGCAGCATTTTCCTTAATGTCGTTGTGTTTTTCTTAATGTTGCAGCATTTTCCTTAATGTCGTTGTGTTTTTCTTAATGTTGCAGCATTTTCCTTAAGGTCGTTGTGTTTTTCGTAATGTTGCAGCGTTTTCCTTAATGTCGTTGTGTTTACCTTAATGTTATTGTGTTTTTCTTAATGTTGCAGCGATTTTCTTAATGTCGTTGTGTTTTCCTTAATGCTGCAGCGTTTTCCATAATGTTGTTGTGTTTTTCTTTTTGTGTTTGTGCTTTTCTTTTTGTATTTGTGTTTTGCACTTCAGGGCCACCGTAACTTGTTTGCCCTGTCAGATGTATACAAATTAACAAGATATCAATTACCATAAAATATCTGTTAACATAAGTATATGCATTGTATATTATATATTATTTTCAAAATAATTTGTGTATAAAAAATTATGACAAAGTTTGTATTTTTTTCTCACTAGATTGTTTTCACCAGCGGTTAATGGAGAAAAGCATTGTTGAGGACGAATTAAAAAAGCGACAAAGTAAAATAGGGCAGTACATATCTGAAAAAATCATGGATGTTGTATGAGCATCAAGAAAAGAAATGATGAAGAACACCCAAAATTTTGAACAATAATTTTATTTAAAAAGGTTGACTTGTGGGGCAAATAACAAGCAAGTTTGAATAGTGCCAAATGCCGTGCTTTAAGTGTTACATTTAAAGTGGTACCACTGAATTACAATAGTCGTTACATAGACAAGTCCTTACCAGTTTTGTTCAGATGGGCTTGCTGTACGGTGTTGGGAACTTGTTGCTATCTACTCTCCATGGTTGCCATGTGAATTCCTTGTATACCAGCAGTAGAGTGACCATGGAGCGTGCTTTAAACGTCATGCTATTCTGGCAAGCCGCTCGGGTCGCTCTATATTGCTGCGATACGAGGAAATCAAATGACAATCGAAGAGCGTGGATAGCAACAAGTTCCCGACAAAGTACGACAAGACCATCTGGACAAAACTGGTAAAGACTTGTCAATGTAAGCAGCTATTGTAATTCAGCAGTACCACTTTAAATTTAACACTTAAAGCACGGCATTTGGTACTACTCCAACTTGCATGTAAACATAGCCAATATGTGATTAAAACTGTTATATATATATATATATATATATATATATATATATATATATATATATATATATATATATATTTTTTTAGCTCAAAGAGCCAGCTGCCTAACGTTTCGATATGTTGCACATATCTTTCTCAAGGGAACCTGTGTTTGAATCAAAACATATAAACATATTTAAAGGCAGGTACATTCGTCAGAAATAAAAACCAAAAACCAGAAACTAGATATATTTAGCGATATTAAACTGAAATACAGACAGTAGCTGATTCACACATCAATCACTCGACATATAGACAGTAGGCCTATGTGAGGGTCTGGAACCAACTCCCCAATTATGTTGTTGAAGCTGACACCCTGGGATCCTTCAAGAAGCTGCTTGATGAGATTCTGGGATGTAAATATGTTGAAAAGCACGGAGGCTATAGATATCAGCGGGACATGGGAATTGATGTATGCACACAACGAGGGATGAAATGCATTTTATTTTGCGGCAAAGGAACGTGTAAGAGAGCCTAATCTATCATTATTAATATTTTTGAGGCCTGTGCCTCATAACTGCCTACTGCCTACTGCCTTGAACACGCACTTCACACTGACTCACAGTGTGCTTGTCCCTAAAATTGAACTCAACTTCACCTTATGAAGTATATAGTTTACTACATGTACACATAAGTTGCCTGTTTTTTTTTCTTTTATGCATGCTGAAATGGAAAAAGCATTATCAATTTCACACAAATATAACCGTTAAACATCAACTGCGGAAACATGTGCATCGCCGTACTCATGTACCAGATTCTATTTTCCTATTTTCATAGCATCAAAATAAAGGAGAAGAATTACTATTACTGAGATATTTTGATTTTAAACACAAGAAGTTTTGTTGATACCTTTCCGTTGATAAAGGAAGGAGATGCAGTACATCATGTTCTGTTGTTCAATTACACGTTTGTCACGTGACTGTACAGGCCCACACTATGGGGTGCTGTTTCTCATGCGACATCGGCATTATAAGGGCATAGTTTGTAAGCAGTACTGTAATAGTTACTTATTATTATTTTTTTCTTAGCAGACGCCCTTATCCAGGGCGACTTACAATTGTTACAAGATATCACATTATTTTTTACATACAATTACATTATTTTTTCCACACAATTACCCATTTATACAGTTGGGTTTTTACTGGAGCAATCTAGGTAAAGTACCTTGCTCAAGGGTACAGCAGCAGTGTCTCCCACCTGGGATTGAACCCATGACCCTCCGGTCAAGAGTCCAGACCCCTAACCACTACTCCACACTGCTGCCCTATGCTTTAATGTGGTCTCCTTTGTTACTCCTCTGTGCTTTAATGTGGTCGCCTCTCGTGTTTCCCCACGTTCTTAAAACGAAGAAATAAAACTATATGCAAAACCATAGTAAAACACAGAAAAACGAACAAAGTGCATATTGTAAGTGTGTCCCTCTCGTGTTTACTTTTGTAACCACTTCAGTTTGGAACCTACTCTCGCGAGTACCCAGAGCATGGTGTCAGTACGTGGCGACTAAACAAACATTGCACAGCTTACTGTACAGCTGGCTGGGCGTAATGTCGCGTTTCAGGTTGGAGGTGGGGGGTGTATTTACTTTGAAATAAAACATTTTATTTAATTGGAAAGTTACTAGACGACCTGTGGATGACAAGATCTGAGATCAGTGAGGACTGTGCCTCCAGCCTGCAGGATGTCAGAGGTCGTTGGCTTGTCTCTCCCACCGCCCCGCTCTCGTATCTTTAAAATCATCGTGATTGGAGACTCCGGGGTTGGCAAGACGTGTCTGACCTACCGGTTCTGTGCTGGCAGGTTCCCGGACAAGACCGAGGCCACAATTGGGGTGGACTTCAGGGAGAAAATGATAGAAATCGACGGAGAGAAAATCAAGGTGAGGACATTAGTGTGGGGGTTATAAAAAAAAATGTTTTGCTCTTCAGATACAATATCATATCAATAGGTGAACAAATACAGTGCATGCAGGCAGGCTACTGTAACTTTTAGCTGTTAGGCAAACTGGTGAATTTGGATTAGGTCATATTGCTGCAGTGGTAATTGAAAACAAGCACGATATTAAACATTCCTCAGAGACAAGAGAAATATTGCCAATGCGTCATAATAACCATTATTATTATTATTATTATTATTATTATTATTATTATTATTATTATTATTCTTTTGTACATACACAGTGATAAGGAATCAATGAACCAAGAGTTTTATTTATTATACATTTACATAAGAGCCCAAAAACGTAACATGCTTTTATTTTTTAAACCCTTGTTCCTATCATGTTTTAATTTACGCTAGAAACAGTAAAAACACATTCCATAAAAACCGGTTCGCTTTCTCACAACCGACCTTTAAATAGAATACAATTAATTACATAAACAAATAAATTCCTCCTGGCAGTGTGTAATGTATAGTATAACATGCGGCCAGGCTTAAAGTATTGTGTAATGTATAGTATAACATGCGGCCAGGCTTAAAGTATTGTGTAATGTATATTATAACATGCGGCCAGGCTTAAAGTATTGTGTAATGTATAGTATAACATGTGGCCAGGCTTAAAGTATTGACCAAATAAAACTTTCTCCTGGCTCTGCCACTTTCTTTGTTCTTATTAAAAAGTCTGGCCAAAATTTCTTCTGCATGGGTGTTATTAGCAACTTGCCTTACAGATATCAAATATTGGATGTCACAGAATTTTCTAATGTTGAATTCAGATAAAACAGAGGTTATGCTAATAGGCTCACAGAACCAACTAAAAGGAAATGTGGGGTTACATGAGCTCGACCCTTGCAGTCTCTCATCAAAACTTAAACTAGAAGTTAAGAGTTTGGGGGTCCTTATCTCTCATTTGAGACTCATATTAGGGAAGTTACTAAAGTATCTTTTTAGCATTTTGAAAAATATAGCCAAACTTAGACCAATTATTTCCGTATCTGATGCCGACAGACTAATGCATGCCTTTGTTTCATCTAGAATTGATTATTGTAATGCACTTTTTTTCTGGTGTCCCAGAACATGTGGTATCCCGCTTGCAGCATGTTCAGAATACCACAGCTAGAATTCTGACTAAAACCAAGAAAAGTGAACATATTACCCCTGTTTTGGCCTCTCTACACTGGCTCCCAGAGCAGTATAGAATTGGTTTTAAGATTTTGCTCTTAACTTACAAGTTATTTGCAGGCGTTACTGACCCTCTGTCTTCCAAACCACATTCGGAGATCACAAGATGCAGGGCTGCTGGTTATTCCTTGGATCAACAAAAACAGCACGGGAGGCAGGGCTTTTTCTTGTAGAGCTCTGAAATTCTGGAATGCTCTGCCTTCGTTTGTCAGGAAAGCTGGACTGTTGCAGTTTTCAAGTCAAGACTAAAAACGCACTTTTATAAAATGACTATCTTAGTGGGTTTTAATGTAACTTTAAAATGGCTGCTTTTGTATTATTATGTGTATACTGTTATTTAAATCTGTTATTTAAATGGTCTGATTGTGGCATGCTGTACACATGTATGTTCCTTTTTTCTGCTATATAAAAAGTGCTATATACATGCAATAAATAAAAACAACCTGTGTGATACTGTCTTATTGTCTTCAAATCTGAGATTAGGTAAACTTGGAATGATGTGATATGTTTATGTTTGATATTTAACCAGTTCTGATAGTGTCTTGTTTCAGGTCCAGCTGTGGGACACGGCTGGGCAGGAGCGCTTCAGGAAGAGCATGGTGCAGCACTATTACCGCAATGTGCATGCCGTTGTCTTCGTGTACGACGTCACCAACCCCGCCAGCTTCCAGATCCTGCCATCCTGGATCGAGGAGTGCCAGCAGCACTCCCTGGGCAGCGAGGTGCCCCGCCTCCTGGTGGGCAACAAGTGTGACCTGCGAGAGTCGGTCCGGGTGAGCACAGACCAGGTGCAGAAGTTCGCTGACTCTCAAAGCATGCCGCTCTTTGAGACCTCGGCCAAGAACCCAGATGACAACGACCACGTAGAAGCTATCTTCATGACCCTAGCCCACAAACTCAAGAGCCAGAAGCCGCTAATGCTGAGCCAGCCTACAGGCAGGGAGAACAGTGTGCAGCTCAGGCCGGAACAAAAGCTACCTGGGGTTTGTTGGTGCTGAGCCTGGTTACTGAGGCTCCATCTTTAAGTGGAAGCACATGGCTGAATGCCTCCTTGGTCTTTACTGATGACAAAGGGGGGCATCCTGAGGTTCTTGTACTGGGGTACAGGGGTTCCTGCACTGTATAGTGTGGCTCCAGTAAGTGTTGCTAGACTAACGGTTAACTTAATCAAGCCACCCAAATGCTTGGACTGTTTTAACACTAGAAGAACCGGAGATATACTCACACCTACGGCTGTATTCAAAACACTGTAAATAGTATAACGAAAGGAGAAACAGTCGGATGTAATACGTTTTTTTAATTTTGATTTTTTTATTGCGTATGTCACATAAACATCTGAACAACCGAAGCGTATATATATATATATATATATATATATATATATATATATATATATATATATATATATATATATATATATGTTTATAACATTTATTTTACAAATCAAAATAAGAACATGTAAATAAACATCTGAACAGACATCGGTTTACAACATCATATTTATAAAACTGAAATGATAGCAATACATTTTTAACTTTTCAACAGCAATCGGTTTATTATCAGAAGAGCAAAAGCAACTGAACAACACAGATAAATTAACTTAGAAGAAAACATTTTACAGAAGTGCACAACAATACAGATAATGTGCTTCTCCACACCGCCTTTCTGCACAGGGCACAGCTGTACGAAGTTTTATTTTTATTGCACTTGCCAACCTGGCATTGGCGTCTCTTGCAGCTCTCAGCGGGGTTGCTAGCTTCAGCTGTGGGTACTCGCTTGCCAGTCTCCCTGTGGTATTAATTTTCACTAGTCGCGATGCTAATTGACTGACCAAAGCAGCGCAGCTGGCAAGCAGGCGCCAGCCTTTCAGTCATTCACTCAGGCAGAGAGTAGAGACTAATCTAATTACAGCTAAACACATTGCGGACTGGTAAATAAAAATAATAAAGTAGAATACCGTTCTGTATAATTACAATACAATTGTTTTCTGTGTAGCCATCAATGTGACTGCTCCCGGGGCTTTTAGGTATAATGTAATATATCTCCTTTATTTCTGCACTCCCGTGTTTCATGCTTTGTGAGAATATTTAATACATACGGACAGAAAGGTACATGAACGCGCTGTCCCATGTGTTACACGACTGGAGAAAATTACATTTTAAAACCAAAAACCGCCAAAATGACTTCCGCGGGGCTTCTAGTGTTAACACTCTAACCTTAAAAGAGTTTTAAAGAGCACAGTCCCAGTTGTAGGGAAGTAAACCAGACTTCACTGATGTGGCCACCTTGTAGGTTTTAAGAAGAGTTGTTTGGTGGTTAGGTAAAAAAAAAAATTGATACAAACATGCTACTTAGAATCAGCCAAGTTTCTTTAGCTCTTTCCTGCCAATTGGTCTGTATGTGTTCCTGTACCAATAAGCAACTGGAGGCCATGTTGTGGGGTGTATAGAGTATCCTCTGCAGTAGAATCATACTTTCCTTTCACTTGATAGAGATGATCAAGGATACATTCTAAAATACTATCTCGATTGCCGCTATGCACAAATATTCTAAGCATGAGCAAACAACCACTCAAAGCTAATGTTAACTACCCTTGTTATTAGGTTTATAGTAAGAGTGGCTGACAGTTTCTTGTTTAAACCCGATTGTAAAATACGCCTGCGCACTTCGGTCAAATGTCAGAACGTTCAGCCGCCCTTGTTGCTAGTTATGGATGAGCCGAGCCCAGTGATCTATAGCCGAGCCGAGAAGTGATCACACAGTCAACTGTAAAGCTACGCAGTACCTCGCTTCAATAAATACTCCAAACAAACAAACAAAATAATAACTACAAACATATAATGATAATAATAGATTTATTAATAAATGTGCCAAACAAACAAAATAATAACTACAAACCTGTAATCATAATAAAAGATTTATCAATAAATACTCCAAACAAACAAAATAATAACTACAAACGTGTAATGATAATAATAGATTTATCAATAAATACTCCAAACAAACAAAATAATAACTGCAAACATGTAATGATAATAGATTTATCAATAAATACTCCAAACAAACAAAATAATAACTACAAACCTGTAATCATAATAAAAGATTTATCAATAAATACTCCAAACAAACAAAATAACTGCAAACATGTAATGATAATAATAGATTTATCAATAAATACTCCAAACAAACAAACAAAATAATAACTGCAAACATGTAATGATAATAGATTTATCAATTGTTTAATGTAAGTCTATAGCAGAAATTTAATGCTGAGCAGCAGTGTGATTATTATGTTAATAGATGAACCGCTTTTATTCGTTTTAGTCGTATATCGTATACTAGTAATACTGTACTACTATAGAAGCCTTGGGGTTTTGCAGGTCGGCCTCACTATGTAAAGTAGAGTTTAGTCAAAGATACTCTATGGTTTAGTTTTTTGACAGGAAGTTACTTCCTGTTTTGCTGTTCTGGGAGATAAGATGGCGATGTAAAGTCGAAATCTCAACTGTTGCAAAGGACGGTAAACTAAAAGAATAAAAGTCAATTTCTGGTTAAGTAAAGATACAAGATACACATAGAGGTCTACAATCATACTTTTCCATTGCATATACAAATATGTTTTTAAATCAGCCTTCCAGTGAAAAAACAATGGAAATTAAATACAATGTTTTAAGTGACATTAAGAGCTGACAAAGCCGGAAAAGATGGGAAATTGTCAAGTAAGACCACAATTGTGCTCTTACTTCACCCATGTTCTGACAAGGCTTTCCAGCACACACTGCTTAACTGGTGCAGTAGGTGGGTTCACTTCAGACAGCATAGGTAGTCACCACCACTGGGCAGGTCAGTGGGTTGCTGAGGATTCAAAAGTTCTCTGAAACAGCCCAATACAGTGGATATCCTTTAGACGTTTTGAAGAGCCACTGCCCTTTGTGATTAAAACCAAAACAACTGTAGTAACAACTGTTGACTGTGACGTTTGTTTAATCTCTTAATTTTTGTAAGTATTCCAGTGAAATTATGTACTGTTCATTATGAACACCATTACACAACTATGTGTAATTTCCAATACAAAGATGACCACTCTGTTACAACCTACATACATGTTCAAGGTGTGTCCAATTTTGCTAAACCAACAAAAAACCCTACTGTAAACATTAATCTTTTCAGTTAAAAATCAACAAAACAAACCCCATGAGACTGACACTATTTTATGTCCTTTCAATGATCTCATTACTATGCCACACATAGTAGAGCAGGGTACTTTACCTAGATTGCTCCAGTAAAAACCCAACTGTATAAATGTGTAATTGTATGTAAAAAAAATAATGTATAATGTGATATCTCGTAACAATTGTAAGTGTCCCTGGATAAGGGCGTCTGCTAAGAAATAAATAATAATAATAATAATAATAATAATAATAATAATAATAATAATAATAATAATAATACATCAAATTTATTTTCCAGCATATTAAACACGAGTATTTTATATATTTTGTTAACTTCTAAACCAGTGATTCACAACCCTGGTCATGGGGACCCCTTGTGTCTGCTGGTTTTTGTTTCAACTGAGCTCTCAGTTACTTAAATGAACACTCAATTGAACTGACAATTTGGTTAATAATATTTTTAAACTATTCTTCACCTTATAAGAAGTTGCATATTTCAAGTTATATTCAATTTTATACATAACTTGAAATCTCTATCTGTTTCAAATCATTCAACAGGTTTCATTAGGTCAATTGTTAGTTTAATTGAGTGTTCAGTAAATAAATTGAGTTGGGGAAAAAAAGTAACAACACACACAGGGGGGTCCCCAGGACCAGGATTGAGATCCACTGATCTAAGGCATATTAGGCTGTTTTAGAGAACTTTTGAATCGTCAGCAACCCACTGACCTGCCCGGTGGTGTTGACTACCTGTGCTGTCTGAAGTGAACCCACCTATTGTACCAGTTAAGCAGTGTGTGCTGGAAAGCCCTGTTCAATTACAATTACAGTTACAATTTCAATTACAGTTACAGTTACAATTATGCTATAGTAATTACAATTCTACAAAAAAGTAACAAACTACACACTAACATGTTTACTCTATTTATTCAAAGTAACAAAGCAATAATCACAAGTACAAATACAGGAACATAGTATGTAACTTTTTTCAAACAAGTGGGGTCAGTAAAAAAAGTGGTTGAGAATACAAGAATAGTGATCGGATGACAAATAAATGTGTAATTGAACTAACTGGTTAATTATGTGGTATAATTACAATTATGCAGGTGTACCAAGGTTCAACTTAATTAGGAATTGCACAATTACAGTTGTAACTGACCCCCACGCCTGGTCTTAAGCCATGGAATCTCGGATATAGCCAATATCATGAGCCACACATCTTATCTATGCATGTTTTAAACTCTTACAGATAATTGCGATGCTTTGATTTGTTCTGTAATAGTTGCTGGACACCACTTGTCTGCCCTTGTTTGGCTTCTGTCTTAGTACTATGGTGTCTACACTAAAGTTGCAAGGTTTTGTGGCACGTAGGATTAGGAATGTAGAAAAGCCAGGAATCTTAAGCCATATCTAATGAGGTATACAGTGCTCCCTCGCTAAGGCTCTCGGTTACAACGCACCTCGTATATAACGCTCCTAGAGCATGCCCCCCAATTCCCTATACTAGTGATTCATGCAATATTTCTACAGTAAATACAGTACCGGTGCTGTTCAAACTGTAAACAACTTCTCAGTCTAACTTCCGTTTGTCTGTCCCTTTTGATACAGCATCTGAACTGAAGAAAAGCTACGCTGGCACTTTATAACACAGACATCTTTCCTAATGTATTTACTTTTTTTGCTGCGACAGGAGCTGCTTTCTCCAGGAGCCAAGACGCTTCAGCCCTACTCCGGCAGCCGAACCTGGGGCGAGACCATTCCCTCTTCCCCTCTCCTGACCCGCTCTCCTTCTCGCACTTGGTTTGCTTGTCTGTCACTTTAAACTGAACTCGACTGCCGTTTAGCCAGGCTATTTATAGTTTAAAAACCACTAATTAAAATGATCCACAAGTGGGGATTTTTTTTTTTTTTTTTTTTTTAGCGTTGATTACATGGTGCTTTATGTATGGTTAATTCAGAGAAAGTTACATTTTTGCTTCACTATATGTGCATTATAGAAAGCAAGTTATATTTTGTATTTTAGTCAGATGTGTGGTATGTGTCCCGCAGCACCCCCCACCGCATCCCCAGTTTCTAACGCTCATATTGTGTGTCCCCCGAGACCCGCGTTATAGAGAGGGAGCACTGTAGTCACATGTGAGAGGAATGGCCTGAACCCAGGTAGGAGACATAAATGTTTAAACCGTGGGAAAGGTAGTAAGCTAGTGTTTCTGCACAGGCAATGAGTGGCTTCTGTCGTGATTTCAAATTTCTGTTTCTGTGCTGTAAGTAGCCGAGAGCTTTTCACTGTGATGTCTCAAAGTTATCACTCTCGACCATACGTCTGCGGAATTCTGGGCTTGCACCGAAATTTTAGATTTTTTTTTTTTAAAACTCTGAATCACCTGAATATTTATGACGACTGTATGGACCAATCTGTGAATCATGGAAACCAGGCTAAGGATATAAGGGATGTAAAGGATGTGAACCCCTTAGCATGTGGGGGCTAACTTTGTCAGTCATCTCAGCACTGCTGATCAGTAGATAATGAAGTCATGCTGGGAGGCACATGAAAAGGGAAAGTACATTGTAATATTTGTGGTGTAATGTTGTTTTTTCTAATGAAGAATGGACTACAAGCAGTTTTTTTTTTATGACTGTGAGATGCTTGAAGTGTTACAAATCAAACACGCTGAACAGTAGCTGAAGATAAAATCTTCAGAGGTGCTTCCTTAAACATTAAAGTAGTAATCTTCAACACTTTGTCATGTTTCTTTAATGTGCTTTTTTGTTTTGTTTTTAAATGTTTAAAAAAATAAGGACATGCTATTTACCAGTTAGTCTGAGTATGCACCAAAGTCAGTTTATCCAAGTGTTTCTTCTGTTTTTTTCTCAGTATTGACTGTTCAGACAATTGTACTTTTAATAAACAATTACAATGAAGTATTAGCTTAATGTCCTGGTGGACCCCGTCAAGGAAAGTATAATTAAATAAAGGCATTCAAAAGGGAACTCAGTTGCTGGAAGTATTTGCTTTTTTCTGAAATGTTTGATTTTTAACACAGCAAGCGCTATTGAAAGTGTCAAAACCTATTGAGATTGTGGTGCATATTTTTAAGCAGGAATATTAATGCCTAAATGGACTATTGCTTATTTTACAGTCCTTTTACTTTTTTGGTTTTCCATTTAACGTAGGTAGTGAGTTTACAAGTCACTATGCATGCTCACGTTTTAACGTGCAATACATCGGTCAGCATTTCATAATAGTATTGTTATATGATGAATATAGCCATGTCAGTCAATATCAGTGATATACATTGCAATGTCCTTTACTGACTTTTCTGCATGGAGTGCTTTCTGATACATGTCAGCAGCATATATCTAGCTGTAAATTCAAAATTAGAGCCATCATGATGATGAAAGAGTTGATGACCACGACATACGATATGTACAGAACAGTATAGAAGAATTGGCGATTAAACATTCAACATTTGATAAGCAAGTTTCCAGATATGCAAAAGTGTAAGTATGATACACAGACACATTCGTCGGTTTGCAGAATCTGATCACCTCAATTTATGCAAATTCATGTGAATACCTAGTTTTGACAGTTTGATAAACAGTTCTATGGAAAATTAAGTGCATACAGATTTGATTGCTGAAAGAACAAATGTCTATAATCAGGGACAGCCAAAAAATGAAATATTTACCATAGTGGTTGTTTCACCTTTATTAGAACTCACACCAATCTGCTAAGAAATAAATAATAAATGGGGAGAAATCTGCAGAGAATTAATTCTACTCTATAGTATTTACATCAAATGTGAACAAACTTCCATTGTATGAGGTTATATCAGACCAAGGACTGTCAAGATTTCCATTACATGAGAGTAGATGTTAAAACTTCATGCTGATTTGAACTTGGCTCTCGCCAAGATAAGCACCAACTAAGACGTAGCTTCACAGTAAACTAATGTGATCCATATGTGTCTCCATCCATTTGCGCTTCCTTCCATATGATGATGTAGATATCCTTGTGTCTGGTGTTGATGGCTGAAGTGTAATGCTGGCTCCAGGGATCAGCTTATTTTGCCTCCCTAGCGCATCAGCACACACAACGGCTGCGATGCTGGCTCCGGGGATCAACCATAGTGCGGTCTCCCCAGCGCATCAGCATGACAACCGTCTGGATTGAGC